>JAQPPZ010016847.1:6000000-6600000 GCA_028583015.1 Wollemia nobilis | reverse complement strand
CAATCATATCAATCCTTGATAATTATTTCTAGTGAAACATTTGTTGTTTGGAAAGGGATTACCATAAATCCACTCTTCCTCTTGTTCCTACTAGCTTTTCCTCATAAAAATCCTTTATTTTTCTAGTTTCTCTAAAGATTTGGAATAAGAAGAGATGAGGATATCTCTCTCTTTCATTCAAGTGTATTTTTTTAATAAGTTATATGTGGCTTCTATTGGGGGCCACTCCCATAAAAGTACCAAAATATTACATTTGTTGCATATCACATATTTTTCATTTCTTTTTCTCTTAAATATATTCTTCAACTTCCTTGAAGTGCTATGTTTCCACAATAATCTCCTTGACATCATTTTGGTTAAGAGATAAAATATCACTTGGCCAGTTTCCTTCTAAAATTTAAATTTGGCCTAGATGAAGATCAACTCCACATCCATTTTTGTTAATAGTATTGATGATAATTTGTGAGTCCCCCTCGATTGAAATATATTTCCATCCTTTTTTTATTACAATTTTAATCCTTGTAAGAAGTGCCCTAGCCTCTGCATAGTTGTTAGTTGAATTTCCATATGACTCTGAATAAGTGAGGATAATTTTACCTTCACTACTTCTAAAAACTCCACCTCCACCAGCTAATCCTGGATTTCCTTTAGAAGCACCATAAAAACTAATTTTGATAAACAATTTTTGGAAATTTCCTTATTATCATAGTTTGAAGTACTTCCTTTATTTTAACTTCATTATCACATATGACTCTTCCATGTATGTTCAAATCTTGTAGCCAAGTTATTAGCACCTATGTTTATGCAGTTGAGACTTTCCATGATGAGTACCATAATTATAAATATTCTACAAGAGAGGCAATAATATGGTTCTAAACTTGGGCATGCTTTTGAAATTTCTTTTTAAAAAAATCGGTTATTCCTTTCAAGCCATATATTCCAAAAAATTATGGCAATCCTCCATAGAATACATAATGCTTTAGCTTTAAAATAATTAATCCAACATTTCATCAACTCTTTCAATTTTAATGGAGCTATCCAATATAATTTCATATTTCTTAAAAAATAACCCTGAGAAAAAAGACAATAAAGAAGTAAATGGTTTGATGTTTCTAAATCCTTCTTACACAAGGCACATCTAAAGGGTCCATAATATTCTTTTCTTTTTAGACTCTCTCCTTTAAGAATCTTACTTTGAATTACTAACCAAAGGAATGTTGAGGCCTTAGGGAGAGCCTCTGATGACCAAATATTTTTCCAAGGAAAATCTTTAGGAGAAGAAAATTTTGATTATTTAAAACCCTCATATCCCAACATAACTAAGTATCCACCATCCTTTGATAAATTTTTAACTAACTCATCCTTTCATGTAATAATTGGCAAATAAAACTCTTGAAGCATCTTTTGAAGTTCATCTATAGTTTGTTGAGTTCCTCTCCTTCAAACAAGTTACTAAAATTAATCCATGATCAGGATTTGTTGCTCTTAATAATATAGTCTTTGAACTTTGGACCTTTACATGCTAGGCATGCTTGAGCCAATGGTTTCCATATTGACTTAGAGATAAAAGGACAAGGCTTCAACCAATCATCAGACCAAAAAATTTGCATAACTCCCCTCATTGATTGACCGTCTAATATGTTTCTTTATCAGTTTCAAACTCTCTTATATGAAGCTCCATGTTGATAATCCTTTGGGTAGATTTATTTTCCTAAATATTTCATTGCATCAAGAGAACCTATATATTTTTGAAGTAATATTTTTTGCCCAAGTCTTTCCTTGATATCTAAATAATCTCCACCTAGTATTTTCTCCTAATGTCAAATTCATAAGCCTACAATTTTGTAATCCTACTCCTCCAATATTATTTCCTTTGTAAACACTATCCCATTTACAAAGAGGAAACCTAAATTTTTCCTCACAACCTTTCCATAGAAATTCTCTTTGAATTTTATCAATTTTTTATGTTATACCTATTGGCAGTCTTGAAAGTGACATCATATAAATAGGGATGGATTTTAATGTAGTATTTATGAGTTGTAGTCTTCCTACCATGGTTAAGAATTTACCTTTCCAACCTTCCAAGCAAGCTTTCATTCTATCCAAAAAATATATCCAAAGCTCATTTTTATTTCCTTTATTAGACAAAGGAATACCCAAGTAGGTTGATGTAATTTTTTTAATTTTAAACCCTAAAATATTAATAACTTGTAAATCTAGGGCAGTAGTAATGAAAAAATTCATGGATTTTTTAATATTTACCAATTTTCCAATAGCATTCTCATAGCATACTAATATTGATTTAAATTCTATGGCCTCACTAACTAAGGGATGACCCAAAAGAAAAGTATCATCAATAAATTGGAGATGAGATTTGGAGGGACCATTTTTTGCAACTTGAAAACCTTTGATTTTTTCTTCTATTTTTACCTTTGAAAAGGCTCTCCCTAATGCTTCCATAATAATAATGAATAGATAAGGAGAAAGTGGATCACCTTGACAAAGTCCACAAGATGACTTGAAGTAACCAACAAGAGAACCATTGATCAAAATATAAAATTTTGCAATGTTGTAACAACATTTAATCCACTCACACCAACTATAATCAAAGCCAAAAAATTTAGAATAGCATGTAGAAAATTCTAGGAAACCCTATCATATGCTCTATTCATATCTAATTTCAAAAGCATACCTGGTTTTTTCATGGAATGAAGAGAATGCATGGCCTCTTATGCAATAATTATACCATCAAGAATTTATTTACCAAGAACAAATCCACCTTGTTCCTTTGAGATAAGACACCCTAGAAAGCTCTCCAACCTATTTGCCATAATTTTTTAAATGATCTTATAAATCATATTACAAAGGCTTATTGGATAAAAATGATCAAAATATTTTGTGTCACCTTTCTTAGGAACCAAGGTAATAAAATTAGTATTGATCTCACTTATTATAGCCTTCTTTGTTGGAGAATATTACATTATTTTATACATGCCAATGTACCACCTTGGTACAATATTAGATTAGGTGTGTGTCTTAGATTAGAGTGTGAGTTTATATTTCATGTAATGTAATAATGTGTAGAAAATTCACAAGTGTCATGTAATTATGTGTGCAAGTGTTATGAGTGTATATGTGGTGTCCATTATGTAAGAGTGCATGTGTGTCCTTAGAATAGGAAAGTGAAGAGTTTAAAATAAGAGGGAAGGTCAAGAGTGCACCATATGAGCAATCACATACTATTATATATTTGTGACTAAGCATTGTAATTGGTATCAAAAATGCATTGATTATTGTATGCATTAGCAGACCTTTATTCTATATCATTTTCAGTATTTTCATGAGGATTTTTATGTATTTTTCTATGAGTATTTTTGAGTTATTCTCATCTATATTGAATTCATTATATTACAAATTTATATTTGATCATGTGGTTATTTTCTTTAAGTATTAGGCTACAAAATATATCAATCTTTTCTTGGCCTCTTCAACCATAACTAACAACTCAATCTTTAGTAAATCCCAAAATTTTTGAAAGAAAATTACAAGAAATCCTTTGGGGCCAGGTGCCTTGTTAGGATGGAAATATAAAACTACTTTATGGAGCTCTACCATAGATATCTTCTTCATCAAGCTTTCATTTTGTCCTTAACTGATAATTGATGGAATATTTTGTAGAAGTTATTCTTGTGCCTCCTTATCTTCCCTAGTATATAGCAAAATATTTTTGAAATAATTAATTTTTTCCTTCCTTATATCTTCTTTATCCTCAATATTTCTTCCATTTGGAGTTAAAATATTTTTGATGTGCCAAAAAGAAAAAATATTTTTGTTGTAGCATTAAAAAATTGCATTTCTCTTTCCTTCCTAGAGCCATTTCTCTCTATATTTTTGGAACTAATATGACTCCTCCTTTTTCAATGCATAATGATAATAAGAAAGTAATTTTTTTTCTTTCATTTAAGAATCCTAGTCCATTCCATTAATTTCTACTATCTCTTGTAAATTTTTGAGCTTGGATTCAATTTTTTTCTTTTCTTTGAAAATGTTACCAAAATATTTGGCATTCCAAATTTTCATTTGCTTCTTTAAATATTTCAACTTTTGAACAAACATGTACATACATGGTTCTTCAAATTTTGATTCATCCTACCATAACATGACCATCTAGAAAAAATTAGGGTCTTGGAGCCACATAGACTGGAAGCAAAATGGCTTGGGATGACCATTATTAAGTAACTCACAAATCAAAGAAAATGGGTTTATGATCTTATTCTACTCACAATAAAATATCTGAAGAGGTTGTATACTTTGTTTGCAACCATTCATTGGACAACAAAAATCTATCCAATATTTATACTATATGGTTTTGCCCACTGTGTCTATTATCCCATGTATATTGAAAGCTTGAGGGACTAACATCCCAAAGGTCATTTGAATTGAAAAATGAAGAAAAATCTTGCATTGATTTAGACCATCCTAGAATACCATCCTTCTTTTCCAAATGAGATAGAACAATATTAAAATCACCCTCAAGAATCCATAGATCACAATAAATCATAATTGTATTTGACAAAAATATGCTAAGGTCCTTCCACCATCTTTCACGGGGAGTAACTATAGTTGGAGTATATGCATTTATAACCTCAACTTTGATGTTTTCATATTTCCTACAAAATAATCCAATTACTTTTTGCTTCTAATAATTGTCCATCCTATTTGCATTTGTCCCATATTATTGCAAACCACCTAAAGCTCATGTAGAAGAAACTGTTAAACAATCACCCATCTTCCAAATCTTCTTAAAAGCATCCTTACATTCCTCACCACTTAATTTTGTTTCTTGTATTAAAATAAACTCAAGACTATAACAACCTATTAATTCCTTAATAACTCTTTTTTTAGGGGTTTTATTCATACCATTAATATTCCATGATATCATTTTTTATTGGTAAAGGGGTTTTGAAAGGGACTCCAAACCTTTTACAAAGAGCAAAAAGGACCACAGAAGGTCAAAGAGAAGCACAAAATTGGACACAAATAAAAAAAAACCTTAAACCATCAGGCAAGAGCCAAAGGAAGACATGACCGATAAAGACAAAGAAACCAACTGGACAAAGGATACAAATATGATGAGGTAACAAACACCCAGACAATATTTAGTTCTTGCATTTTCATCATCAACACTTTTTTATTTTTATTAGTGGGCTTAGATCCTATTCTTGTTAAAACCTATGATATTTTTATTTAGCTTTCCAAATCAATATCCTTTTGAGTTTCTTTTTCTCTTTGTTCCTGATTTTATGGTCTTCTTCTCCTTCCATTCTCACCAACAACACTCTCATCTTCATCAATCTCTTCTATTTTTTCTATTTTTTTATATTGTTCATAATAAGACTTATCTTCTAAAGATTTATGTTGCCCTAAAGAATCAGAATTGCAAGGAATAGCCTCATTAGCATTTTCTTCTTTATGTTGTCTTGAAAAATCTAAGTTGCATAGATGATCCTCCATAGTCATTACTTTCTTATGTTGGCCTAAAAATCCTAAATTTTCTTGGATATCCTCCATAATATTTTCTTTATTGTATTGCTCTTGAAACCCTAAAGTGCAAGGAATACACTCTATACTACTTTTATTTTTATTGTAAGGAGAATATTATATGCTACTTAAGGAGATTAAAGGTTATTTATCTAGATTAAGCTTGATCTCATTCACCTCATTTACTTTAAAATTCACTTTTCCATCTTCCTCTGCTTTAAAATTTGCCTTCCTCTCTTACTTCACGCCTTTAGCTCCTTCTGTATGTGAACTTGTGCATTGTACTTCCTCATCCCTCATCTCATTTTTTCTTCTAATGGTTGATTCGAGTGAATTGTAATGGCCTTTACCTTTTATTTATGTTCTTGCCACTATCTTAGAAGTGGGTTTATTGACCTAAATTATCCTATAATATGATCTCCTTGTTTCAAATTGAAGCTATCCTCATGCCCAAAAATTTCCATCTCTTCCTCCATCATTTTCACTTTGCAGTCTCTTGCCATGTGCCTAGTTTTATAACATTTACAACATTAGAATGCAATATTTTTATAATCCACTTGTTGATCCCATTCTCTTGATTCAGATTTAATCCTAATCGACTGTGGTAAAGGTTTTGAAATATCTATGACAACACATATTCAAGTGTATACAACATGCCTTCTCTCCTTAGTAGTTGGTCCTTGTTGGATGAATTCACCTAGAGTATTACCAATGTTCTTCAATACCTCCTTATTGATGAGTTGATAAAGAAGTCCAAAAAACCTAATTCATACTGGAAGCCTTTTAATAGTTTTTGTGTCTAAAGAAAAATTCTCACTCCAAGGTCTTAAATATAATGCATCTTTGTCCCTAAACCACAAGCCTTCATCCATTATTTTATCCCTTATTGGAAGAAAAATGATGGAGTAATTTAAATTCAATCCCCACTTCTACTTGATCCAATTTTGAATTTCAAAAAAACTTGGCCAACATCCATGAAACTTACATATTAACCCTCTAGTTTTAAGAACCATTATATCATGTGCACTTTGCTTTCTACTTCTTGCTTCCTGCTCACACTTCCTCCTCTCTCCGAGCTCACACTTAACTTATTATCCTTCAAGTGGATTTTTTTAACCAAAGGAAAAGTAAGTTTTAGCATACTTAACTTATTTTTAACTTATTTTGAAGACATGATATTTTATTTCATATTTTTCGTTAAATTAATTTTTATAAACAAAAACTTAATATGTTTTATTATTTATAGGTTTGCTATTGATTGAAGTTTTAATCCTTCCTCTCCTTTCTTATTTATTAGACTTTTAATCTTAATTCATCACAAAATTAACAATTTAATTAAATTGGTCTTAATTTCATACATGTGCATATTTATAGAAGGCATACAAAGAATATGCATAATAATAACAGTTAGAGATAAATTTCGTATACCAATTAAATATAATTCAATAATTTTAAAAAACTAAATAACAATATTATATTAAGTTAATAGTTTTTTATTAAACCAATAAGATAACATATTAATATTTTTACCATTATAACCATAACCCCATTATAATAAACATTTATATAATAAAATAATAAAACTTATTTTCATATATATATAATTAATGGTGAAAAACATGGTTTTGAAAGGTCTTAGAATATTTTGCATTAGAGGAGGCAGAGAAAGATAAGGCTAATTAAGCACAGGCCAGCCTCCAAGGCCAAAAGAAACAGAAATTAAACTAAAACAATCATCCAAAAACAAAGACCAACCCACCACTTAACAAGGCATAAAGGAGAATTTTTATTCAACTTTATTTTAGAGACACCAACGATCCTGCTCTATTTTTGCATTAGACTGGAAGGATAGTAAATACATCAAGATGGAGATAAAAAAACTTCAAACTTAGAGAGCAAATATGAAGGCAAAACACCAAGCATATTCCTTGAGAATGGTAACCACCAGGGAGCAAAAGGGCCAACCCCCCAAAAAAGACCCCCCAAATAGAGGATCACTAGAACACAACTGAGATCTCATCCAAGTAGAAAGACAATAAAAATGCCTATTAGATAGGTAGACCCAATGCTTCCAAAGCAACAATTGTCATTAATTACGAAGGGAAATTGTCTTCCCAAATTATGAATTAGCCACTATCCATCCCCAAATTGGCCATAACATCAACAACCTAGTTACCTTCCTTATAAATATGCTCAATTTTAACTTCTAACATACCTTCCAGAATCTTTGATGTGTCCTTAATAATATTCAAGATGAAACAATTATCAGTCTTTCCAACCTGCAGATCCCGAATGATGTTCAAGGAGTCACCTTGAACGAGAAGTCTTCTAAAGCCCCTCTCAAAAACCTGATAAACACCCAAGAAAAGAGCCTTAGCTTTAGCTAGGTGGTTGGTTTGAATACCATAATCTTCAGTGTAAACCCAAATGACCTTACTATTATCATTTCTGACAACACCTCCTCCACCAACCCTCTCGAGATTACCTTTGGTAGTCCCATCAAAATTTAGAATGACCCACCCTTTAGCTAGTTTATGTCATCTAATAGCCAACCTTTTTTAAATAGTGGATACATAAGTAGAATTCTCTAGATTCAGATTCCAACTAACAACAATCTCTTTCTCCAAAACTTCCTCCCTACCGTTTCCAACATCAAAGACAGACAGGTTATTCTTAATAACACTTTTAATCCTTCTAAAGACAAATGATTCATCCCTAGTAATGTCCTTGAAAATTTTTTTGTTCCTCTCCTACAAATACCCCATAAAAAATGAATAAGAACCAGATCCCACATCCTAATGAGGTTGTGACTGATGAAGGGGAATTTCCACTGAGTGAAAAGTTCCTTGAAAGTTCGAAGCAATGTCCATTTGATGGAAAAAGAATCCAATAAAACATTTACCACCTTATTTGAGAAATCACAATGGATGAAAAGATGATCCACAGATTCAACGTCCTTAGAACACAAGAGACAATTATTGGGAAGATGAAATCCTTTCTTACATAAATTATCAACACTCAAAATTTTGTTTTGCAAACACACCGACAAAAAAAATACAATCTTGACAATCAAATGAAAATACCAAACCCTTTCTGCCGAAAAAAATCCTCTCGTTGATAATATAAAATCTAAAAATCAATTGTATATAAAATCAAATAATTATATATATATATATATATGATCACTTTTTAACTTTGTCGAAGGTTCTTTTAAAAACTACCTTTCAAATTTAAAAGAAGAGATTACCTTCAATTATCACCCTATAATTAAAATTAAAATTAAATAATATTTTAATTTATTAAAGAAAAATGTATCTTCAATCCACATGTAATAACATATTTAAATTTTCTTTTAATTTTAGTGTTATGACATGCATGGCTTAGTGGACCTTTTTTTTATATGGAAGGTAAGGTAGTTTAAGAATATTAACTATTTAGTTCGTGGGTTTACGTAGATTGGTAATTTGGGATGTTTACCAAGAAGACCTAGGTTCCAATTTCATGGGCGTGTCTATGTATAGCTAGGAGCCTTATCCAACTCCTCTGCGTGTTGTACCTGACTAATGACGACGATATGTTTCTTGCTTGTCCAGCAGTCTCCTTCATGCCACGTCCATATTGACGAAGACGGTGCAAACCCTGTGCATCTGACGGTCCCCATCTCACGTCGGGTTACCATTAATGAAACGGTGGATGTGTTGGAAGCCTTCGCTGATAGTTTGAACCCTGCCAGCGCAGCTGGCAATTACTAAAAATTGTGATTGTAACCAATTCATCTATGTAACCAAAAAAAATATTAACTATTTATGTCGTGTCATTTTTTAAAATTAAAAAAATGATAACTACTTACTATTTTATTTTTATTATATAGTTTGCATATTTTAAATATTTATTTTTAATTTTTCAAATATTTTATTTAGTTTAAATAATAAAAAATACAACAGTCTTATAATAGGCCACAGTAAGAGGGGCCTCCTCATGTGAGATAAAATCTCAAAAGCATATCATTAAAACATTCCGATATATGTTCTTATGGAGTTGAAGATATTATAAAGCCAACTGATAATAAAGCCAACAAATAAAAATAGCAGAGCAAAAGCATACTAAATTACATTATTGTCAGCAGTTTTTTTTATCAGTTATGTAAAGCATTGAACACAGCATCAACCATGTTAAAATAGAAGGATAGCGGAAGGAATATTATTTCAACTTCTCCATCAACAAGTTTAACCCAAATTTGTTTGTTTTACTAAGATAAGACTATCTTGCATTTGTATGATCTTCTCTTGTTTTTTTCTTGTACATTTTTTGAGCTCTATGAAAAGGGTGTAAAGGGACGAAAACTCTTTTTTATCAATAATAATAAAACATCCCAACATAAACAATAGTTTTATTTTTTAAAATTAAATATGTAAAAAAAAAATTAATAATTTTGTAATCTTCATTTATAGAAAATTTGTATCTAGAGCAATTGGATGTGAAGACAACATTTATTCATGGTGATTTGGAGGAGGAAATTTATATGCACCAACCAAAAGGCTTTCAGGTGAAAGGTAAAGGGGATTGGGTATGTAAACTGAAAAAGAGTTTGTATGGGTTAAAACAAGCTCCTAGACAGTGGTATTTAAAATTTGATAAGTTCATGGCTAATCAAAGGTTTGAAAGATGTCAAAGTGATCACTATGTATATTTTAAGCAAACTGGAAATAGTAACTATGTTATTTTGCTATTGTATGTGGACAACATGTTGGTTGCAAGAACAAATATGCAAGATATAAACATGCTCAAGAAGAAGTTGGCTAAATCCTTTGCCATGAAGGATTTGGGAGAAGCCAAACAAATCCTTGGTATGAGGATAACAAGAGACAAGGAGAGTCACACTCTGAAATTGTCACAAGCATAATACATTGAAAAAGTGCTTAAGAGATTCAACATGAACAATGCAAAGTCTGTTGCTACTCCATTGACAAAGCATTTCAAACTCACCAAAGATTTGTGTCCCAAGACACAAAAGGAACAAGAGCATATGGCTAAGGTTCCCTATGCATCAGCGGTTGGAATCTTGATGTATGTAATGGTTTGTACAAGACCAGACATTGCCCACGCAATGGGAGTAGTGAGTAGATTTATGAGTAATCCGTGAAAAGGACATTGGCAAGCGGTAAAATGGATACTCAGGTACTTGAGAGGAACTTCAAATTATTCTTTGAATTTTGGAGGCTCTAATATATGCTTGAAAGGTTTTGTATATTCTGATATGGCAGGTGATCTTGATGGTGGAAGGAGCACTATTGGCTACATCTTTACTATAGGAGGAGGAGCGGTTAGTTGGATTTCTAAACTCCAACACGTAGTTGCCCTTTCAACCACTAAAGCTGAATATGTTGTTGCTGCAGAAGCAAGCAAAGAGATGGTTTGGTTGCAAAGACTAATGGAAGAACTAGGGAAGAAGCAAGAGGATAATAGGTTGTGGAGTGATAGCCAGAGTGCTATACACCTTGCGAAGAATTCGGTATTCCATTCAAAAACTAAACACATCAAACTCATGTATCGTTTCATTAGATCAATAGTGGGAGATGGATCTTTGAAATTAGGGAATGTTCACACATCACAAGATCCTGCTGACATGCTTACAAAAGTGGTGTCAAGAGAAAAGTTGAGCTTTTGCTCAACTTTAGTTGGCCTTAAGGCATAAGAGGCCATGATGAGAATTTTGCAGTCCTTGGTTGTAATATGGTGCAATGGAATTAGTCTCCAAGTGGGAGATTGTTAGGAATGGAGCCTAATTATGAGGAGGCTAAACAGAGAAAGTTTTTGGATTTAGTGCAGGACGGGCAGGGAAAGTTTCCAGATTTACAATCTATTAGTCTACCAGAGAAAGTTTCCAAATTTACAACAGGATAGCCAGGGAAAGTTTTTTTGTTTTTATCCCAAAATTAGGTGTTGGGAACTTAGTGTTAATCTTGGAATGTATTAAGAAAATAAGTTTTTTTTTTTGTTTTTTTCTTATATATAGTTGTGAGGAAAAACAGAGTATACAATGAAATTACTGTGTTGATTCCTTGTAAATATAGAGAGGAAATTACAGCAGATGTTTGTTGTAGGTTGTAACCCTCTATTGCTTGGATTGAGAAAGAAATGACTGAAAATTCTTGGTGGACGTAGCCCATTGGGTGAACCACGTTAAAATCATTGTCTCTTCTACTATGTGTTTGTCTTATTTTGTTAATTCTGTTGTTAAAGTTTGAAACACTGTAATTGCTTTTCTATATTTTATATAGTGATTTACTCTATTGATAAGATGGAGCCTAAATTTGGCTAAAAATCAGTTTTTTCTCTCTGTTTGGTAACTAGTTGCTTTTATGCATGGAAACTTTCTAAACTGAAAAAATCAGTCCAAAAAAGCCATAATTGATGGGTCTATCCTTGGTGTCTAATTCCAAGATAGAATCTATAAAATTAATGGTTGCATAGAAATCAGTGTGATTTTTCAGTGTGTGTTTTTTGGGAGAGACAGTGTATGTGGAGAGGATTTCTTTGTTTTTGAGACATTGAGAGGATGTGTGCAGCTGTTGGTTGTTGGTGATTCCCTCTGGTGCTTGGAGGACTTAATAAGGAACTGAAATTATTCTCCGGGGACGTAGCCCACACTGGGTGAACCTCGTTACATACTGTGTCAATCTGTTGTGTGATTGTTTTTGGTTACTTTTATGTTCTTCTGAAAAATCTGTTTAAATAAATTGCTCAATATTATTGGTTTAATAATATGTAAATACTAACAACTGGTATCAGAGCACATTGTGTTGGGTACTCGAAAGCAGGGAATTGTTTCGAGTGGGAGCAATGGCAGAGGATTCAAAGTTTCGGATAGACAAGTTTAATGGGCAGAACTTTGCATTATGGAAAATGCAAATTGAAGATTATTTATTACTGAAAGATCTGTATCTTCCTTTAGGTGAAAAAGCAAATCAACCGTTCGATGTAACAGATGAGGCTTGGGAGCTGCTAGACAGAAAGGCTTTGGGAACAATACGCTTATGCTTGGGAAGCCAGGTGGCTTTCAACATCTCAAAGGAGAAAACAACAAAAGATGTAATGGATGCCCTTACCAGGTTGTATGAAAAACCTTCTGCATCTAACAAAGTTTTCTTGATGAAAAAATTATTCAATATGAAAATGAATGAAGGTGAGTCCATGCAGGACCATCTTAATAATTTTAATGAGGTAACAAATCAATTATGCTCTGTTAAAATTGAATTTGATGATGAGGTCAGAGCTTTGCTTATCTTATGCTCTTTGCCAGATAGTTGGAACAGTCTAGTTATGGCAGTTAGTAATTCTGTATCTGGTTCTAATAAACTGGTATTTGATGATGTTGTTGGAGTAATTCTAAGCGAGGATATGCAAAGAAAATCTTCAGGTGAAGCAACTTCATCAACTGCATTGACAATGGAGAACAGAGGTAGGCAGAAGGAAAGGGGTAAAAGTCCAAGTAGAGGAAAGTCTAAAGGAAGATCAAAGTCCAGAGGAAAAAGCAAGGTTGAGTGTTGGTATTGCAAAAAGAAGGGACATCTGAAAAAGGATTGTTGGAACAGAAAGAATGTCGAACAAGGGGACGAAGAGAGTCAAGGTAAGCAGGAAGCAAATATTGCAGGTGAAATTTCGCAGGATGCCTTAATTTTATCATTAGATAATAATAGTGATTACTGGGTAATAGACTCTGGAGCCTCTTTTCATGCTACATCTCACCATGAATATTTTATAGAGTATGTCCAAAGTGATTATGGATAGGTGCTATTGGGAGATGACTATCCTTGCAGGATTGTTGGCATGGGAAAAATTAAAATAAAGTTACCAAATGGAAATTATTGGATTTTAAATGATGTCCGACATATTCCAGACCTCAAGAGAAATTTAATTTCAGCAAGCAAACTTGACAACGAAGGATATGTCACTGCATTCGGAGATCATTCTTGGAAGGTCACCAAGGGATCAATGGTGGTAGCCAAGGGTAAGATGATTGGTACTTTATATTTACTTACCAATACTTTTAATTGTACAATGAATTTAGTGGCTACAGGAGAGAGTGCAGAGTTGTGGCACCATAGATTGGGCCACATGAGTGAAAATGGAATGAAGATTCTTCACTCGAGAAAGTTGCTACCAAAGCTGAAAGAGGTGGATTTGGGATTTTGTGAGGACTGCATCTACGACAAATAGAAGAGGGTAAGATTTTTGAAAGTTGGAAAAGAAAAGAAAAAGGAGAAATTGGAGCTGGTACACAGTGATGTATGGGGACCGGCTCAGGTAACTTCTTTAGGTGGATTTAATTATTATGTTACCTTCATATATGATGCTACTAGAAAGACGTGGGTATATTGCATTAGAAATAAATCTGATGTGTTTGATACCTTTCAAAAATGGAAGGCATTAGTAGAGAATGAGACTGGTAAGAAGGTTAAGTGTCTCAAATCTGATAATGGTGGTGAGTACTGTTCTAATAATTTTGATAATTATTGCTCATTGAATGGAATCAGGAGGATTAAGGTAACACCTAGAACACCTCAAGAGAATGGGGTGTCTGAAAGGATGAATAGGACTATTATGGAGCGTGCTAGGTGCCTTAGATTGCATGCAGGATTACCTTTGTTTTTATGGGCATATTGTGTTGACACTACAGTTTATTTGATCAACAAGAGGCCTTCAAGTGCATTAGATGGTGGGATTCCAGAAGAGGTATGGACTGGTAAAATCTGCAATTACTCTTTTCTTAAAGTTTTTGGATGTGAGGCTTTTGCTCATATTGATAAGGAGAATAGAAAGAAGTTAGATGCAAAATCCCATAAATGTTATTTCATTGGTTATGGAGTTGATGGATTGGGTTACAGGTTATGGGATAATATTAACCGTACAATCATCAGAAGCAAGAAGCAAGGATGTTGTATTTAATGAGAAGAGTTTGTATAAGGACAGGTTGCAGGTAAAGAAGGATGATTCTCAGTATGTTGAGCTTGATGGTGAGCCAATAGTACCAAGAGTACAAGGAGATATCCAGGAACAAGAGCCACAAACTTCACCACAAAGTGTTCAAGAACAACAACAACTAGCACCTCAATCTCCTATAGGTGTTGTCAGAAAATCAACCAGGACAAGTAGAATTCCCCAACGTTTTTTTGATTATGTTATGTCTACAAGGGTAAGTAAGTTACCAGACTGTTATTTCCCCACACTTAATTATGTGTTATATACTGATGCTGGTGAGCCAGAGTGCTTGGATGAAGCTTTACAGATGAGTACCAGCAAGAAGTGGGAGCAAGAAGGAGGTGGGAGGCAATAAAAGGTATAAATCTAGACTTGTAGTAAAAGGTTTTGCACAGAAGAAGGGAATTGACTTTGATGAGATTTTCTCACCAGTTGTAAAAATGACCTCCATTAGAACAATTTTAAATTTAGTTGCTATTGAGAATTTGCACCTTGAGCAACTTGATGTAAAGACAACTTTCCTTCATGGAGATTTGGAGGAGGAGATTTACATGCATCAACCAGAGGGCTATGAGGTAAAGGGTAAGAAAAATCTCGTGTGTAGGTTAAAGAAAAGCTTATATGGCCTCAAGCAGGCACCTAGGCAGTGGTACAAGAAATTTGACAGTTTTATGGCTGAAAATGAATTCAAAAGATGTCAATCTGATCACTGTGTATATTTCAAGAGAACTAGTGATGGTTCCTTCATTATTCTGTTACTGTATGTAGATGACATGTTGGTTGCAGGGTCTAACATGCAGGACATAAATGACCTGAAAGGAAAATTGGCAAGCATGTTTGCCATGAAGGATTTGGGGGCTGCAAAACAAATCCTTGGAATGAAAATATTAAGAGACAGGAAGAACAATTTGCTTAAATTGTCACAAGAGGACTATATTGAGAAGGTGCTACAAAGGTTCAACATGGAAAATGCAAAACCAGTGAGCACACCTTTGGCAAGGCATTTCAAACTGAGTAAGGGTTTATGTCCAAAGACACAGGAGGAGCAAGAATACATGACAAGAGTTCCATATGCTTCCGCAGTGGGAAGTTTGATGTATGCCATGGTTTGCACAAGACCGGATATAGCCCAAGCAGTGGGAGTTGTAAGCAGGTTCATGAATAATCCAGGAAAAGGGCATTGGCAAGTTGTTAAGTGGATATTCAGGTATTTGAGGGGTACTTCTAAATATTGTTTGAATTTTGGTGGTACTAATATGAGTTTGCAAGGTTTTGTAGACTCTGACATGGCAGGAGATCTTGATGGTGGAAGGAGCACTACCGGCTATATTTTCACTGTAGGTGGAGGAGCAGTGAGTTGGATATCAAAACTCCAACAGGTTGTAGCCCTTTCAACCATGGAAGCTGAATACGTTGTTGCTTCTGAAGCAAGTAAAGAGATGATATGGTTGCAGAGACTTATGGAGGAGTTGGGAAAAAAGCAGGAAGACAGTAGGCTGTGGAGTGATAGCCAGAGTGCTATCCATCTTGCGAAGAACTCAACATTCCATTCAAGAACCAAACACATCAAGCTAAAATATCACTTCATAAGGTCAGTCATGGAGGATGGATCTCTGAAACTGGATAAGATTCACACTTCCAAGAATCCTGCAGATATGTTTACTAAAATTGTTTCAAGGGAGAAGTTGAGCTTTTGCTCAACTTTAGTTGGTCTAAGGGAATAGATCAATGTTATGAGAATATTTCAGTTCCTTAGTTGTAGGATGTTACAGCGGTTTAGTCTCCAAGTGGGAGATTGATAAGATGGAGCCTAAATTTGGCTAAAAATCAGTTTTTTCTCTCTGTTTGGTAACTAGTTGCTTTTATGCATGGAAACTTTCTAAACTGAAAAAATCAGTCCAAAAAAGCCATAATTGATGGGTCTATCCTTGGTGTCTAATTCCAAGATAGAATCTATAAAATTAATGGTTGCATAGAAATCAGTGGATTTTTAGTGTGTTTTTGGGAGAGACAGTGTATGTGGAGAGGATTTCTTTGTTTTTGAGACATTGAGAGGATGTGTGCAGTTGTTGGTTGTTGGTGATTCCCTCTGGTGCTTGGAGGACTTAATAAGGAACTGAAATTATTCTCCGGGGGCGTAGAAGGAGAATTGTCGGTTATAGAGGACAAATTGAAATTTGGTTTTTTGTGTTGGTGATGTTTCACATTTCGGTTTTTTTTAGTTGCTCCAAAGTGTTGGATAAGTATCTCTTGAACAACAGGTACCAAGTTCTTGCAAGGTACTTCCTTGTGAACTTTTTCACCCAGATGTGAATCTGCTCCCACTCTGCCTCCAAGGAAGATGTCTACTCCTTCATAGGGTTTATTGTTTTCATCCCTGGCCATGCACCCCATGAAACCAATGTCTGCAACTTGCACTTGCCCGCATGTATTAGGGCATCCTGTCCAATGCATTCTCACAGCTTTGGGAACATTCATGGTCCTGTCCAGTTCTGTAATTTTCAAAGCTCTAGCCTTTGTTTCAATGATGGCGTGGCCAAAGAATTGGTTGCCAATGCAGACCACCAATGTGCTCATAAGAAGAGGAGGAGAAGGAGAGAATTTTTCCAGTAGGGGCTCTTGTAGAAGAGCCTCTATTTTATCTGTAGGCCCATTTGGGATAATCAGGTTTTGCTGCACTGTAAGGCGGGGTTCCTGTGTTCCATATTATTCAGCAAGACGAGCCAATTCTACCATGTCCTCTGCCTGCAGTCGGCCAACAGGCACATGGACACCTACAAAATTTAGGCCTGCCTGCTTCTGTGGGTGGATACCAAGGTAACACCTTCGCTCCCATGATGTATCCAACATGTCTTTTTCTGCTGCTCTTTCCAAATTTCCTCGTGGTATTCTCTTCGCAACTTCCGCACGAAAGCCTTCTATCCCCTGCATTGCCATAGGCATAAAAAAATTCAGAGGCCCTGAATCTTGATTCGTACAAAGAGGTCTATCTACAAGGCGAAAGTAAAAATAGCAAATAATCTCTCTCTTTCTCTCTGCATTGAGTTCATCAGCTCATCTACATGAATCTACAAATGAGGGAACAGCCTCTCAAGTACAGAACAACAATTAGCTATATTAAAACATGGGTATGAGATGGAAGGTAGTGCCAAATTAAGTTATTAACAGAGATCATGTATTAGTTAGAAATTTAAACATTGGTGTCAGATAGGTGGTATGAATTGAACAGAAGACATCAAAGATAGAAAGCATCAGATACATAGCACTCAATTTCATGTGATACAAAAACTGCAATTAGGCACAGTAAATAAATTTGTACATTTCCATTTTGACTCGGCTTAAATTTGGCAAGAGTTCTCCAAACACTTGAGGGTCCAATCCCTATGTTTTTGGATGGAAATAGTGTAGTTAATTTGTTGAGAGTTTTAGTCTCAAGACATGAATATTGGCTCACTCATATGTTAAACTCAGGTGCATTATCAACTTATTGCTAACTTATAAGTTCGCTTCAGGTGAATTGGTGATCACAAATTAACCTAGCCTTACAAAGTATTCCCCCCCCCCTCAGATGCAGGGTACTTTGTGATAGTTGAGACAGAAAATTTTCATATGAAGATGATTTTCTAGGGCACAAGCAAGCCAGCACGCCTCTTGGGCGTATGAGACTCCCTTGCCTAGAGGAAGGAAATATATATTAACAAGGCGAATATATTGCCAGGCAGCTCTGAAACAAACAATGCAATTCAATGAAATGGTTATCAGACTACAGTTACAATCACGTATCACAAAGACGACAAATCAATCAATTAAATTCAAAGCAGTAGATACGAGTGTAGCAGTCATACCAACTCATCAATCAAACACATCATTCGAGTCTTTTGGCGATTTCCCCTTGTACCCAAATCTCTGTAAGCCACCAAAAATGGCTTTACAGGCTGAAACAGTGTCATCTTCCGGGACCCATGCATCAAGCGGAACTGCCTCTGCACAGCGCTTTGGACTAAAAAATCCTCCAACAAGCAGATTGAAACTAAATTTCCCGTCTTTCATTGCAGGAACATATGCAAGGTCATTGATGTGGGGATGCTCAAACATGTCATGTGTACCTACAACACATACATTCCATTTTCTAGGCCTGCAAAATAATCGATTCATTAATCTTAAACTGAAAACATGCCCTAAGAAGATCTTGAAGCAACTTAGAGTAATTTCAAAAACAAGTCTTCTATAGGTCAGAAACAATTGCCCATTTAAAATTTCACCATAAAATTTCTCTGCTTGCAAAGTAAGAAGTCTTTTTTTTAGGATTAAGGAGGATGCAATGAGCATAAAAAATTATAGCACTTACAGATTTGTGACTGATGTGTTTCCTTTGCAATTGTTGAGATGTAATCATTCAAAATTTTGGTATATGGCCTTGTATCAATAATCTAGTGAGGGTCAATTCCTGCTAAAGGATTGCCCACAGGGTTTCTCACATTGTCCATTCCACACTGCAAGCTGGACAATCCAACCCCTTTTAGCCCTTTCAAAATTGCCGGAACATCATCCAGTACAACACCACGAAGCCAATTCTGTCTGGTGGTGATGTCTGCACATTCATCTGTTCCATACTTCTGAATCACACTTGCTAAGAACCGAATCTGAGAACTAGTAGTCACTCCATTAGGAAGCTTAAGCCTCATCATGAATCTCCCATCTACAAACAAACAATGTTCCAAATTGGACTCATGTCATATGTTATTTACAAATCTGGTGTACTTGTTAGGCCCTGATCTACAAATTACCTTCACCCTTAATTTTAAGCAATCTAGAACTATACCAATGTGAAGAACAATAAATTCAAAACTCAGAGATTATATATTTACATTGGTGCTTTTTACTGTGGAAGAGACCGGGCCATTTGATGCGTACATCAACATCATCCTTGTCAGCCTTCTTACTGTCCATCTCTTCCAAGGGCTTTTTTGCTAGCTCTTCAATCTCATTCTCAATGAATAATTTCATGGGGTCCTTCTCCAGTTTAATCTGCACACGGCGTCCTCTAGAATCAAACACTTACATTTCAGAGATGGTTTACATACCAGACTTACATGAAGTTCCTTCAATCCCTAAGCCAAAATCACAATGGAAATGTTTTCTATTTATTTATTTTCAAACACAATGACATAAATCTGAGATTGGGTTCATACCAGAAAGGATTCTTGTCTAAACTAACACAGAAACCACATTCCCTTGAAAGACAACATAAAGCCTTATACTACATGGTAACATAGTCGCATATACTACCTGGTAACATAGTTTGCAGTTTTGAGTAGCATAAATTAGATTGTGCTCAAGTTAGAGGCTCTTTAATCTGTCTACCCCGAATTCCAAGGACCCTGCTGGGCCTATGTTGTCGGGCAGGGATTATCTACGGCACTAAACTGCAGAGGAGAATACCACCAGTATTTGTACATGGACGAATTCAAAATAGGCCAAATGAAACTAACATTGCCTTCAAATTACAAATCAAACATATGGAAGTAGATCATGGACATTCTATTGGTCTATGCTTCTATAGACATCTGTATGGCAAATTAGAAAATGAAGGGCAATCTGACCGATTTACAACTGCCATCATTTCAGACAGAAAGGTTACTTTTTCTGGGGCTAGAAGATAACCTATTAAACAAAAAAATGAAAAAGGTTTGTACACACCATTTGCATAAGAGGAGCGTAGGCTGGCCAACTATCCGTTTAAGCATCATAGGGCAGTTAAGCACATGTGCATAAAATAAAGCATTTAAATGCATTCAAGTGGATAACAGCGTGGCCTCTCTCTGTGTTTGGCACCCTAATCTAAAAATTCTCGAAACAAAACTAAGGATGAAATCTCCACCCCTTTGGCCATGCAAGGGTGATTCATCTTAGTCAGAGTTGCCATTTTCCCTCTTCAATTACAGACATACACATAGATATACATGAACAGTCATCCCCAGATTCACACGTACAGAGTTGAATGAACCGGACTCCAACACACTTCTATTGCAGTTTACACTGGATAGCAATTCTATGCTGATGTGACTGTAACCAAAACCAGGCCTGCTACATATTCCTCTTCTCCTCAACCAATGCAATCACCGACATAGTTTGCCACCATACTACTAAAAACACATTAACTTCCTACGAAAACATATGCAGCTTTCACATGGTTACATCACATTAAAAATAAAAGGAGACCATACCTTCTCCTGAGGGTTAATGCCACCATGCTCCTTATCGGTGGTAACCCATCTGTTGAAAGAATCTTTACAAATTCTTTCAGCCCATCCTTCACCTCATGTGGGGTTTCATTCGTTGTGTCTGCTATTCCTTGTTTTGTGGGTTTAACAATGAAATCATGGCATGCTTCTTTCTTCTTTCCTTCAAGGATTATTTTTTAATACTCTAGTTTACTAGAGGATTGATGTCCACTTCTTTTCCTTTGTCCTTCAATTAATTTAATGTGTACCTCTTACCATCCTTCTTAATGATGTAGGTGTTTTTCCTACCTTCATGCACCGCATTTTTATCAAACTGCCACGGTCTTCCCAATAAGACATGACACGCATTTATCGACATGATGTCACATAGAATTGCATCCTTATAAGAGCCAATTTGGAGATCTACCATACATTGTTATGTTACCAAAATTTGATGTCCCTTTTGCAACCATGACACCTTATATGGATTTGGGTGTTCCATTCTCTTTAACCTAAGTTTCTCCACCATATATGTTGACACCAATTTATTTGTGTTGCCACTATCCACAATCACCTTGTAACATTTACCCCCTGATTTGCAAATCATCTTGAACAAATTCCTTCTTTGTTGAGGTTCACGCACCTCCTTGTCAGGTTTCAATAATACCGTATCTATCATAAGGAATTCTTCTTGTTTTGGTTCTTCTACATGCTTTGGGGAAACAACACTTTCTTCTTCTGCTTGCACAATATGGTTTCTGATCTCTTTGCCTTTATTGTTGCTATGTTGTGTAGTTGGACATTCAAATGCTCAGCGTCCATCTTCTTCACATCTATAACACTTTTCAACAAAACTACGTCCTCTTCCTTTGTTGAATCTACCTCGTCCTCTTGACGATTCACCCTTTTCCCAAGTACCTTAGCTAAAATCACTTTGAGAAGTACTAGCTTCTCCTTCTTGCAAATGCTACTTGCTACCATGGTTTGATTGTTCTTCCTTGAGAGGATCTTCCTCTTTCTCTCGTATTATTTTGTTGCCTATGCAACAACTTTTCCTCTACCTTGAGCACATACTGGTATGCCTCTTCAACCATCCTCATTCTCATCATGCAAACTTCATCTTGTATGGGTAATCTTAGTCCATTTATATATTTGGCCATCTTTTCTTCGTCATATTCAATATGACCAGCTCTGATAGTCAATTTATAGAACTCTTTTTTGTACTCTTTCACTTCCAACTCCTTTTGCTTGAGGTTTTGGAGTCTTTTAAACAACCCTATTTGGTAATCAATGGGAAACAATTAGACTTCAATTTGATTACAAACTTATCCCAAGTTTGAATTTTATCCTTCCCTCTTTGTTGCCTCTCTATTTGGACATGATCCCACCACAAAGGACGCACGTCCCTTTACCTTTGTACAAGCAAATTTTACCTTCTTTGGGTCTTTTATTGATTCAAACTCAAAATACTTCTCCATCTCTATGATCTAGAAACAAATATCATAAACATTAATAAGAATTGGTACAAACCCACAAAGAATCCAAATTAATGTCCCATGTTGCATCAAATTATTTTGTAATACTTGAGAAAAATGAAGATGATTAGCTTGGATTAAACTTGACCTCTTCCACCTTCTTTGTTTCAAATTAGACACCACATCTTCCATAGCACTTTTAATTCCTTTTGAATTTGAACTTTCAAATTGTAATTCTTTAGCCCTTACATCCTTCTTAGTTTCTTTTGATGGTTATTCTCAATTAATTGTGAAGGCCTTTGTCATTTGATGAGATGAAAAGGACTTCTTTGCCACCTTTTTAGAGTGGAAAATCCTTGATGTAAGTCAACTTCAGCTACGATATGGCCTTCTTGCTTTATCTTTAAGTTTATCTCATGACTAAGTATTTCTAGCTCTTTCTCCATTATTTTCACTTTAAAATCTATTGTCGTGTGCCTAACCTTATAATATTTGTAGCATCGAAATGTAAATATTTCATAATTCCCTTGTCGACTTTATTCTCTTGATTCAAATTTAATCTTAATGAATTTTAAAAAAGACTTTACAATTCCTATAACAACACATCTAGTTATACGTACATATGCTTTCACTCGTTAGTAGTTAATCCCTCTAAGATAAACTTTCCTAGAGTTTACTATATCCTTCAAAATGTTCTTATTAACAAGCTAATGTAGAAGTCCAAAAAAGCCTGACCCACACTAGAAGCCTTTAATAGTTTTTGCTACAATGAAAGATTTATCATTCCATTAGCTTAAATATTGCCATTCTCTCTCCCTAAAACATGGGCCACCACCCATTATTTTGTCCCTAGTTTTTAAACTAGAAAAGATGAAAGTTAGGGAGTAACTTAAATTCAATCTCTTTCATTTAATCTACTTTTGAATCTTTAAAAAGCATGTTAAGTATATATAGAACTTGTATATTAACCCTCTACTTTATAAACCACTATATCATGCTCAATCATATCAATCTTTGACAATTGTTTCTAGTAAAACATTTATTGTTTGAAAAAAAAGATTACATAATTTACTCTTCCTCTTGTCACTACTACTATTGGCTTTTCCTCATAAAAAAAGAATCCTTCATTTTACCCGTTGCTTGAAACAAAAAAAAAAGATAAGGCTCTCTCTTTTTCATTCAAGTGGATTTTTTAAACCAAATGAAAAATAATTTTGAACATATTCGAGTTTGAGTTTTTTTTTTGAGTAATACTTCTTATACACATCCACCATAGAGATTGAACCCGGGTCACATCACCTATAATGCATGTGATGTCCTTGCTAGTAGACCACACCCACAAAGATTATTAGAGTTATTTTGAAGACATTGACTTATGTTCTTTTATGTCATATTTTCTATTAAATTAATTTTTATAAACAAACAATTAACATGATAATTTTTATTATTTATAGATTTGCTATTAATTAAAGTTTTAATCCTCTTCTTTTTTATATATTAAATTTTTAATTTTAATTTACAACCAAGTTAACAATTTAATTAAATTAATCTCAATTTTATATCTCTACATATTTGTAGAAGTCATATAAAAAACTCCACGTGAAATTGTTCGTGGGCTAGGTAGATTGGTAAGATGTTGGGCACTTACCAAGAGGAGACCTAAGTTCAAACCTTGCAAGCATGCCTACTCTAAGGCAAAAGTAGTAGTCTGATTAGAATCCATTGAGTGTGCGTCAATTTGATGACGACGGTACCAACCTCGAGCCATCGGGGTTTCCCTCACTCCGTGCAGTGTTTACCAAGGCGATGTAGGGATTATAGTGGTAGCTTCATGATTTGATGTCGGTAATGTGATTTGACCATGTGATCAGTTGTTCAAAAAAAAAAGACAGTTGCCAATTCCCTTGTGTATCAAAAAAAAAATTCACAAGATAAATTTAATAATTTAAAAAAATTAAATAACATTAATATTTTTTTCATTAAACTAATAAGATAACATATTAGGATTTTTTCAAACCATTATAGCCATTAACTCCATTATAAAGAGCATTTTTATAATAAAATATTAAAACTTATTTCAATTCAATGGAATATATAGATATAAATATACTTATTAATAGGTAAAATATTTTTTAACATTTTTTTTTGGTACGCCTGCCATTCACATATTCGCCCATGTCGTCATTTGTATCTTGAACCTCCCAAGAAACAACTAAAACCCGAACCTTGGGCTTTTCCCTTGAAACAATATTTTATTTTTTAATTTAAATATATAAAAGAAAATTAAGAACTTTTTATCATTATTTTTTATGAAAAAATATCAATCCATTTAATACCTATTGTAAGGTTGATGTCATTGTAACCCCCAACACTCTTCATCGACTCGAACCATGCACTGAACCGTAGGAAACTCGAACTGTAGTTACACGTTGGAGTCAAACGGCTTCATGAACCTTTAAGGTAACTATCCAGAGTTCTCCCTCTTTTCAGATCTGGATTGTCATTATTCTCACCTTCAGAAAACTAATAATTGTTGAATGGGGATTTATCTCTTATACTATAAGAGTTATTGTCGCCTAAAAATAAACAGACCTTTTAATTTATTGCCAATTCAAAATCTGTTATAAGAAAATCTGAACTCCTTGTAACCAGCAAATCTTATTTGGAGCCTACGAATGTATGGGGAATTCACCACTATTGTGCACTTCTGTTGCTATTTTTGGGACTAAAAGGAGAATTGTCGGTTATAGAAGACAAATTGGAATTTGGTTTTTCGTGTCGGTGGTGTTTCACATTTCGGTTTTTTTAGTTGCTCCAAAGTGTTGGATAAGCATCTCTTGGACAACAGGTACCAAGTTTTTGCAAGGTACTCCCTTGTGAACTTTTTCACCCAGATGTGAATCTGCTCCCACTCTGCCTCCAAGGAAGATGTCTACTCCCTCACAGGGTTTATTGTTTTCATCCCTGGCCATGCACCCCATGAAACCAATGTCTGCAACTTGCACTTGCCCGCATGTATTAGGGCATCCTGTCCAATGCATTCTCACAGCTTTGGGAACATTCATGGTCCTGTCCAGTTCTTCTGTGATTTTCAAAGCTCTAGCCTTTGTTTCAATAATGGCTTGGCCACAGAATTGGTTGCCAGTGCAGGCTACCAATGTTCTCATAAGAAGAGGAGGAGAAGGAGAGAATTTTTCCAGTAGGGGCTCTTGTAGAAGAGCCTCTATTTTATCTGTAGGCACATTTGGGATAATCAGGTTTTGCTCCACTGTAAGGCGGAGTTCCTGTGCTCCATATTCTTCAGCAAGACGAGCTAATTCTACCATGTCCTCTGCCTGCAGTCGGCCAACAGGCACATGGACACCTACAAAATTTAGGCCTGCCTGCTTCTGTGGATGGATACCAAGGTAACACCTTCGCTCCCATGATGTATCCAACATGTCTTTTTCTGCTGCTCTTTCCAAATTTCCTTGTGGCATTCTCTTCTCAACTTCTGCACGAAAGCCTTCTATCCCCTGCATTGCCATAGGCATATAAAATATCAGAGGCCCTGAATCTTGATTCATACAAAGAGGTCTATCTACAAGGTGAAAGTAAAAATAGCAAATAACCTCTCTCTCTCTCTGCATTGAGTTCATCAGCTCATCTACATGAATTTACAAATGAGGGAACAGCCTCTCAATTACAGAACAACAATTAGCTATATTAAAACATGGGTATCAGATGGAAGGTAGTGCCAAATTAATTTATTAACAGAGATCATTAATTAGTTGGATCTTTAAACATTGGTCTCAGATAGGTGGTATGAATTGAACAGAAGACATCAAAGATAGAAATCAGCAGATACATAGCACTGAATATGATGTGATACAAACACTGCAATTAGGCACAGTAAATAAATTTGTACACATCCATTTTGACTCGGCTTAAATTTGGCAAGAGTTGTCCAAACACTTGAGGGTCCAATCCCTATGCTTTTGGGAGGAATAGTGTAGTTAATTTGTTGAAAGTTTTAGTCTCAAGACATGAATAATGGCTCACTCATATGTTAAACTCATGTGCATTATCAACTTACTGCTAACTTATAAATTCGCTTCAGAGGAATTCGTGATCACAAAATTAACCTAGCCTTACAAAGTATTCCCCCACATCAGATGCAGGGTACTTTGTTATAGTTGAGACAGAAAAACTTCATATAAAGATGATTTTCTAGGGCACAGCCAAGCCAGCATGCCTCTTGGGCGTATGAGACTCCCTTGCTTAGAGGAAGGAAATATATATTAACAAGGCAAATATATTGCCAGGCAGCTCTGAAACAAACAATGCAATTCAATGAAATGGTTATCAAACTACAGTTACAATCACGTATCACTAAGACAATAAATCAATCAATTAAATTCAAAGCAGTAGATACGAGTGTAGCAGTCATACCAAGTCATCAATCAACCACATCATTCGAGTCTTTTGGCGATTTCCCCTTGTACCCAAATCTCTGTAAGCCTCCAAAATGGCTTTACAGGATGAAACAGTGTCATCTCCCGGGACCCATGCATCAAGCGGAACTGCCTCTGCACAGCGCTTTGGACTAAAAAATCCTCCAACAAGCAGATTGAAACCAAATTTCCCATCTTCCATTGCAGGAACATATGCAAGGTCATTGATGTGGGGATGCTCAAACATGTCATGTGTACCTACAACACATACATTCCATTTTCGAGGCCTGCAAAATAATCGATTCATTAATCTTAAACTGAAAACATTCCCTATGAAGATCTTGAAGCAACTTAGAGTAATTTAAAACACACGTCCTCTATAGGTCAGAAACAATTGCCCATTTAAAACTTTACCATAAAATTTCTCTGCTTGCAAAGTAAAAAGGTTTCCCTTCAGGGGAAAGAAGGAATGTTTTTAGGATTAAGGAGGATGCAATGAGCATAAACAATTATAGCACTTACAGATTTGTGACTGATTTGTTTCCCTTGCCATTGTTGATGATGTAATCATTCAAAATTTTGGTATATGGCCTTGTATCAATAATCTCGTGAGGATCAATTCCTGCTAAAGGATTGCCCACAGGGTTTCTCACATTGTCCATTCCACTCTGCAAGCTGGACAATCCAACCCCTTCTAGCCCTTTCAAAATTGCCGGAACATCATCCAGTACAACACCACGAATCTGCCAATTCTGTCTGGTGGTGATGTCTGCACATCCATTTGTTCCATACTTCTGAATCACACTTGCTAAGAACCGAATCTGAGAACTAGTAGTCACTCCATTAGGAAGCTTAAGCCTCATCATGAATCTCCCATCTACAAACAAACAATGTTCCAAATTGGACTCATGTCATACGTTATTTACAAATCTGATGTACTTGTTAGGCCCTGATCTACAAATTACCTTCACCCTTAATTTTAAGCAATCCAGAACTATACCAATGTGAAGAAGAAGAAAGTCAAAAGTCAGAGATTATATATTTACATTGGTGCTTTCTACGGTGGAAGAGACCGAGCCATTTGAGGCGTACATCAACATCATCCTTGTCAGCCTTCTTACTGTCAATCTCTTCAAAGGGCTTTTTTGCAAGCTCTTCAATCTCATTCTCAATAAATAATTTCATGGGGTCTTTCTCCAGTTTAATCTGCATACGGCGTCCTCAAGAATCAAACACTTACATTTCACAGATGGTTTACATACCAGACTTACATTAAGTTCCTTCAATCCCTAAGCCAAAACCACAATGGAAATGTTTTCTATTTAGCTATTTATTTTAAAACACAATGACATAAATCTGAGATTTGTAGAGTTGCTATTACACCGAAACCATACTATCTCTGTAATTTGAACATCTCATGGTGGTTAGTCCCAGGGCCTAAGGTGGCGGTGGTTAATCCACTAAGTCAAATTCCCCAAGTGGTGGTTAATCCACTAAATCAAATCCCCAAAGTAGGGCAGTTAGTCATTGGGTTCCAGAAAGGATTCTTGTCTAAACTAACACAGAAACCACATTCCGTTGAAAGGAAACATGAAGCCTTATACTACATGGTAACATAGTCTAATATACTACCCGGTAACATGGTAACATAGTCTAATATACTACCTGGTAACATGGTTTGCAGTTTTGAGTTGAATAAATTAGATTGTGCTCAAGTTAGAGGCTCTTCAATCTGTCTACCCCGAATTCCAAGGACCCTGCCGGGCCTATGTTGTCAGGCAGGGATTATCTACGGCACTAAACTGCAGAGGGGAATACCACCAGTATTTGTACATGGACGGATTCAACATAGGCCAAATGAAACTAACATTGTCTTCAAAATAGAAATCAAACACATGGAAGTAGATCATGGACATTCTATTGGTCTATGTTTCTGTAGACATCTGCATGACAAATTAGCAAGTGAAGGGCAATCTGACCGATTTACAACTGCCATCACTTCAGACAGAAGGTTACTTTTTCTGGGTCTAGCAGATAACCTATTAAACAAAAAAATAAAAAAGGTTTGCACACACCATTTGCATCAGAGGAGCGTAGGCTGGCCAGCTATCCTTTTAAGCACCATAGGGCACTTAAGCACATGTGCATAAAATAAAGCATTTAAATGCATTGAAGTGGATAACAGCGTGCCCTCTCTGTGTGTTTGGCACCCTAATCTAGAAATTCTCGAAACAAAACTAAGGATGAAATCTCCACCCCATTCGACATGCAAGGGTGATTCATCTTAGTCAGAGTTGCCATTTTCCCTCTTCAATTACGGACACACACACATAGATATACATTATCATTCATCCCCAGATTCACACGTACAGAGTTGTATAGGCCGGAGTCCAACACACTTCTATTGCAGTTTACTTCACTGGATAGCAATGCTATGCTGATGTGACTTTAACCAAAACCAGGCCTGCTACGTATTCCTCTTCTCTTCAACCAATGCAATAACCGACATAGTTTGCTACCATACTACTAAAAACACAAACATAATGCAGCTTTCACATGGTTACATCACATTAAAAATAAAAGGAGACCATACCTTCTCCTGAGGATTAATGCCACCTCTGAACTCCTCCTTGAGAACCCAGTATCCATCCTTCTCCTCAACTCTGGGCTCCAGCCTTGAGGTCTCCACACTCACTTGAGAAGAAGCAAAACCAGGATTCGCCACAGCCATGACCGGGCCTCCTCGAAAGCTCTCTTCCCCATGGCTCCTCATGAAACTCACCCCGCCTCTCGCCTTCTTCTTCTTAATATTCCCCACACCCAAGGCATTATGGGCACTGCATGACAAGGAAGAAATCCCACCCCCACGTACCACTTTGCAGGCATTCATCATTTTCACGAGGCCAAACACAAGAAAATCCAAGCACATGATTAATGTCCAAAGCAGGGCTAAATATATACATCTGATAGGTCTTGGAGAATTCAAATGTTATTGCCCTCTGAGGCGTGGGACGAGGCGCTGTGCTCCGCTCCATGTAATTTTTTTAGTAGACTTTCAAAGTTCGCTCAATGTAAATTTTTTAGTAGCCTTTCAGAGTTTCCAAAAGCCAGTTTACAAAACGGCACAGGTCGACGCTCAAACGGGGATTTAGTTGCCACACATGTTCACGTCGTATTGTGTAAAGTTTTACCTTTTTGGGCTGGGCCATCTGTTATACGACACGTGTGCATGTAGATCATATAATATTTTGCGTTGACTAGCCAGTTTCTTTACCGCAGTTGACAAAGTGGTGGGTAGTTAGAATTTCGTAAGTCGACTTACGTTGTTGACCGTACTATCTAGTTTGAGATTCAGAATATACCTTAGTGAAACAAATAAATTAATGGAAACACTCTTTCACTTACAGAACAAGAATCTAGAACTTTTAGGTGAGACAAACAGGCTGAACAAGAATCTAAAATAGGTGAGACAAACATAATATGTTATTAGATTTTAACACTATAAAAGTTAAATAATTTAATTATATTTAATTTTATAATTTAATTATGTTTAATTTTTAAGTGATATGATATATTCTTTGTGAGAATATTCAACTTGTATGTTTATAGTATTTGTTAGAATATTAAATTGATAGGTTTTAAATTTATTTGGAAAATTGATAACATTTAAGGTGGGACAACCAACACATTCTTCCAATCAACTTATTCTCTTCTAAATACACTATAATTTAAACTTAAATTTAAAAAAATACAAAACCTACTACCTCGTTATTTTCGGTTCGTACTTGAATTTGAATTGCATAGCCAGCTGTCTATATTTTGATTTGGCTACATCACAATGTGCTAATGTCTGTCTTATATGCCACCGCTAAAAGGAGTAATGTTTATTTATTTATTTATTATTTATAGATAAAAGGTTGATAATTATATTGAACTTTAGTTTATTTTATAAAATAGAAAAAATTAATTGCTTAAAAATATATAAATTAATAATAAAAAGAATAATGTTTTTTTTGGTTATATAGATGAATTGGTTATAACCACAATTTTTAGTAATTGCTAGCGTAGGGTTCAAACCATCAATGACTATTTTCAACAAACTCACCGTCTCGTTAATGTTAATTCGACGTGAGATGGGGATCGACAGTTACACCAGAATTATGCATAAGGGGTCGGCCCCAAAATCTATTTATAAAATCAAGGCGAATTATCTTGGAATTCCGATGAAATTTGTAGAAGTACACATGGCGAATTGCATTTATTTGTCTCCAAACATTTTTAAACCATGGCGAATCAATTAAAAAATATTTCCAAAACTGTAGGTTGGTTGCAGAGGGTTTAAATTAGTCATTTTTAGATGGTTTTTGAGGATTTTACTATGTTTTTTGTGTAGATCTCATCAAGCTATGTGGTTTTAAAAAACAAAATTAAAAATGGAGCTCCGGATCAAAAGTTATGCCTCCTAAAAGTTTCCCTACAAAAGTGCACCTTTGCAACTGATCGGCTACACACATTACGATCGGCTGCACACATGACGATCGAAGCATCGGCTGCACAGATGACGATCGACTTCGATCGTCATGTGTACAGTCGATCGTCATGCTTGCAGAGATGTCAGTCGGTTGCAGGCATGTCGATCGTCGTCAAATGGTTTTTTGAGGATTTTAATAAGTTTTTTGAGTAGCTCTTGTTGAGTTATGTGGTTTAAAAAAAAACTGAAAACGGAGCTCCCGATCAAAAGTTATGCCTCTTAGAAGTTTCCCTACAAAAGTGCACCTCTACAACCGATCGGTTGCACACATGACGATCGGTTGCACACATGATGATCGGTTGCAAACATGACGATCATCATGCCTGTAGCCAATCGTCATGTCTGCAACCAATCGTCATGCATTTAGTCGAATCGATTGTAGAGGTGCTCTTTTGCAGGGAACCTTCTAGGAGCTCTAGATGATTAGTTGCAGAGATGTATCAATCGACCTAAGCCGATTCATTGCAAAGTTTTTTTTTTTTGTGTGGAAAACATCCCAAAAGGGATGCCACTTTCGTGTAAGACCCAAGGAGGCAGGGGTATCCATTCTCCCAAAAACGTCCAGGACTCGGACCTGGCCTACCACCTTTGACATACTCAAGGGAGAAAACAAACACACAAAACCAAATTAAAAATAAGTAAACAACAACAAAAATAATAAAATAAAATAAAAAACATGCTCCTTGAGTGTGTCAAAAATAAAAGCACAACCAAACACGCACAATAAGATAAAAGAAACCACAACACAAACCACATAGAAAAACACAAGAACCACATAACAAAACACAAACAAGACAAAAACAATAGAACACTACAAAGACATAACCCAAAAAAAACATGAAAAATAAACACAACCAAAACCTAAAAAATTAAAAAAAATTAAAAACAACCAACAACAAACAATAAACAAAAAAAAAAACATAGAAAACACTCACACATAAAAACACGAAATAACACAAACAAAGAGAAACCCAGGAACAAGAACGAAAAAAACACAAGGACAATAACAAAAAACATTAAAAAAAAAAAAAAACAAAAACACAAGAACAACAAAAAACAACACAAAGAACACAAAAACAAAAGAACCCACCCACCTTAAAAAACAAAACAAAAAAAGAAAAGAAAAAAAAAATTGAACAAAACAATGACCTATCTAGACCAAAAGACTATTAAGACAAGAATCAACAGAGGAAACAAAATAAAGAATAGAATGAGCTAGGGAACTAAAAAAACTGAATGAACCAAAGAGAAACAAAAAAAAAACAAGAAGAAACTAAGTACCTTCGTAACTCGGAGCCATCCAAAGAAATGATAGAAAGAAGAGCTTCCCTAATTTGAGAAGTCCACCATATAGGAGGGTGGCCATAACAAGTAATATCACCTTTGTCCAAAGCCCAATTAGCTAAAGCATCAGCACTCTTGTTTTGATCTCTTACCACATGATTGTAATCAACTTTCAAAAATCCCATCCGGATTAACCGAATCTTCTCAATAATTCTTTTTATTCTCCAATCCACCTTATGATTCTTAGGAGTCTTCAAGAGATTAATCATAAGTTGAGAGTCAAACTCAACTAACACCTTTTCCCATCCAACCTTAGTAGCCTTCAAGGCCTCTGAGGATACCATACCCCTCAACAAGGTTATTGGAAAGAATACCCAAATTCTTAGCAAAAGTAAAAACCAGGGAGCCATATGAAAGTCTACCAATTCCTCCCATACTAGCTTTTCCAGGGTTCCCTCTAGAGGCTCCATCAGTATTGACTTTTCCAAAATCTTTAGGAGGAGGTTGCCAATTTCTAGTCCTAATTATCTTACTAATACTCACATTCCTTTTAAGTTGGTTGCCCTTAGAAGATTTAATCTTTAATATTTGCATCACCTGATACCATCTTTGGTGGGAATTTTGGGGGTGATTAAGGAGTTGATGGACTGATTCAACTAAGTTGGATATGGTCTTTTGCCAAATATAGTGAATATATTTCCTATCTTGATTAAAAATTTGGCTATTCCTTTCATTCCAAATATTCCAAAGAAGAATGGTAGAACCCATCCAAACTAACTGCCTAATAAAATGATCAACACCCTCTTGATTAGGCCAATCCCTCCAAAGTTGTTCAAAAGTAAAAAAATTGGACCACTTTAAGCCAAGTAAAGTGGTCATTCTCCTCCATAGCTCAGAGGCTAAAGTACACTCAATAAAAAGATGGTTGATATTTTCTACATTCTCTTCACACATTTCACATCTAAAAGGGCCATGAAAACCATGCTTCATAAGTTGCTCACCAGTAAGCACCCTACGATGCAATAACAACCAATTAAAGAACCTCACCTTAGGCCAGAGCTTTTGAGACCACAATCGAGAAAATATGCCAGAAGAATGGTTGGGATTATTATGGCATAAGGTCAAATAACCTTGAGCAACTAAATACTCACCCTTAGTAGTGTTATTCCATCCAAAACAATCTTTTTCATGGGACCAAGAGAGGGATCTCATATGAAGGATGCCTTGGATGTCTTGTCTTTGCCTTTCTGGGATTTGAATAGGCTAGTCCTCAATAGGGATCCAATATCTACCAACCTTTGAATTACCAGATGGTACCGATAGTAATTAGCCACCTTTATCCAATTAGCTCTGTGAAGCTCCTCCATCCAAGGCCTCCAATCAGGAAACTGAGTTATCAAAGGCTTGTGACCATCCCAAGAATTTGTCCAAAAATTTGCATGTTGACCATTATGAATGATCCAAAAAAAAAAATTCTTTATCAAATCCTCACTAGTCTTAAGAACTGCTAAAATGGGAGAACCTTTGGTAGGAAGTTGATAGCGAACAAGGTCTTCAGGACTTTTGTTCTCAACATATTTAGCACGAAGATTATTGGCCCAAAAAGCATTGGGGTTATGCAACATCCTCCAACCTTGTCAAGTTGCAACCAATCGACTTATGTCGATTGATACGTCTCTGCAACCGATCGACTTAGGCTGATTGGCACACCTCTACAACCGATCGGCTTATGTTGAGAAGCACTCCTCTACAACCTTGTCAAGTTTGTGGGACCGATTGGTGTCTTCCGATTGATAATACCCTACAACCAATCGACAAATATGTCGACTAACAATAGGTTTTTCATGGTTTCAAAGCTATTTTTGAGTTAGAGTATTTTAGATGTATGTTTATCGCTACCCCCTACAGTATATATACAGGTAGTATATGAGGTGAATTGGGCGGGAAAAACAAAATCATTTATAATTTGAAGACGATTTGGGTGGGAAAGAACAAAATCATTTATAGTTTGAGGTTAGCGAATTAAAATAAAAATAGGTTAATTATTATCAACGACAGGCGAATTTACCCCAAAAAAAACTTTCATCTCGTAAATTTTGGGCGAGTGGACCCTAGTGAAAGGATCCAAAATTAGCCAATTTAAAAATTTAAAAATCCTAAATAGAGCCAATTTATGATATTTCGCACTTATGCATAACCCTGAGTTACGCAGGGTTCGTACCATCGTCGTCGGTCTGGCGCATCACTCAGAGGAGTCGGATCAGACTACTGCCTATGCTAAGTTGGGCTTAAATTATAAATCAAAATTGTATGGCATCTTATAAATGGTTGGTCCTTCCCATTAATTATTTTATGAATGAAGGTGGTTATAAATGGTTGATTTTTTTATTAATTTAATTTTTCTTTAATTTATTAGTTTTTTAAAATACAATATTTTTTATTTTTTTTTATTTGGTTATTGTGAGAAACCTCTATGACCAACGCATAGGGTTGAGCAGTCTCATCCCAACCATGATCCCTCGTAAAGTCGAAAGCTATACTTATCAATAGAGAATTTAACACAAAGCCACCATACATCCACCCCCTCACACACTCGCCCACGCCGCGGTAATATTTTTGAATTTTTAAGAGGTTATTAAACTCTACTTAACATTTTAAATGTGATAAATGTGTTCGGTGTTAAGTTATAGTTCTCAAATCAAAATAAGTTTCAAAACCACTTAAGCTATCATTGTGGGATAGCTTATAATATATATATATATATATATATATATATATATATATATATATATATATATATATATATATATGATATTTTTAATTTTTGAATATTTATTAATATCAATAATAATAGCCTCCAAGGATTCGGTGGATTAGTAATTTTTTTTTCTGGCCAAGCATTTACCCAAAAGAGACCTAGGTTCAAACCTTAGGGGAATGCTTATTTGCAAAGGTAGTAATATGATTTGAATCCTTTAAGTGTGCGTCATACCGACGATGATGGTACAATTCCCTAACGATCAATGGTCCTCTTCACGTTGGGTTATAAAATAATGAGGTGGTATAGGCTTGTTGGGAGCAACCCTTATGGTTTGAACCCTGTACTTGGAAGTTACTAAAAATAGTGTGGATGTAACCAACTCCCCTATGTATCAAAAATAAATATCAATAACAATAGAATAAAACATTTTTAACCTTCACGAGGTCAAAGGTAGCCTAAGGGACAACAACTTTACAATGAATCATGGTTACTAACCATATACTTTGATTCATTTATTCTTCTTTCTATAATATTGATCTTTTGCTCTTAATTTTGATGTTGAATTCTCCTACTTTCTTTACTTTCTTCTTTCAAAAATAATATATACATTAATTCCACTATTAGAATACGAACATAGTTGTATGTTTTAAAAAAAGTACATATCCTTTCCTTCTATTCCTCTTTTGATATCTTCTATTTATTTATTTCACATCTAAGTTGGTGTGAGCTAGTCCTTTATGAGCATATTTACTCTCCAATCGATGTTTCATCCTATATAGGCCTTTTGATGGTGATCACATGCAAGGTTAAGTTCAATAAGATATGTTTCTCTTTCTTTTTTATTTCTTTTCACATAGGTAGATGGTTTGAATTTTTTCTTAACAAACAACTTTATGTTTTTGTTATTATTTGGGCATTCATTCAAGTTAATGTTTAATTTGTTCATCTACTTGTTTTGTTTCATTCATGTATTTTTTGTCTTGTTCATATATTTTTCTATGACAACCTTAAGCCACCATTTGTTCAATTTTTTTCAGATATCTTAGAAGATGAACCATAGTAGTTGCTTCTATAAAGAAGGTACCTATTTTTTCTAGAAGAATATCATATGGAATTGAAGCCTTTATTTTGAATATATTCGTAATCAAATGTGTTTGAATCCTTTCTTTTTATCTCCATTTTAAGTTTGATGTGTTGCTAGCCCATACTTCACACTCATATAGCACCACTAGTACCACTAATAGCCCAAATAAATCCAATATAGTTTTTTAGTCCTATAACTCAACCTCTTTCCTATTTTGAAATGCAAAAAGTGCACTCCATCCTCCTAGATCTCATCCTTATACATTTTTCCATCTAAACATGGTATAGAAGTCTATCCCAAGATATTTATACTCTATTACTTCTTGTACGAAATCTGTTCAAAATGAAAATTTATTCTTTTTCTTTTTGTTGGAGAATATCAAAATCTTGTCTTTGCTAGTATTTAGTTGCATATCTAAAGTGATACAGCTTACTGGAGTTAATTATTGTTAATAAATCCAACGAGAACCAATAAATGGAATTTGAAAATAATAATGCACGGTTAGTTAACAACCACTTAGAGAGGGCGAAGTCTCTTGTGATGATATGCAATTGATTATATTCTTCGATGATGAGAAATTAAATAAATAATTCTACCTATAAATAGATGAAAGAATCAATGAACCGACATGACCAATCGATGAACCGACACGTCTACTTTGGGATTGTTACATGGCTCCCCCCTCAGAAAGCTTTATCCTCAAAGCTAGAAAAGACTGGAAAATACTCTTAGGCTCCCATGTAGCATCTCCTTCTGGAAGGTCCTACCACTTAATTATGAACTCTTGAATTTTGCGTGATCAAAGATGATATACTCTGGATCTTAGTATGGTTTCTGGTTGGAGAGTTATACGACCTTCTTCATCAAGTAGTGGAAGCTCTATCTGGGATTGCACCTTTTGATCAATAACTTGTTTGAGGCACGACACATGGAAAATTGGATGGATGTGAGATGATGGAGGAAGCTCTAATTGATATGTTGCTTCACCAATGCGACGAACCACTTTGTAGGGCCCATAATATTGAGGAGCCAACTTCTGATTAGACTTGATGTTCAAGGACAACTGCTTATAAGGTTGTAAGCAAAAAAATACCATATCTTCGACGTTGAATTATCGTTTTGAACGCTATAGGTCCTGTTGTTGCTTTATACGATTATGTACCTATATCAAATTATCTTTAAGAATTTTAAGAATCACCTGACGTTGTTGTAACCAATCATCTACCTGGACTATCTTGGAAGTACTGAGAACATAGTCTACAATTATTGGTGGCTTCTGACCATACAAGGCTTCAAAGGGAGACATCTTAAGGAAAAATGGTAAGAAACATTATACCACCATTTTGCTAAGGAAAGCCATTGTATCCAGTGGTATTGCTTATCTTGAGCAAAACAACAAAGGTAAGCACCCACACATTTGTTAGCAATCTTTGTTTGACTGTCTAACTGGGGTGATATGCAGAAAACATACTTAACTTGGTACCACTAAGGCGAATTAGTTCCTTCCAAAAGTTACTAGTGAATATAGGATCACAATAACTCACAATGATTTTGAGCATACGTGTAGTTTGAATATGGAATCAAGGAATACCTTGGCCACCTTACTTATGGAATAGGGGTGTTGTAGGGCATAACAGTGGGTATATTTGGAAAGACATCTACTACCACCAAGATCATTGTTTTACCTTTTGATTTAGGAAACCCCTCAATGAAGTCCATGAAAATATGCTTCCACTGGCGATTAGGGATAGGTAAGGGTTGTAACAATCCAGGAGATTTAATTGTTTCCCCTTTGTTACATTGACATACCTCACACTCAGCCACAAATGTCTTGACATCCGATTTTAAACCTTTCCAGGAGAATAATTGCTTCACCCGCTAGTATGTTTTTAAGAATCTGAAATGTCCTGCAATAGGATATGCATGCATTTCTTGGAGAATTATTGATTTAATAATGGAAGATTGAGGAAGGTAAATACGATCTTTCTTACAAATTATCAAAATAAGAGAAGTAAGAATGCAAGGTTGATCTTGTTTTTATATCTTAAATGACTTGAGCAGACTCTAAATCAGCCATCCATTCTTCTTGAAGTTAGGAGAGCCATTGGGGACAAGGACCCAAGATGGCATTGATGGTCACATCATCTTCATATTTGCGAGACAAAGCATCAGCTACCACATTTTCTTTACCTTTCTTATATTTAATGAAAAATCATAACCCAAGAGTTTGGTCAGCCATTTATTTTGTTTAGGACACGAAATACGTTATTTTAAGAAATTCTTAAGGCTACTATGGTCAGTTTTGATGATGAAACAACTACTTAATAAATAATGTCTCTATTTATCTATAGCATGTAAAATAGCTAGCATTTCCTTTTCATAAGTGGGTCGTCCCAAATTCTTCCCTAAAATTTGCTTGCTTTCAAAAGCCAATGGATGTCCTTCTTGCATTAAAACAACTCCAATACTTGTGCCAAAAGCATCACACTCAATGACAAAGGGCTTGCTAAAATTAGGAGTGGCAAAAACTGGAGTGGAACACATAGCCTCTTTGAGGGCTTGGAAGGCCTGAGAAGCAACTTCATTTTAAATAAAAGCATCATTTTTAGTAAGAGCAATGAGAGGTACCGCAATCTTACCATAGTTGCGGATAAATTTTCTATAATAGCCTGTGAGTCCTAGAAAACCATGAAGTTTTTTTAGTGATTTTGGTAGAGGCCAATATTAAATAACTTTGATTTTATGAGGATCTAATTTGACTCCTTCATGAGATACTATATGTCCCAGATATTCAACCTCTTGGACTCCAAATGTACATTTGAATCTTTTAACGAAGAGTTTTTCCTTTTGCAATTGATAAAGGACTTTATCAACATGAGCTAGGTGATCCTTCCAAGATTTATTGTATATTAAAATATCATAAAAAAAACTAAGACAAACTTACGAAGATAGGGCCTAAAGACATGGTTCATAAGGCTTTGAAAAGTCGATGGAGCGTTAGTGAGACGAAAGGGCATGAATAGGAACTCATAATGACCCTCATGAGTACAAAAAGCAATTTTAGGGATATCCTCCTCTCTAACCCTAATTTGGTGGAAGCTTGAGCGTATATCTAGTTTGTTGAAATAACTAGCACCATGTAACTCATCCAACAAGTCATCAATGACTAGGATAGGAAATTTATTTTTGATGGTAATCTTGTTAAGAGGACAAAAATTAGGACACATGCACCAAGAGTTATCCTTATGACGTACCATCACCATAGGGGATGAATAAGGATTGATGCTTGGATGAATGATTTCATGCTCTAACATTTCTTGGACCAGCTTCTCAATTTCTAATTTTTGGGGTTGTGGATAGCGATAAGGACACATATTAGGAGGCGAACTACCAAGAATTAGATGAATGGCATGATCATGTGATCGCTTAAGAGGTAGACCCCTTGGTTCATTAAAGATTTCTTCATTATTATCCACTATATCTTGAAGATCCCTAGGAAGAGTTGTAGGAGAAGAGTAAGGATTAAGCCTCGATGGAATTTATTTGGGCAAGAAAACCATAGTCACCTTTCTTCAATGTGAATTCACTACCCTAGAAGGAGGAGGTTGAATCCCTTGAAGATAAATGACCCTTTCATTCTTTGTCCACTTGATGTATAATTTTTGGAGATTAATAGTAACATCGTCCAGCTGAGATAACCATTGTGCTCCCAAAATGACATCTAAAATCCTTAGGTTCATAAAAAAGAGAGTACTTGTCCATGTATAATTTTCCATTTGGATTGTAATCTTAGATGTTTGACCTACACATTGAGCATTGCCTCCATTTGCAATAAGGACTTGAAATTTATCTTGATTAGAAGAATGGATATACAAGTTCAAGGATTTGGCTATTTTATAATCTCTGAAGTTATGGGTACTTCTTGAATCAATCAACACATTAACACGTTGGTGTTTAATGAATCCCTGTTCCATGATAGTATGATGAGCTTGGATACCTATAAGTGCATGTACCTAAAGATACACGATATCATCCTCTTATGTTTTGTCGTTTGTTGGTTTTGTAGATGGCTTAGGTTGAGGTAAATCTTCTTCCTTAGGGATTAATGCCTCGTCATATTCTAAGTAAAAGTTTTGATGTTGCACACAAGCTTGATCTCTTGGGTGATGAGAACGACATTTAGAGCAGAAGAATCCCGTGGAACGCTCAACATTACGATAAGGACGATGAGAGTTGAAATATCAATGATATGGAGGGTCAAAATCTTGGATTTTTTATTCTATTGCTTGAGCTATACGTTGTGCATCATCTAGGGTATAGGGATCATGCATGTCAACTTCCTTACGAATCTTATCCTTAAGACCATAGCGAAAAGCAGAAACCACCACTGCTAGACTTAATTCATGTGTATAGGTGAGTAGACTAGTAAATTCAGAGATATAGTCATCTACTAACCCTATTTGCTTAATTTGCAGAAGGACCACATATAATGTGGAAGATCCCTTGTCATTTCTAAGAATTTGTTTCTTAAATTGAGGTCATAAAAGAAGACACTGATTTTTGCAAAGTTGCCATAACAACCATTGATATGCTTGTGTACCCAATTTAGAAGTTGCAAAAGCAACATGACATGTTTTCGAAATATGGTGCAAACAAATAAGGCCTTCCATTTTTGCCAACCATCCATGAGGGTTAGCCCCTTCAAATGTGGGCATGTCAATTCGAGGAACTTGAACATCATGAGGCCATTCCAAATAACTGGAAGCATCGCCTACTTCTAGGTCTAAATCATAAGCCTTGGTTAGAAGCAACTTGTCTTTGACGAATGTTTAAAGGTTCGGGATTGAGAGCATTTTGTGACTTGGGGGTATGAGGAGGTGTAGCAATAGTTAGATTGGTTTCAATGGCTCTCAACGTAGTATGAATGTCGTTCATCATTGTTTCTTGTTGAGTAAGAAATTGATGTGAGGATCAACACTATTAAGAATTGGAATAGCTGGGTTGGAAGGATCGACATTGTCCAAAGAAGGATTGATATGATTTAATCCACTTTTGAATCTTCAAAAAACATGTTCAATATATGTAGATCTAACATTTAACCCTCTACTTTATAAACCACTATATCATGCTCAATCATATCAATCCTTAATAATTATTTCTAGCGAAACATTTATTGTTTGAAAAGGGATTATCATAATTGACTCTTCAACTTGTCACTATTATTGTTGGTTTTTCCTCATAATAATCCTTCATTTTTCTAGTTTCTCGAAACAAAAAGAGATAAGGCTCTCTTTCATTCAAGTGGATTTTTGAACCAAAAGAAAAATAAGTTTAAACTTATTCAACTTATTTTGAAGACATTAACTTATACTCTTTTATTTCATATTTTCTATTAAATTAATTTTTATAAACAAACAATTAACATGATAATTTGTTATTATTTATAAATTTACTATTGATTAAATTTTAATCCTTCCGCTTCTTTCTTATTTATTAAATTTTTAATTTTAATTCATGACAAAGTTAATAATTTAATTAAATTAATATCCATTATCTCTATATACTTGCGGAAGTCATGCAAAGAATCCACGTAATAATACTTCAAGATAAATTTAGTATACCAATTAAATATAATTAAATAATTAAAAAATAATAATAATAATATTAAGTTAATTTTTGTTTTTTATAATATATTAGTATTTTTCCAAACCATTATAGCCATTGACTTCATTATAATGAACATTTTTATAATAAAATATTAACACTTATTTTAATTTAAAAATATATATATTATATTTTTTATTTTTATAACTATTTTATTTTTAAAAAATAAATATATATTATTTAATTTAAATATATTAAAAAAATTAAATATTTTTTATTATTATTTTTTATGATAAAATATCAATCCATTTAATACGTATTGTTGGGTTGATGTCATTGTAACCCCGAACGCTCTTCATCGACTCGAACCATGCACTGAACCGTAGGATACTCGAACTGTAGTTACATGTTGAAGCCAAATGGCTTCATGGACCTTTAACGTAAATATGTTTCCGGCTTCATGGACCATCAAACGGTTTCATGCCTACTTTTATTTTTATTTTTTAATTTAAGTGGTAGTACCTGCCATTATTTCGGATAGGCTGTTTAGTTTTAATGGCTGCTATAGTATTTTAAGGTTGTTTGGTTTTTATGGCCGTTACACTAGTCTGCTACACAAATCTTCGGCGCAGGTCGTCCTTATGCCACAATCATTTTAAACCTTACACTATGAAAAAGACAAGCTTTAAATCTGACGAGACCCGAGATTTGACCCTTGGACCTCCCCTTACGAGGTTTGGTTGGAATTAGGAGAAGTCTCCTAGAAAACTAATAATTGTTGAATGGGGATTTATCTCCTCGCCTAAAAATAAACACACCTTTTAATTTATTGCCAATACAAAATCTGTTATTAGAAAATCTGAACTCCTTCAAACCAGTGCAGCAAATCTTATTTGGAGCCTATGAATGTCTGGGGAATTCACCGCTATTGTGGACTTCTGTTGCTGTTTTTGGGACTAGCAGGAGAATTGTCGGTTATAGAAGACAAATTGGAATTTGGTTTTTTGTGTCGGTGATGTTTCACATTTCGGTTTTTTTAGTTGCTCCAAAGTGTTGGATAAGAATCTCTTGGACAACAGGTACCAAGTTCTTGCAAGGTACTCCCTTATGAACTTTTTCACCCAGATGTGAATCTGCTCCCACTCTGCCTCCAAGGAAGATGTCTACTCCCTCACAGGGTTTATTGTTTTCATCCCTGGCCATGCACCCCATGAAACCAATGTCTGCAACTTGCACTTGCCCGCATGTATTAGGGCATCCTGTCCAATGCATTCTCACAGCTTTGGGAACATTCATGGTCCTGTCCAGTTCTTCTGTGATTTTCAAAGCTCTAGCCTTTGTTCCAATGATGGCTTGGCCACAGAATTGTTTGCCAGTGCAGGCTACCAATGTGCTCATAAGAAGAGGAGGAGAAGGAGAGAATTTTTCCAATAGGGGCTCTTGTAGAAGAGCCTCTATTTTATCTGTAGGCACATTTGGGATAATCAGGTTTTGCTCCACTGTAAGCCGGAGTTCCTGTGTTCCATATTCTTCAGCAAGTCGAGACAATTCTACCATGTCCTCTGCCTGCAGTCGACCAACAGGCACATGGACACCTACAAAATTTAGGCCTGCCTGCTTCTGTGGGTGGATACCAAGGTAACACCTTCGCTCCCATGATGTATCCAACATGTCTTTTTCTGCTGCTCTTTCCAAATTTCCTTGTGGCATTCTCTTCTCAACTTCTGCACGAAAGCCTTCTATCCCCTGCATTGCCATAGGCATATAAAATATCAGAGGCCCTGAATCTTGATTCATACAAAGAGGTCTATCTACAAGGTGAAAGTAAAAATAGCAAATAACCTCTCTCTCTCTCTCTCTCTGCATTGAGTTCATCAGATCATCTACATGAATTTACAAATGAGGGAACAGCCTCTCAATTACAGAACAACAATTATCTATATTAAAACATGGGTATCAGATGGAAGGTAGTGCCAAATTAATTTATTAACAGAGATCATTAATTAGTTGGATCTTTAAACATTGGTCTCAGATAGGTGGTATGAATTGAACAGAAGACATCAAAGATAGAAAGCATCAGATACATAGCACTCAATTTCATGTGATACAAAAACTGCAATTAGGCACAGTAAATAAATTTGTACATTTCCATTTTGACTCGGCTTAAATTTGGCAAGAGTTCTCCAAACACTTGAGGGTCCAATCCCTATGCTTTTGGAAGGAAATAGTGTAGTTAATTTGTTGAAAGTTTTAGTTTCAAGACATGAATAATGGCTCACTCATATGTTAAACTCAGGTGCATTATCAACTTATTGCTAACTTATAATATCGTTTCAGGTGAATTGGTGATCACAAATTAACCTAGCCTTACAAAGTATTCCCCCACCTCAGATGCAGGGTACTTTGTGATAGTTGAGACAGAAAAACTTCATATACAGATGATTTTCTAGGGCACAGCCAAGCCAGCATGCCTCTTGGGCGTATGAGACTCCCTTGCTTAGAGGAAGGAAATATATATTAACAAGGCAAATATATTGCCAGGTAGCTCTGAAACAAACAATGCAATTCAATGAAATGGTTATCAGACCACAGTTACAATCACGTATCACTAAGACGATAAATCAATAAATTAAATTCAAAGCAGTAGATATGAGTGTAGCAGTCATACCAAGTCATCAATCAACCACATCATTCGAGTCTTTTGGCGATTTCCCCTTGTACCCAAATCTCTGTAAGCCTCCAAAATGGCTTTACAGGATGAAACAGTGTCATCTCCCGGGACCCATGCATCAAGCGGAACTGCCTCTGCACAGCGCTTTGGACTAAAAAATCCTCCAACAAGCAGATTGAAACCAAATTTCCCATCTTTCATTGCAGGAACATATGCAAGGTCATTGATGTGGGGATGCTCAAACATGTCATGTGTACCTACAACACACACATTCCATTTTCGAGGCCTGCAAAATAATCGATTCATTAATCTTAAACTGAAAACATTCCCTATGAAAATCTTGAAGCAACTTAGAGGAATTTAAAACACACGTCCTCTATAGGTCAGAAACAATTGCCCATTTAAAACTTTACCATAAAATTTCTCTGCTTGCAAAGTAAAAAGGTTTCCCTTCAGGGGAAAGAAGGAATTTTTTTAGGATTAAGGAGGATGCAATGAGCATAAACAATTATAGCACTTACAGATTTGTGACTGATTTGTTTCCCTTGCCATTGTTGATGATGTAATCATTCAAAATTTTGGTATATGGCCTTGTATCAATAATCTCGTGAGGATCAATTCCTGCTAAAGGATTGCCCACAGGGTTTCTCACATTGTCCATTCCACTCTGCAAGCTGGACAATCCAACCCCTTCTAGCCCTTTCAAAATTGCCGGAACATCATCCAGTACAACACCACGAATCTGCCAATTCTGTCTGGTGGTGATGTCTGCACATCCATCTGTTCCATACTTCTGAATCACACTTGCCAAGAACCGAATCTGAGAACTAGTAGTCACTCCATTAGGAAGCTTAAGCCTCATCATGAATCTCCCGTCTACAAACAAACAATGTTCCAAATTGGACTCATGTCATACGTTATTTACAAATCTGATGTACTTGTTAGGCCCTGATCTACAAATTACCTTCACCCTTAATTTTAAGCAATCCAGAACTATACCAATGTGAAGAAGAAGAAAGTCAAAAGTCAGAGATTATATATTTACATTGGTGCTTTCTACGGTGGAAGAGACCGAGCCATTTGAGGCGTACATCAACATCATCCTTGTCAGCCTTCTTACTGTCAATCTCTTCAAAGGGCTTTTTTGCAAGTTCTTCAATCTCATTCTCAATGAATAATTTCATGGGGTCCTTCTCCAGTTTAATCTGCACACGGCATCCTCTAGAATCAAACACTTACATTTCAGAGATGGTTTACATACCAGACTTACATGAAGTTCCTTCAATCCCTAAGCCAAAACCACAATGGAAATGTTTTCTATTTATTTATTTTCAAACACAATGACATAAATCTGAGATTGGGTTCATACCAGAAAGAATTCTTGTCTAAACTAACACAGAAACCACATTCCCTTGAAAGGAAACATAAAGCCTTATACTACATGGTAACATAATCGAATATACTACCCAGTAACATAGTTTGCAGTTTTGAGTAGAATAAATTAGATTATGCTCAAGTTAGAGGCTCTTCAATCTGTCTACCCCCAATTCCAAGGACCCTGCCGGGCCTATGTTGTCAGGCAGGGATTACCTACGGCGCTAAACTGCAGAGGAGAATACCACCAGTATTTGTACATGGACGAATTCAACCTAGGCCAAATGAAACTAACATTGTCTTCAAAATACAAATCAAACACATGGAAGTAGATCATGGACATTCTATTGGTTTATGCTTCTATAGACATCTGCATGCCAAATTAGCAAATGAAGGGCAATCTGACCGATTTACAACTGCCATCATTTCAGACAGAAGGTTTCTTTTTCTGGGCTAGCAGATAACCTATTAAACAAAAAAATGAAAAAGGTTTTTACACATCAATTGCATAAGAGGAGCGTAGGCTGGCCAAGTATCCGTTTAAGCATCATAGGGCACTTAAGCAAATGCGCATAAAATAAAGCATTTAAATGCATTCAAGTGGATTACAGCGTGCCCTCTCTCTGTGTTTGGCACGCTAATCTAGAAATTCTCGAAACAAAACTAAGGATGAAATCTCCACACCTTTGGCCATGCAAGGGTGATTCATCTTAGTCAGAGTTGTCATTTTCCCACTTCAATTACGGACACACACACATAGATATTCATGAACATTCATCCCCAGATTCACACGTACAGAGTTGTATGGGCCGGAGTCCAACACACTTCTATTGCAATTTACTTCACTGGATAGCAATGCTATGCTGATGTGCCTGTAACCAAAACCAGTCCTGCTACATATTCCTCTTCTCTTCAACCAATGCAATCACCGACATAGTTTGCCACCATACTACTAAAAACACATTAACTTCCTATGAAAACATATGCAGCTTTCACATGGTTACATCACATTAAAAATAAAAGGAGACCATACCTTCTCCTGAGGATTAATGCCACCTCTGAACTCCTCCTTGAGCATCCAATATCCATCCTTCTCCTCAACTCTGGGCTCCAGCCTTGAGGTCTCCACACTCACTTGAGAAGAAGCAAAACCAGGATTCGCCACAGCCATGACCGGGCCTCCTCGAAAGCTCTCTTCCCCATGGTTCCTCATGAAACTCACCCCGCCTCTCGCCTTCTTCTTCTTATTATTCCCCACACCCAAGGCATTATGGGCATTGCATGACAAGGAAGAAATCCCATCCCCACGTACCACTTTGCAGGCATTCATCATTTTCACGAGGCCAAACACAAGAAAATCCAAGCATATGTTTAATGTCCAAAGCAGGGCTATATATATACATCTGAGAGCTCTTGGAGAATTCAAATGTTATTGCCCTCTGAGGAGTGGGACGAGGCGCTGTGCTCCGCTCAATGTAAATGTTTTAGCAGCCTTTCAGAATTTCCAAAAGCCAGTTTACAAAACGGCACAGGTCGACGCTCAAACGGGGATTTAGTTGCCACATTATACGACACGTGTGCATGTACGATCATATAATATTTTGGGTTGACCAGTTAGTTCTTTACCGCGGTTGAGAAAGTGGTGTCTAGTTATCGTGTTGACCGTACTATCTAGTTTGAGATTCCGAATACACCTTACTAAAATAAATAAATAAAAAAATACATGAAAACATGTGTTTCTCTTTCACTTACAAAAGTGGCCGAGCTGGCACACTGAACGAGAATCTCGAGCTTTTAGGTGAGAAATATTCAATTGTGCTTAGTCCTTAAGTGACCTGATGTATTTTTTGTGGGAATATTCAAATAGTATATTTGTAGTAATTGTTTCAATATTTAATTGATATGTTTTAGATTTATTTGCAGATTAGTAATATTTTTATGAGATATGGAGTAAGATTTTGGATTGAATTCAGATTCGTTGTTATAAACCTTAGGTTATTGGTTTTATTCCCTTCCAGGATATGGGGTAGACTCACAATTGAACTCTTTTGTTTATTTATTTATTTTTTAAGCGAAAAACTCTTTGCGGAGTTGTTTTGGTCTGAGAGACCAAGAACAGGGGTTCTACACCGTCAAAGTCACTCGGAGGTCACACCCAATACTGCCCGCATCAACATTATTAATTGGATTTTGGATACCCAATTCAGCTTTTTGGTAGAGTGGAGATTTGAACCTAGGACCTCCCTTGGAGGATTACCCTCTCCTCTCCAACTCACCTACAACACCTGGGTGAACTCTCTCCCACTCACCTACAACACCTGAGTGAACTCTTTTGTTTATAAACTTAGTCTGTTGGTTTTATTTCTTTCTTCTCTTTGAAGTATAAAACTCGGACAATCAATTGATAAACATCTGAATTACTACCAACCAACCTATTTTCTTTTAAATACATTATAATTTAAAACTAAATCTTTAAAAATAATTTAAAGTCTTAGTGTTCTTATATATTTTCTAATTATTTTTTTAAGTAATGAGTTGGAGGTTGTCCTTTAAACTAATTGTACTTCTGTTTGGATTGTTGCATGGCCAGCTGTTCATATTTTGATTTGGCTACATCACCAATGTGCTAATGTCTGTCTTATATGCCACCGCTTATATGCCACCGCTAAAAGGAGTAATGTTTTTTAATATATATAAATAAAAGGATGATAATTATATTACAACATATGAAAAATTTAATTGCTTGAAAATATTAGTACTAAAAGGAATAATGTTAATATGGCTTTAAAATTATAAATCAAAATTGTATGGCATCTTATAAATGGTTGGTCTTTTCATTAATTATTTTATGGGTGAAGGTGATTATAAATGGTTGATTTTTTTAGTTTATAATTTATTAGTTTTTCAAAATATAATATTTTTAAAATTTAAGAGATAATTAAATTTTATTTAATATTTTAAATGTGATAAATGTGTTGGGTGATAAGTTATAATCTTTCTCAAATCAAAATAAGTTTCAAAATCATTTTAGCTATCGTTGTGGAATTAGCTTAAAATATATTTACTAAAAAAATAAAAAAATAAAAATATTTTTAAAATAATATTTTGATTTTTGAATGTTTATTAATATAATAAGAATAAAATAAAATATTTTTAACCTTTACAAGTCAAATGTAGTCTAAGGGACAACAAATTTACAATGAATCATGGTTACTAACCATATATTTTGATCCATTTATTCTTCTTTCTAATATGTTGATCTTTTGCTTTTAATTTTGATATTGAGTTCTCCTACTTTCTTTACTTTTTTTTCTTTCCAAAAAAAAAAAAAAAAAATATATATATATATATATATATATTCCACTAGTAAAATATGAACATAGTTGTATGTTTTAATATCACTAGATGTCTTGTATTTCAAAATAAAATACTTCTCTATCTCAACCAACCCCATGTGTAAAAAGTACATATTCTTTCCTTCCTCTTTTGATATTTTTTATTTATCTATTTCACATTTAAGTTGGTGTGAGCTACTCCTTTATGAGCATATTTACTTTCCAATTGATGTTTCATCCTATATAGGCCTTTTGATGGTGATCATATGCATGGTTAAGCTCAATAAGATATGTTTCTTTCTTTTGTAATTCTTTTCACATAGGTAAATGGTTTGAATTTTTCCTTAACAAACAACTTTATGTATTTGTTATTATTTGGGCATTCATTCAAGTTAATATTTAATTTATTCATCCACGTGTTTTGTTTCATTCTAATATTTTTCTATGACAACCTTAAGCCACCATTTGCATCCATCTCTTCAATGTTTTTTTAGAATTCTTAGAAGATGAACCATAGTAGTTGCTTTTATAAAGAACGTACCTATTTTTTCTAGAAGAATATCATATGGAATTGAAGCCTTTATTTTGAATATATTTGTAATCAAATGTGTTTAAGTCCTTTCTTTTTGTCTCTATTTTAAGTTTGATGTATTGCTAGCCTATACTTCACACTCATATAGCACCACTAGTACCACTAATAGCCCAAATAAAACCAATATAGTTGTTTAGTCCTATAACTTAGTCTCTCTTCTATTTTGTAATGTAAAAAGTGCACTCTATCCTCCTAGAGCTCATCCTTATACATATTTACATCTAAACATGGTATTGAAGTCTATTCCAAGATATGTATACACTATTACTTATTGTACGAAACCTGTTCAAAATGAAAATAAATTCTTTTTCTTTTTGTTGGAGAATATCAAAATCTTGGTTTTGCTAGTATTTAACTGCATCCTTACCTCCTTATGAAAGTTCTCTAGGGCCTTTAAGTGATCTCTTAGCCCCTGTGTTGACCTTGCTATTAAAATGAGACCATTTGCATACAAAGGAAGCCTCACTACATACTCTTCAAAATGAAGACCACTCCCTCCCTTCAAACTTAGTCATTATTCTAATTTATTAATATATAAACCAAATAAGGCAAGGGAAGATACTGGGCATCCTAGTTTAACGTGTATGTCACTTTTAAAGCATTCTAAAAGTCCTACTTGAGTTCTAATTTTAGCTTAGACCTCTTCATAGAGTCTATTAACTTTTGCTCCATAATGTTTTTTGCTCCATAATGTTTTGAGATGTGTAGGTCCTCCATTTTACTCCATAGTTTACTTCTAGGCATTGTGTCAAAAGATTTCTTAAATTCCACAAAATGATAATAGGTTCTCCTTTTTTATTTTATATTTTTCAGTGATGTCTCAAAATGATGTTGTGGCCTATTGTTGAGTTTTTTTGGTTTGACACTTTCTTGTCCATTCTTCTTTTCTTGTTCTTCTACCCACTTTTGATCCTATTCAAAAAAAACTTTACAAAAAGGAAATTGAACACAATAATTTACTAAATGAAAGGATTATTTATGTTTTCACTTTTAAAATTAGGTATTACTAGACTACTTGTTGAATCCTTGAAAAGTCATGATGGATGATGTTACCATATAGTATAAGGCTTTATGTTTCCTTTGAAGGGATTGTGGTTTCTGTGTTAGTTTAGTCCAGAATCCTTTCTGGTATGAACTCAATCTCAGATTTATGTCATTGTGTTTGAAAATAAATAGAAAATATTTTCATTGTGGTTTTGACTTAGGGATTGAAGGAACTTAATGTAAGTCTGGTACGTAAACCATATATGAAATGTTAGTGTTTGATTCTGGAGGAAGCCATGTGCAGATTAAACTGGAGAAGGACCCCATGAAATTATTCATTGTGAATGAGATTGAAGATCTTGGAAAAAAAAAAAAAAGCCCTTCGAAGAGATTGACAGAAAGAAGGCTGACAAGGATGATGTTGATGTACGCCTCAAATGGCCGGCTCCTCATGAAACTCACCCTGCCTCTCGCCTTCTTCTTCTTATTATTCCCCACACCCAAGGCATTATGGGCATTGCATGACAAGGAAGAAATCCCACCCCCACTTACCACTTTGCAGGCATTCATCATTTTCACGAGGCCAAACACAAAAAAATCCAAGCATATGATTAATGTCCAAAGCAGGGCTATACATATACATCTGAAAGCTCTTGGAGAATTCAAATGTTATTGGCCTCTGAGGCGTGGGAGGAGGCGCTGTGCTCCGCTTAATGTAATTTTTTTAGTAGCCTTTCAAAGTTTCCAAAAGCCAGTTTACAAAACGGCCCAAATCGACGCTCAAACGGGGATTTAGTTGCCACACATGATTACGTCATATTGTGTAAAGTTGTACCTCTATTGGGTTGGGCCATCTTTTATACGACACGTGTGCATGTACGATCATATAATATTTTGGGTTGACCATTGAGTTTCTTTACCGCGGTTGAGAAAGTGGTGGCTAATTAGAATTTCGTGAGTCCATTTCAGATTCCGAATATACCTTACTAAAATGTGTTTCTCTTTCACTTCCAGAAAGTGGCCCAGCTGGTACACTTAACAAGAATCTTGAGCTTTTAGGTGAGACAAACTTATGAAATATGTTATTAGATTTTAATATTATATAAGTGGTTAGAAATATTTAATTATGTTTAGTTTTTAAGTGATATGATGTATATTTTATGAGAATATTCAACTGGTATATTTGTAGTACTTGTCAGAATATTAAATTGATAGTTTTAGATTTACTTGGAGAATTGGTAACATCTGAGGTAGGATTTTGGATTGAATTTAGATATGTTATTATAAACATTAGTCTGTTGGTTTTATTCTGGACCTTTTCCTTTTAAGTATAGAACTATGACAACCAACATGTAAACATTTTTGGTAATTACCAACTAACTTATTATCTTCTATATACTATAATTTAAATCTAAATATTTTATAAAAATCCAAAATTCTAACCACTACTTTATCTTTGCTCATTATATTTCCTAGTTATTTTTCTCTGTTAAAAAAACTCATTATATTTCCTAGTTATTTTTCTCCTGTTAAAAAAACAGAAATGAGTTGGAGGTTGTTGTACTTCAGTTTGGATTGTTGCTTTGCCAGCTGTCTATATTTTGATTTGTCTAGATCACCAATGTGTTAATGTCTGTCTTGTATGCCACCGCTAAAAGGAGTAATGTTTTTTTCTTTCAAATAAAAGGATGATAATTATATTAGAACAGTTTAATTTGAACTTTAATCTATTTTATAAAATAAAGAAATTTAATTGCTTGAAAATATATAAATTAATACTAAAAGGAATAATGATAATATAACTTTAAAATTATAAATCGAAATTGTATGGCATCGTATAAATGGTTGGTCCTTTTGGACGAAGGTCGTTATAAATGGTTGATTTTTTTATTAATTTTTTTTTAAGCTTATAATTTATTAGTTTTTTAAAATAAATTAATTTAAAATTTTTAAGAGGTTATTAAACTCTGTTTAACATTTTAAGTGTGATAGTTGTATTGGGTGTTAAGTTATAGTCCTCAAATCAAAATAAGTTTTAAAACCACTTGAACTACCATTGTTGGATAGCTTATAATATATTTACTATAAAAAATATATATATTAATATTTTAAAAATAATATTTTGATTTTTGAATATTTATTTTATTTTTTGAACAACTATATTATTTTTAGTAAGTGTCAAGCGTAGGGTTCAAATTACAAGGGTTGCTTCCAACAAGCCTATTTTACCTCGTTATTGACCTAGCGTGAGGGGGACTATCGATCGCTCAAGATTCGTATCATCACCGTCGATCCGATGCGCATTAAGAGCAGATTACTACCTTTGAAAATTGACACCCCCAAGGTTTGAATCTAGGTCTCTTCTTGGTAAGTGTCTAGCCAGACAAGCAACTACCAATCCACCTAGGTCTATTTTTAACCTTCACAAGATCAAAGGTAGCCTAAGGACAACAACTTTAAAATGAATCATGGTTACTAATCATCCATTTATTCTTATTTCTATAATGTTGATCTTTTGCTCCTAATTTTGATGTTGAATTCTCCTACTTTCTTTACTTTCTTCTTTCAAAAAAAATATACATTAATTCCACTATTAGAATACGAACATAGTTGTATGTTTTAATATAAATATATGTCTTGTATTCCAACATAAAGTTCTCTCTCTCAACTAGCCCTGATGTGTAAAAAGTACACATCCTTTCCTTCTATTCCTCTTTGATATCTTCTATTTGTCTATTTCACATCTAAGTTAGTGTGAGCTAGTCCTTTATGAGCATATTTACTCTCCAATTGATGTTTCATACTATATAGGTCTTCGGATGGTGATCTTATGCAAGGTTAAGTTCAATGAGATATGTTTCTCTTTCTTTTATTTATTTATTTTCACATAGGTAGATGGTTTGAAATTTTCCTTAACAAACAACTTTATGTCTTTGTTATTATTTAGGCATTCATTCAAGTTAATATTTAATTTTTTCATCTATTTGTTGTTTTGTTTCATTCATGTATTCTTTGTCTTGTTCATATATTTTTCTAGGACAACCTTAAGCCACCATTTGCATCCATCTGTTCAATTTTTCTTAGATCTCTTACAAGATGAACCATAGTAGTTGCTTCTATAAAGAAAAGGTATACTTTTCTAGAATAATATCATATGGAATTGAAGCCTTTATATTGAATATATTTGTAATAAAATGTGTTTGAATCCTTTCTTTTTATCTCCATTTTAAGTTTGATATGTTGCTAGCCCATACTTCACACTCATATAGCACCACTAGTACCACTAATAGCCCAAATAAAACTAATATAGTTTTTAGTCCTATAAATCAACTTCTCTCCTATTTTGTAATGTAAAAAGTGCACTCCATTCTCTTAGAGATCATCCTTATACATTTTCCATCTAAAAATGGTATTGAAGTCTATCCCAAGATATTTATACTCCATTACTTCTTGTATGAAACCTGTTCAAAATGACAATTTATTCCTTTTCTTTTTGTTTGAGAATATCAAAATCTTGGTTTTTCTAGTATTTAACTGTATACCTACCTCATTATGAAAGTTCTCTAGGGTCTTTAAGTGATCTCTTAGCCCCTATGTTGACCTTGCTATTAAAATGAGACCATCTACATACAAACGAAGCCTCACTACATACTCTTCAAAATGAAGACCATCCCCTCATTTCAAATTTAGTCATTATTCTAATTTATTAATATATAAACCAAATAAGGTAGGGGAAGATAGTGGGCATCCTAGTTTAACTCGTATGTCACTTCTAAAAGTCCTACTTGAGTTTTGATTTTAGCTTAGACCTCTTCATAGAGTCTATTAACTTTTGCTCTATAATATTATGAGATGTGTAGATCCTCCATTCTACTCCATAGTTTACTTCTAGGCATTGCATCAAAATATTTCTTGAATTCCATAAAATGGTAATAGGTTTCTCCTTTTTAATTCTATATTTTTCAGTGATGTCTCAAAATGATGTTGTGGTCTATTGTTGAGTTTTATTATTTGATACTTTCTTGTCCATTTTTCTTTCCTTGTTCTTCTACCCACTTTTTGATCCTACTCTCAACCGTACTTTCAAACAATTAAAAAAAAAAAGGGGATTGACCACAAGGGTTTACTAAGTTGAAGGATTATTTATGTTTTCACTCTTGAAGATAGATATTGCTAGACTAGTTCAATCCCTTGGAAAGTCATGATGGATGATGTTATTGAAAATCCTCTTCATGTATGGGGCTAAGTCATCTACTCCTCATTTTAAGTAATTTGCCTATAGTCCATTCAAATTGTAATACTTACCTATTTTTATATTTTTAATACCTTCCTTAACCTCCCTTAAGTGAATAAATTGTAATAGTTATTTATAGAAATAATTCTTTATAAAAAAAAGTAGTTATAATTTCAAACAATAATAATGGATCAATCATTAAAATGATATTACAAAATATATAAAAAAGATAACATTTTTTTAGAAATGTTATGTACCTTTTTTTTTTTTTTAATCTTAAATGACGATTTAAGTCATCATCTCTGTTTAAACTATTCATACATTTTGGATCTTTATTGTTTCTCTAATTCTTCACTTCGTAAAATATTTTCCCCTTAATCTTTAAATATTCAATGTAAATATATATTTCATAGAAAAGAATGCTTTTCCAAAGCTTAGAGATATTTTTTTATTGAATTCCTTCACTTTAAAATGCATGGTTGCCATAAGAATGAAATAAGATAGACTCCACTATAAATATTAACATCCATAAAATAATTTATTGACTTAAGAGACCTTTTAATAGTGCTTAGGGATAAGAAAAATGATATAATAATATTCCTCTTCAATATTTTTGAAAACTTATTAGATATTATTTTGATATAGAGTAAATTTTATGAAACGACAAACTTATTAGACAAAATTATGATAATATCCTATGCACCCTAAAAATTCTATGCATGTCTTCAATGTTCTTGTGGTCCACCTTTACTCCTTTAGATGATATTATATGTCCAACATAGTTAATCTTTAGTTTCCCAAAGGAACACTTGAAATGCTTGGAAAATAAGTGGTTGTCAACTAAAATTTGGAGTGTTTGATCTAAGTGAACTAAGTGTTCATCCCATATTTTCTATAGACCAAAATAAAACCAAAATAAATTTCCTAAGGAATGGACAATATATCTCATTCATCAAGCTTTGGAATGTGTATGGGTATTTATAAGGCCAAATTGAATGACAAGCAATTCATAGTGACCTTCATGGATGCAAAAATAATTCTTAGATATATCTTCTTCTCAAAGACGAATCTAGTGATATACTGATCATAGGTCTAACTTTGAAAAGAAATAGCCCCCATGGAATTCATTAAGAAGTTCATCTATCACTAGAACTAGAAACTTATCCTTGACTACAATCTTATTTTAACTCCCTAAAATCCACATACAGATGCCATAAACCATATTTATTTTGAACTAAGAGGATTGATGAAGAATAGGGAGTGATAATTGGTCGAATAATCCTTGCTTGGAGTAATTATTACACCATATTTTCAATCTCTATTTTGTGCATATAAAGTGGTAGGGCCAAATATTAGGGGGTATACTTCCTAGGAATAGTTGAATGGCATGGTCATGTGGGGAATCTCATGCGACTCATTAAATATTGGAGTATTATAGTCAAAGAGTTCAATCAATTCAATATATTGGATTGAGTTGATAGACTCTGTAAGTTTAATGGTACAAAATTGAGCCATAATGCTATGAGAACCCTTTTTAAAAGCTTATCCATGTGATAGGAGCTTATGATGATTGACAAACCTAATTGAAGGTCTCAAAGAGTATATTGATGGTTAGTCTCTATAAATTACATCCACATTTTGGTAAAGTCCCATAAGAGAGGTCCTAAGGTGCATAACCATTGGGCACCTAAAACCACATCGTAAATATCCAAGGGAAGAACAAACATATCTGATTACAAGTTACAATCTCATATTGAGAGGTGAACATTCCTACATTTGTCCTTATAAGGTAGTGTTCTCTTATTGGCGATCATGACTTCAAAGTTGGAGCTTGGATACACATAGCAATTTATTAGAGGATACAAGAAGTTATGAGTACTACCACTATATATGAGAATAGTGATGGGATGCTTCTTGAAGTACCCTCAAACTTTCATGGTTTAAGGTGTGGTAATCCTTGATAAGGAATGCATAAAAATTTCTAGTGTTAGGTCCTCTTGGATGTCCTGCTCCTCTATATCCTTTGGTTATCGATCTTTGGCTAGATAAAAATATTTACATGGAAGAGTTGACCCCACATCTAAAAGATATAATTTTTGTTTCCCATATTTGTGGTCATGGGAGTACTTTTCATGATAATCATAACATAGTCCCTTGTCACAATGATCCTTCATCTTAATATTGTTCAAGCACTATATGTGTCACACTTGTGTTCTAATTGGATGCACATATAGATGGTATATTTCTAAAAGGTTGTGGTTTGTGGGTGCATCATTAAGTAGCAAATGTTCTTTAACCAATTTAGTTAAGCCAATAGTAGACATCATATCTTGAGGGTTGAACATTTTCACTTTTGCCTTGATGTCTTCCATTAACCCAATAAACAACTATGAAATAAGGTTTCCTCTAGGTCTTCTATCCTATTTACCAAATTTTCAAATTGGGTTTGATAGTCATGGATTGACTTAGTTTTTCAAAGTTTGAATAATGCATCCATAAAATATTCATATGCACTAGGTCCAAAATGAACAAGTATATTCCTACATAATTCCTCCCAAGTAGGTGTTCCATAGGTCTTCTTAAACCACTAATACCACTGAATGGTTTCATTATCTAATTTAAAAAAAGCAATGGATACCTTTTGAAAAACTTGGGTGTGATTTAAAGAAAAATATTGTTTGGCCCTATAAATCCAACTAGTGGGTTCATCTCCATCAAAGTAAGAGAAGTCCAACTTCTTTGGTCATTAGTGGGGTGGCTAAAATGCATGCATGTCAAGCCCTCAAGTGTCTCCCTATCTTGGACCTAAAGTTGGTCCCTATCCTAAACTTGAAGCTAGTCTACATCCTAAACCTGAAGCTTGACCCTCTCCTAAATAGGATTGTCTTGGTAGTGGAAACTATGAGAATGCATCCTATAACTGGTCTTGTTTAGTGTTAATCCCAAGGATCTTAGACTTAATTTCATCATTTCAATCCAATTTATTGAGTTTACTCAGAGATGAGAGGCTGTCCTTAATTTTATTGAGGTCTTCATTCATCTTTTCCAAGGATATTTCTTGAGAATGGGTACTTGGGGCCATATTGGGCACAAACAAGAAATTTGAAAGTGCTACCAAGGTTATATATCAAATGATCAACTCAAAAGGGGTTTCTATTGATTTTTGGGAATTGAGGATTTTGGGACTTTTTTTGAATTTATGGAATGAGGGAAGGACAATATTTTGCTAAAGTGAAAAATAGGTGAATTAGGTAGAATTTGTAATTTCAAATATTTTTTTTGGGTGTGGGATGCATTGTGTTGAAAATAATAGAGTTGATTTTCTAGCAAGGTCTAAAACTCTACTTGCACAATATTGTTCAACCTTGGATCTTTGTAGATTAGAAGAAATTCGCCATGCATGATCTTAAAACCCTAGCCTATAGGATTTTTTTTGGCTTGAATCTAGATGGATGAAGAAAATCAACCTAACAACTTGGATGCTCTAAGATATTTATAACTACTTTAAGCTAAAGATATCAAGAACTAAGTAATAAAACCTAGACTATGGCTTCTTAAGATTAAGGAAAACATATCACTAGCCACAAATGCTAAAGTGAGTATCGCTCTATGGGTACCAACAAATTACTCGATCTAGGTAGTTCTATTGATAATCCATCTTTATACGATAGCTCTATATACACACTCAAATAGAAGAAAATCTACAAATAGGGTATGAGGTCGTTGACCCTTTTCATTGGCAACACACCTAGATCCAACTACTTGGGAGTTCCTGGGGTACTCCTTAAAATGAGTTTTTGGATAGATTTTGGCCCAAGTATTTCCCCTAGTTGAGTAGTTAGGACTTACACCTAATCTTGCAAAAGGGTATTAACCTATTATAGACATTGTTTAAGCATTGTAACGAGTTTTATTTTTAGATCTATGGTTGTTGCTGCTACACAAATTAGATACATGATGTTGTGAAAAGTAGCCCTAGAAAGCTGCTTTGATACCAGATGAAATGAATCTACATAGTACAACAATAAAATTAACATATAAAATATGCACCAAAATGGGAAATGAGGTATGAAATTTAATGATTGCTTGAAATATTACACTATCACATGCCACTTCAAGGGCGTTACCTCCTTCATAATTCATAATACAAAAATACAAATTTGGTCCCACTAACTATTCACAACACTAACTTGTTAGAATATAATACATTATTTGGTACATGCTAATGTACCACCTTGGGTACATCTTTAGATTAGAATGTGAATTATATTTTATGTAATGTAATAATATGCAAGAAATGCACAATTGTATTATAGTTAGGTGTGCATGTGCACAAGTGTCCTTCATGTAGAATGCACATGTGTCCTTATAGTAGAAAAGTTAATATTCACATACTTTTATATATTTTTGACTAAGCATTGTAAGAAGGATTGAAAAAGAGAATTTTTCATAATATGTATTATTAGAGCTCTACACAAGAGCATTTTTTAGTATTTTAGTGAGCACTTGTTAATGGTAGTTATCTAAATATTTACAGAAGTTATTCACGAGTTTTACATGTTTAGAATATTACCATTATCTTATATTTGATATTGCATGCTCATTTTATATTGATATTAAGTATCTAGCATCAAAATCTAATAGTGGTATCAGAGCACAAGGAATATTGATAGGAGATAGGAAGAGGTCACCAGATTTTAAAGTTTTAAATAAAACCATAAAGGATTTGAAGGCTGATTTGCAAAGGAGAAGATTGTTGATTTTTGCAATAGAAATTGTAGAGTTTTGGACAACAAGAGAGCAGCATTTGGACAACACTAATAGATGCAAATTTTAGAGTCTGAGAGAACGAATTTGGAGGAGAATTGAAGCCACAAAAATCATATTTTAGGGCAGCATTAAAAGGAGAAAAAAGAGCTACGGTTTGGAGAAATTTAGGGAATATTTGAGAGAGATTTGTACAACAAAGCAAAGAAGGATTTGGTAGCATTTGAAGAAGGATAATTACTGCAAATTATAAATATATTTGGACAACATAGAAGCTAATTTTTAAATAGCATTGGAAGTTGCAAATAAAAGTATTTTGAAAAGCAAGCTAAAGGCTAAAAGGTAGAGAGTTTTGAGCAACAATTAGATCTACAAAATTGATAAGTTTGAAGCAACAATTGAGTAGAAAGGAGAGCTATAAATTCTATAATTTTGGGGCAGGAAAAAGGTGAATCAAATCACAAAGAAAATTAAATACAAAAGGAGGCCAAAAGGTATACTACATTGGTGCTATAAAATCTTATTATTTAAGCATTCAAATCAGTTTACTTTAAGGTTATAAGAGAACCATATTAGAGCTATTAAATTCTGCAAAAGAAAAAGTCTTCAAGCCAATGAAGGAGGTAGTATTATTGTGTAAGGAAAAGCTGAATAAGTGCTCAAAGACAACATGTCCAAGGTGTCTAAAGACACCAATTAAGGTGCTAAAACTTGAAGAAGGTATCATTCACATTGGATTAAAATCTACAACAAAAAGAAGTTAGATATAGTATAAGGACAAGCCAAAGCAAAGATAAAGGTGTAAACTTTTTGGGAGATAAATAAATTAAAATAGTAAATATTTTATCCAAGTTAAGAAGCTTGGATATCTGGTCAAACAACATTAAGAAGCTATCAAGCAAAGAGGTGAAAAATCCACCAAGGAAGAGTTATTGAAGCACCACCAAAGGAGGAGCCACCACCATAGAAGAGGAGCAACCATTGACGAAGAAGAGACACCATTAAGTGTTAGAAATAAAGAAGCGCCAAAAAGCATTGGAGAGTTACAAAGTACATTGGAGGAAAGAAGAATTGGAAGTTACAACTATCAAGTAGCAAAATATATTGTGAGCGTTAAGGAAGGGTAAGCAAGTTTGAGCACCAAAGAAAGCTAAGACATTACAGAATCAAATGCAAGTGTTGAGAGGAGCGTAGCCACCATTTGTCACTTTGATTAAGAACCTGAAAGAACTTGGATGCCACTTAGCATAGAGGAAAGGGAGCACCAACAACCATTGAGGAATATGAGCACTCCTTGAGGAAGGAAGACACTTGTCAAAGGTAACACCCATATTGTTATATCTGGGCAGAGTAACGCAACAAGAATAAATACCTAAAGAATAGGAATATAGATAGATTGGAGGATCCCCAAAAATATTCTACACATTCAATGGTCAGAAAAGCACTAGGATGATAGTCAAAGTCTTAGAGAGTGCCATATATAAGAAAGAACATATCGCCAGAATATTTGAGTGCTTGCATTTGTGGTAAAGTCTAATATTTAATTATTCATTTTATAAGGTTTGGAGTTATAAGGAAGGGAAATAATTATCTAAGTTTTAATTTGGTTAATATTCTACCTTAATTAATAATTTAATTAGAGGGATAAGTTATATTTGGTAGAAAATAAAATCTTAGAAAGTGAAATATTTATTTTTGGCAAGATTTGAGAAGCCCTAAAATATTTTTGAGATATTTAAGGAATTATTTTTAAAGTTTTTGGAAAGATTTATAATTGGATTATCAAAAATTGTAAAGCATTTGCAAATTTTTTTACATCAAATTAAGGTTACAAAATTTGCAAATATAGTTTACAAAATTTTAAATTTCTTATTTGGGAGCCATAAGGACTTGTTGGTTATAAATATGCCTAATTACATATTATATGTGTGCACTAGACCCGACCAACATTGAAAGGCCAAAGGAGAGAGATGTCCTTCGGGTCAATCTCCAGAGAGGGCTAGTTCCCATACTAATATAACAATTGGTATAAGCTTAGGGTAACATAAAGAGATGGTAAATGATAGAAAGAAATGGGAAATATATCTATGAGCCAAAAACATAAGGTGGGGATAAACTAGCAACTAAAATTCAAATCAAGTTTTAATTAGCATGTAATCGAAAGAAAAGCATAGGAACCATTCACAATTTGCAGAGATAATTTCCAATGAACAATTCAACATTGAGTTCTCTATCAGGATTTAAATTCAAGAGTGCAAAATTTAAATTTACCTAACAAATATCATGAACATAATAGAGATGAAAGGCAAAAAATAATTACATACAACACTACTTCAGGAACCAGAAACCAAATATCTTTCAAATGATGCATAAAACTCAAAGTGTTTTTGGTAAAATGTTTATCCTCCTATTTTACATCAAAATGCTTAGTATTTATATAGGGTTGCACCTTTGTAATTAAATGCACATTAAAACAAAATGTCGGCTAGTCAAAGATCAAACAACAATAATTCCTCCTTGGCAATAGTAACCAATCAACAAATGCATTGGGAAACGTCGAGTGATTTTGTCACATGGCATATCTGGGCTTTGGCAAAAATCATCGATCTAATTTCAATATCCACGATGATGCCTTGGTAATGAATACCCACCAAAGTGGACGGTGCTTCGAAAATGAATAATATTACACCGAAGTCAAGGGCACAATACTTAAACTTAGCAGTTTTTTAGCAGTGATCCCAAATATATCTATTGCATCACCACATGAATTAATTTTACCAACCTTAATCCTTTCCCAAAGAAGATCTGCATTGAAAATGTGGGGGCAATGGTGTTTGCTTTTAAAATGAGCTTTTGGTCAAAGTTTCGCTCAAAACGGGTCTTCATCTTCATTTCGTCCAAGTCATGCCCAAAATGGGCTTTCGCCTAGACTTGCACTTGGAATGTGCACTTACAAATGTTTTCACCTAGGATGTGCTCAGAAATGGAGTTTCGCTCCAAACCTGGGCGAAATGGAATTTCACCCCAATATTTTCCCTTTTGCTACGACTTCACTTGGGAAAAGCTTGTGCTGCCAAAGGTGGGGCCTGTCTTGGAAATTGGATTTCGCTAAGAAATGAAACAAAAAGGAATTTCACTATTAGTGGGAGTGAAACTGCCGATAAAGTGATTTTTCTAGCGAAATGACCAAGAAGTAATTTTGCCAGTGAAATGCCTAGGAAATGTTTTCGCCAATGAAATGATCGAAAAAAGAATTTTCATTGTGCTTGGGGGAAAAAAGGTATTTCGCTATGCATGAAAGTGAAAATGCATTTCGCTCAAATTTTTCCTGAAATTGCATCCATCAAATACTTGGACAAATTTTCAACAAATTTTTTAATGTGGCAAAAATTCTCAAAATGAATTTATGAGTTTTGCTGGAAAAATTGTTTACATATTTCAGGTAAAATTTTACAAAAATTTAATGTGGCAAAAATACCAATATTTCTGGCAGCTCGCGGGGTATTTAGCTTGCCTGAATACAATCGATCCCAGACCTTCATTCATTGGGATAAAAGTATTTACTGTTCGCTGCATCTGATTGCTTGCTACTTGTACAAGCTTCTTCCTACTTTTTAAGATGTGACAATGTAGATTCATACACTGTAACTACTTGGATCCAAACATATATACTAATCACCTGACGAGTATTGAGTGTATCCACAATATACCGAAAGATCTCAATCTGCTCCAAATCAATGTAGTTGACCCTCTACTGAGTTCCAACAATCTTGACTCAATACGGGTGAATTTCCTAATTAATGCTACCACGTATTCTTTAGTGATGGGTTCTTCCAAATCATCAATTTTTAAAGCATCATCTATGAAAACAACCCATACCGCATCCAGGTCCTTCTTTGCTAGAATATTCTAGCAAAGAATATTCGTATCAAAGTAAACCAACGAAATACACCTCTCATGCTCAAATGTCTCTTGCAACTTACGGGCTTCTTTAACCAAGTCTATCTTGGAGAAATAATTGTGCAGTATGATTTTGGTGCTTGCCCAAGCATGGGCCATCTCACTCAGTGGGTGGAATTGGAGATCCATTTGAGCCATCATCTGAATCTTCATTGCTATCTCCAACTTTGGGTCCAGGTTTTTCTCTATATACTCCACTACTTGTCTACCATATAAAACAACTGTTTGCACTTCCTAAAGGAACATGAGGACTAACGTCACCTTTGTCACAATCATATTGCAGTAACTAAACAACTAACGGTGAGTCTCCTTAATTTTCTCTTTCATGAGGATCACCGACTATGTCACCTTTACTGCCAACTAATTTTGTAGATTTTGAAGCTGGTCCTACAAGGCATGGATCCACTGTTGTGCTTCTTGTTGTTCTGCCTAGTATTATGTGGCTCCTATTTATATTCCTTGATTTCATCCTCCAAGCGCATTGCCTTCTACTTGGTCCTTTTAGAGTAATGGAGGTGATGAATAATGGTGTAGTCAAATTATAAAATTTGGACGAGATAGTGGTACCCAAAACGATAAAGGGTTTAAAGTTAAAACCATATACAACATAATGCTTGTTCATTGCTTTGAATAAAATAGAACAATGACAATGACAAGAGAAAGAGTTTTGTGAACAACAACAATCGATATAAAATAATAAAAATCCTTCACAAGAGGACAATGATATTGGGATTACACATTTATTTGCAGAAGGGGAGGGAACATAGCTGATCATGGAACAATGAGAATTGGCACCTCGTCCTAGTGAAAGGAGGATGCAAGTACATGTGAGGTTTGCAGATGGGACAAAATAAATTGACAAATAAGAGGAAGAATAGATTACTCCAAATAAAATAAGGAATCATAATGTTGTACCATTGGAAATAAACTTGGAGATATAAGAAGAGGCTCCCAAACCATCAAAGGTAGTTGTGTAACCTTAGTTGCAACAACAAGAATTACCTCAACAAAAATAAGAATGATGAAGGATAAAACTAATAGTCCATTATTTAGATAATATAGATACTTTTGATATGGAAATATTGAATCCAAATGAAGGAGGTATCACAGATGAGGAGTTAGTAGGACTTACCCCATTAGCCCAAATAGGTATGATACAACAATGAATGCATCATCAACCACAACAATTGCAAGAGGAGTATGAGATATTGCAAGTGCATAATACAAGACTTTGGGGATAGATCATTCAAGAATTGGATGATACAATGCAATGAATTGATGAGAAACAAACCACAAGGTAAAGGGAGCTCAAATTACAAAATAAAGAGAATGAAGAGGTACCATAGGTACAAGAGAGAATACAAGAACATTAGGAAGGCTCAAGACAAAGTGAAGAGGAGATATCACAAGTATAACTAAGGGGATCAATACAATATTTACCAATTATAGATGAAGTAGTAAAGATAGCATGGTAGGAGATCAAAGAAGACATTACATCACCTGAATTACAAAGATGTTGGCAAGATGATTCTAGTGATTCTAGTGATGAAGGAATATTCTTACTAAATAGAGACATTAGTCAATATAGTACTAACGATGAATTTTTTCCAAGAATACAAGAATCCCATACTTGTACTTTACCATGAATACAAGAATCCCATACTTATACTTATGTCATGACATATAGAAAACTAAGGAGGCAAATGAGGGAAGTCAGAAGACTCCATTGAATAATGGAGATGCCACTAGAATGGTCCTTGTGATGAGATGATAGTCGTAATGACTCAAGCACTAGTTTTGACTTTTTGGATGGTAAGTTTTGCCCCACAACATCATTTTGAAGATAGAAGAAGGACAATGTGACTAAGATGTGTAGATCATATATTAAGGATCCTACAACAATTATCACCAGGAGCCCAACATAATGAAGGATATTTTGTCAATATAGAATTTGTGGAAGTGACTCCTAGCACTTGGGAAAGAGGGGAGTTAAGTCAACAACATGATTGCCAACAAGGAATTGTAAGTACTACAAGATGACAACTAGGCCAAAGAGGATGCCTAAAATGAGGGAATGAATGTAAGAATCATTTAGATCCTTTGCTCAATGGAATGAGGGGATGGAATTGACCTCCTACTCCAAGATGGCCTAGGTAGTAGAATAAAATACAACTTACACCCTTAAATTTGACATGGAATTCATAATGAGAACATAATTTTTGGGGTGGATCCTTACAAAACCTTAGGGGATTACATCCTAACAGAGGAAATTTAGGGCGACCATAAATGCATCGACAAGGACCAAGAAGGATTAAAGTAAGGAGAGGTTTTTTCTAAAGAGAGGAAGCCCCATTTAACATTTGACGAGGATTCACAACAAGGGGAAAAGGTCATGAAAGATACACATGGTTTGATTTTAAGGCAAGTTGTATTGATTTTTGTGCGATTGTATGGATATTTATGCACTTGTATGAATTTTTATGTAATTGTATAAATTTTTGATGTAGTTATATATATTTTTGGATTAATCATACAAATTGGCATAGACTATATGGATCCTAGGAAGATGATATGGGTGTAAGTGGAAACATGAAAGGCCTTTGAAGTATGAGCAACAAGTAAGAATTTTGAGCTCATATACAAATAATTATGGCAAGCAGGATAGAGCATTCACTAGGCCCACTCCATCAGAGAAATCTGTAGCCTAGACAAGGAAGAGGATCTCTATTGTGGCATGAGGTAACCGAACCTTCACAAGGGCAAAGACAAGGGTTTTAGCCAAGATGAGGACATGGCTACCATCCTTGGAGGGGAAAAGGTTGTAGGCCATAGAGGGGATGTGATAATTGGTGTGGAGGTAGAGGAGAAGAGTGACTGCAATTCATAAGGCAATCATAAATGGAACCTTCAAGGGCAAATTAGAGAGAACATTAGAGTGAAGTTCATCGAGAATTTACACCAAGAGAGCATAGTGACTTTCCAAGTGAAGAATAAGGAGATCAAGTAGTATTATAGGACATAACCTTTACTTATTTGGAAGGTGAATTTTGTCAAAAATGGTGGAATGAAAACCCAAAAAATCATAAGCTAAAGTTGGCATTAGAAAATGTTGGTGTAAGTACTTTGACACAAGTACCTCCCTTTGATAATTTTTTCTTCAATGAGTACCTATTATAGATTGTACAATAATATGATACTAAGAAGAATGCACCTTTATTTATTTGGGAAATTGATACCTCAAAGTTGAATTTTTCTTTAAAACTTTTAGATGGAAATTTGGATTTCCATGAGAAGGACAATGCATCAAGAAGGGGCATGTTGATCCAGTTGAGACACATAGGTTGATCAGTGAGTTGAAAATACTCAAATCTCCAATAACAACTAAGTCCTTTGGTCTTGAAGGATGAGGAATCAAGAAGAGCCATTTGAATACAAATGACCTTCTATGCACCATGAATGTTGTAATGTCACAACTATCAAGAGAGTAAGATCATCAAAGATGCTAATCTGGATGACACAGTATCTAGAAGGCATTACATAAGGTGTGCAATATGATTGGGGTACATATTTGACTCAGTAAATTCAACGACTGTTGCAATGCTCGATAAAGAACTTTTCAATGACATTCCATGTGATAGCGATAATGCTTGATGCACTATATTAAGCAGGTATACCATTTTATGGACTAACCTCACCAAAAGAACTACCAAAAGATCATCCTTCAATCTTGAGGTGGGTCAAGATAGTTTCGATCAAAAAATCCACTCCAAAAAAACTAAAGAATAAGGAAAGGAAGACAAAACTAGTGGTGGTAGAGGAAATCAATACTTCAGAGGAAGAAGTGCACCATAGAATAAAATGGAATAGAAATTTAGAGTTTGAATCTTATTAAGAGGGGAATGCACCTGAGCATTTGTTGTAGGAGCATCCAATGTATAAATAGGAGGAAAAGATAGGACTTACACCTAGGCCTATAAAGACAAGATGAAAACAAGAACAAGGAAAATGAAGAACACAAGAGAAGCCCCCAGTATAGTGTAAGCAACAAAAAATAATTCTCATAAACCTAGAAAATGATATGAACTTGGGATTGGATGAATTGTAATTGATAGATATCAATTTTCCAATGGAAACAAACCAGCTAGGAGGAGAAATGGGTTCTCCTATGCTGATTGATGCTAATGAATTTGAACTGCTAGAGGAAGCCAAACAGTGGTTGGATAAAATGACAACTCCACCATGATCAAAAATAAAATAAGTAGTGGTGATACTACCAAAAGAGGAGGATATGAAGAAGCTAAAATTTTGAATCATCATGAGAGGTAGCAATAACAACCGAGTAGAGGAGAATGTGGTGAAAGGAGAATGATCTGATCTAGTACCTACACCCAAGTACCAGGTGGAGGAGTAGTAAAATCCATAAGAAGAAGAATAAGAAGAAACTTAGGTACTAGGTCAAGAACAAAAATTGGTTATAGAAGTCATAAACATAGAGGAAATTAGGCCAAAAAAGTGGAGCAACAAGAGTTAATTATAGCACAAATTTTGCTGCAAAAGGATATTGGGACGAGGCTAGTCTAGGAGATTACGGAAATATCCCTTCCATAGGATGAAATGGAGGTGAAACAAATACAATATATGGATAAGGAACTTTGAACATAATTTTAGATTGAAGTACCTGTTGGTTGGAAGTTTGTCTAACGATAAGGATTGTGCGCCCACAAACCTCGACCAAATTTGAATGACCCCAAGATAAAATATCCCAGGGTCAATATCCGAGGAATACTATGTCCTCTTAGGTCCTAACTAAATTTTCAGTCAAAGGAAAAATGGAGAAGCTAAAGAAAACACAGAGCTAGAACACAAGGTGGTGCAGATCCAATCGCATCAAGACACATGCTTGATAAGCCTGAGATATGAACAACATTCATGAACTACCTAACAAACCATCCACTATTCTCATTAATCGATTACACACCTTACTCTACCAAGAATTCCAAAATTAAGGGACTATCAACATAAAATCTAGATAGCAAAATTAAAGTCAGTTCATTCACTTAACCAGAGAAGAAATAATTAGCAGAGCAAAATCATACATACATAAAAACAATTAAAGAACATATAGTAATACACTTGTATTGTTATGTGCCTCAAGTTGTACATGGAGGTTGTAATAACTGGAGAGTTGACACTTAAAATATGCATTACAATCATGTATATATAACCCATTTCAAGAATGGAATTTTTGAAATCTTAATTAATTCTTCATTAATGGTGGATGTGCATGTAAGTGTTCAACTTGTTCGAGTGATTTGTTCCACAACTTCATTGACACAGATAAAAAATTCTTCACTGTGTCCAAATGAAAACTACTGACACACCCTATCTGGACCTTCCCTACTAATTAATGCAATTTATGGCACCACTGCTTCTAAATACTTTTGGGCGATCAGAAGTATCCATTCTGCATAAATTCCCCTGCTGCTACCTTACGTACTTATTTTGATCAATCATTAAACTCATCCATATGTTGCATCCTTGGATTTGGAAAATAGATTAGCTTTGTGGGAGGAAGAGATTTAAATTTGAATGAATCTCTTCATGGTCGTGTCCTCATGCATTTATTATTGGATGGGACGAAGCTTTGAATTGGGTGCACACCTGGGTTCGCCCTCCTACCTAAACCTTGATTTTGGGATGGGGAAAAAGGAACCCTTGCATATCTTACTCTTTCTACACTTTTCACCTTTACCATGGTCGAGTGAACCTTGGATGGGGCTTTGGGTCTGATTTTTCCTAATTCAACATCCCGGTTTTCCATATCTATGATTTAATAGTTTGGGTGACAACTTGGTATTCTCTTTCCTTTTATATCCTCTTGATCGCCCATCTAGTTCTTTTCCTTCAGACAGGATTTTGGGAGCACCTATGATGAGAGTCACAACCCATTCTTCCATCGCTGATATTTTTTAATTGATCATCTTACTGGCGAGAGTTTGGGACCATGAAGGGTCTAGATGTAACCCACTTTTCCATCTGGCCCTTTTTCTTGGCTACCCTTTTGGGAATAAACCCCCCTTATTTTCTTTCTTCCTTGAACAAAACAGTGGGTGTAGAAAATCTACCCACATTCTTGGAAACTTATGGGGGGCTTCTACTTACTAGAAGGTGTAGATTCCAACTTAACCATTGCCTATCTAAATTTCAAAACAAATCATAAAACAACTTAAACAAAATTTGGGCCACATCCATTGGGCCATAGGGTCTACTATATGAGGATCAAAATTCAAAATTATAACATGAAAAGTCACACCTCATGACTTAGGCTAGACTCATCAGGTCTCTTGATTCTTCTACTGCTACCTAAGACAACTTATCATGAGGGATGGAAACTTGAGGAATTGCTCCACTCTACAATTTATTACACATCTCGACCCATTCGTTTGTAGAAGGGATGAGTGCATCTTCATTTGTTATACTATATACTTGAGCCTGCATCGCTTCTGGCTGGGTGGATCTTTGTACTTTTCAACCATATGATTGGAGATGATTGAGAGTCTAAAAATTTTGGAGACAAAATCAAAGAGTTGATCTGGTGTTATGGGTTCTTACAAGACCACGATCATACTTTCGTCTTCCTCAAGATCTTGGAATAGTCTTTTAATATTTTTCTTTGAATACAATTAATGACTGTTGTTCCAAAATATGGGTGATCCAAGTGCCTTGAGTTGCTCATTAAACTCATTCATGGCCCCAATCTCTTTCTTCAACATATTCAAAATATTTGTGCCTTAATAATATAGGTCTATCAGGTATAGAACTTGATGTATCATAACTTCATATTGCTCCCTCTCGTATCTTTGATAATTGTGGGGATCGATGCTGTGATTGCTCAACATTATCCGCAAAGTAGCCACTTGTGGGTTCATATTTTGTATGATCCCCTTCATCTTGCTGAGCTCATCTTTTACCACTATCAAAATTTCAATACTTCTTTCTACTGTTAATGTAAAAGGAGAAATAATCTCCAAGGTGACTTCATTTTCTTTCCTTAAATCGATGAGTTTGATCCTCCTTAAATTATCCTTTGAGATGGTAGACTTAGAAGGCCTTTCTTTATATTTCTATAGTTCTTTGAGAAGGTGATTAAACTCATTACTACTATATTTTCAACTTGGACTCCATATTGCACTACTCCAGCTTGCTATTCAATTCCTCACTCTTGATTTTAGCAATATCATCCTCCTTTTAATACAGTAGCTCGGGTGAGGGAGCTTTGTTTAATGTCTTGCTCAACATCTAATTTCTACCTTTGAGAGTTTTTATTTCTTGTTGCACCCAATGATACTGAGCCTCAAAATTTTCTCCCCTTTTCTCCGTTGCTTTCATCTTCTTTTTAGCATTTTTTACTTTGAGATACAGAGTATCGAAGCTCACATGTGATGCCTTCAACACTTCAATAGAGGGAATATCATCAATGTACCTGGTGAGGCACTCAAATTCCCAGTAATAATTTTTCATATATACTTTTGCCTTCTTGACTCTAGGCTTAGCAATCATTTTGTGCTATATTTCCTTTGAAAGGAATGATAATCAGATCATTCCAAGCTGCAAGGATCTCAAGTGTTAACAGAAACACCACATTCAACCGAAACAATAATCTAAAAACAAATTGACAACATAAGCTTACAAATAGACATGCAAACAAGAGAGCAAAAATATCATATATTAGATCTAAAAAATGGAGCTCTGAGTACAATGAAGGTGCCTTGCTTATATAGGCTAGGATGATCAACCATAGCTGTAGGATTAAGCTAAGGAAAAATATCCACCGTACAAAAGGAATATGTGATATGGTCCATATATATGTAACTGCTATGGGAGAAAGAATATCAACCCTCAAAATGTTACCCCTAGGAATAGTCAAACCTAAAACTATCCCCATAATATTTAAGAAATAAATATGTAACGTCTCATAATATCTAAATAATATAAATGAAATATCCACACATAAGTGGGTGGGGAAAATACATGGAATAACTAAATAAAAAGGAAATAAATAACCTAGGTGAACATGAGCTAAGGTAAAAAACCTACTCTAACATCCTCAATTGGGTCAAATTCGTGCAAAACCATCATAGTAGCCTCTTCCTAACTCTGGTGGTCCCATTGAAGCTACTCCTCTACCCATTTATTCTTATTGTCTCTTGCCATGCGCATGACCTTGAAAATTTCTATTTCTTCTTCTTCCACATCTTGAGATGGAAGTGGAAAAGACATTACAGAGGACAATAGGGAAACCAAAATCATTACCAATGCCTATTCCTGATTTGTACTGGTTGACTGGATTATGGCTTTGGCAAAAACTAACACTGATGAAGAGGAAAATTTCTAGGGCAATACTCGAGAAGGAGGTGGAGGGGTGATGGAGAGTATGGGAAAAACTAATGAATTGGAAAATAATAGAGGTATGAGGACTTTCGATGAACTGGGAGGAAGATTATATGATGTATCAGCAAATGGAGAAGGTGTTGATGAAGACCCAGGGAAATATTTATTTACTACTAGCCTTGCGGTCAGTAATGTTTTAGATGATGGGGAAAAATAATTGAAAAAGGGAGGATGATTTGGTGGATTGCTATAAAGATCCTACTTTGGAGAAGAAGTATTAAGTTGTACCTATATTAGAAGTTGCTCTTCTTCAGGTTCTACAATCTTTAGAATTACCTTAGGATGATGTTTTGATATTCTTGACTTCTTTACTTGCACCACTTTGTATTGCAATCACTGATGCTTATACCCTGGCTCTAGCTCTTTTAAAATGACCAGGCTTGAGTGGGTCCTTTTCTTTCTACTCTGTACTAATCTCTTAGGAGAAGACCCATATGAGTGACCAATCTCTTGAAGGGTTTTATTCGATCCCATTCTCTTACTGCTTTGCAACTTCTAGGAGGAAGAGAATTCTGGTTCTGGTTGTGCTCCATGGGATTTTTCATTAGATTATTCTTGAGAATATGGGCCTTCTAGTTCCTAATCTTCTTCATGATCATCATAGCTTACTCTGACTACAGGCTCCACATGATCTAACTTATTGATTACTTTTGGGTAGAGATTGTCATCCTTTATTTCTCACCATTGATCAATGTTAGTCATAAAGTTTGTATGAAACTTAACATCCATTACTCCCGAGAGAATTTCTTTGAGATCATACTTTTTACATTTTATTATCCACCACTGCTCCACCTTTTGCTCATCACCCCAAACTTTTACCTACTCAACTCATTCAAAGAAGATAGCTGCTAGTCTTTGATTAGGGTTTATTTTGAGGTCAAACACCCTATTGTATGGATATGAGGACCTCCATGATGGTTTCTTATGAAATTCAAACTTGATAAATAAAATCAACTGATCATCTGAGAGATTTTTGAATCACACAATGTCTAGATTTACCTTATTATCTTGATGCTCAAATGGTCGGGGTTTAATATTGTTGGTAATTTTCTATTTGATAACACCATCAGGATCATAATACCACTAAGGAGGCATCACTTTAAGAATCAGAACACACAACTTATTATCTAATTTTAGATATGCAACTTGGTCTCTGAAACGATTGCTTATGGGATTATATACTACGGGGAACTGAAATATTATCTTCTTCTTCGCTCCTTGACCATGCTTATCTTCTACTACAATGGCTTACCTATAGAACTCAAGCCCAAAGATCCAGTCTGTAACATAATAAGGAAGGAGAAAAGGGAAACCAGAGAAGACATAATCTTATACATGTTCCCTCTACCAAGAAATACCGATCCCCTACTTCAAGAATTTTTGTTCTTAAAAACTGGATAGCTCTTTTAGATAGACGAGGGTCAATACCATAAATATAGGCTAAAGCCAAATCAAGGAATATTTTATTGAAATCTAGGTAGGACTAACTCTTCCTAAGGGACTGCATCCACTACACAACTAGGCAGGGATCATCCTTAGCAATTTGCATTGAATGTGCTGCTCTTGGCATCAAGAAAAGAAACAACCAAACCAAATAGGAGGAGAAATATAATTTCATACTTTGATTAGACTGGTATTCTACCAATTTCTTCCTCATGTTCTTGGCTAGAAATTCAGCCCAGTCTAGCTTTACTGACCTATTAGCCCTTAATACAACATGTGCCAAAGCTATCTACTCCGAAAGGACTAATTAATTTGTTTCAGTGCCATGCACCGTAGCTATCATGCTCAGAATTGGTTGAACATATTATTTAAAATGGGCTAACTTTCAGGTCCTATCCAAATAATCTTTAGGTAAGCTTCTCAGGCTTAGGACTTCCTTCATCCAAGTTATCAGACCCTCCTATGCAATATTTTCTCTTTGGGACTTCTCCTTGATAATTCTAATATGCTTAATAGATACATCTTCAAGAGAGGATTTTGGATCCGCAAAAGCCTTTCTTATGTTCTGAGTAGTTATCTAAAATAGAGGGTTTCCATCCTGCCCTTTGACTATCCCCGTGCTTGCATCATAGAATTTGGCTATGACATCCACTAGCTCAGGATAAGGGTGCACAACAATTGGTAAAAACATTGCCAACTGTGTATTCCACAATGTTGCTCTAGTGATACTAGAATTTATGGCCTTTGCTTTTTGCTCCACTCCCATTTATGATAGCTTCACTTTGGCCTTCAAAGTGATGCATGTGTCCATAATTATCTCAAATGAGTCTTCTAGTCTTTTTTTGGCTTTGCCTTGGTCATTTTGCACAACTATGTTCATACTCACAAGTATTCAAAATTATCAGAGTATATCAATCTTCTTCTTAGAGGTTATGATTAATACTTATTAGCCACTACATCATCATGGAAATTTTATCATCATTACCCATTTATAGCATTAGAATGAAGGATCTTGGCGATTGAGGTCACTACAACGAATCCCACTCTCTTTAAGGTAAATCTGGTTAAGTAGTAGAATCTTGTCAGATTTCCTTCACCAACTTTCCTTGGATTGTGGACCTTGGGCCAATGAATTGATTCAGTTAGATATAATCCCCTTAAAAAATAGTTGAATTTTTATTTTCCTAGGTTGATCTTACTTCAGTCTTGATTCTTATTAAACTTATTACATATGCTTAAATTTTCCTAAAGAGTGTGCTTCCACCGTATTTTCATAAATGCTCTTCCTTGACAGACAAAAACTGGATGACCATGCTCAATTCTAGTCGTTATGAACATTAAGACCACTTGATGTTCATGCGTACGATCTTCCTCCTTGATTTTATCAGGATAAAACATCAGTCGTTGTACTTTTGCAATTATGTTTATTGGGAACTCTTTCCAACTTGATGATCACTTCTATTGATGAACTAGAGAGTTGACAATTGTGTGTAATCATTCCTTTTCCTTCTTCCTGTTGGAAGTTAAATGGTAAAAATGGTAAAAAAAGGTGGTCAACTTTAGTTTTGACCTTACCCATTTTACTCCCTTGGACGACATCCTAGTCAGCTCAGTGGTCGGCACAGTGGACGGCAGGATTGGGCGGCAGGATATTTAGTTTAGGTTGTTTAATTAAATTTTGCTTCCTCCTACTTAATTCTCGCTAACCATATGTTAGCAGACTATTTAAACCTTGTAATTTTTTTGATTAAATCTAATGAGCATGAGCTATTCACATCTGGTATCAGAGTTGAGGCAAGGCTTCAAGGCTAGGCACGGATCTTGAGGAGGTCTAGGAGGCCCATAGAGCGAGGTCGAGAGGCAAGAGGTCGAGGAGGCCAACATGAGGAGGTAGGTCAAGAGGGAGGCATGATCTCGAGGAGGTCGAGAGGGCCCGTAGAGCATGAACCGAGGTGAGGTCGAGAGGAGGCCCGTAGGGAGCATGTAGTTCGAGGTGTAGACCAACGAAGGACACGTGGCACGTAGTGGAGGCCCATAGGCTCGAAGCCCGAGGATAGACTGGATTGATAGGCTGACGTGGCAGGCGACTAACAGGCTGACATGGTAGGTGATTGACAGGCGGACACTTGGCGAGAGGAGATTCATAGGTGACGTGGCGAGAGGAGCTTCGTAGGTGACACTTGGCGAGAGGAGATTCACAGGAGGTAAGGGGCAAAAGGGGCAAGGTCCGATTGCCCAAAGGCAATCGAACATTCATCCATGCGCTTCCTCTTTTAAACCCCAAATATCCCCATGCACAGTGCATGTGGGATATTTCATTTGAAGTTTAAAAAAAAATCATGACGGGTATGCTTCAAATAGAAGCAAGGTAGTTGAAAGCCAAAGCTTGGCTTGTAGCGCATTTGGTAAAGGCCGAAACTTGCATAGAGGTGGTCGCGCGTTCGAAATGCGACACAGTCATTTTGCTTAGTTAAAAATTCGGCATTCGAAGCCACTTCAAAGTTTTTTTTTATAATTTTAATTTATTTCATTATAATTTTTAAAAGTTATATAGTAAAGTTATTTAATAAATCAAAATTATATTGTTTTTTTTTTTAAAAAAGGCCAATATATTTTTTTATTAAATAACATATTATTATAGTAATTTTTAAAATTATTATTGAAAGAAAATTATATAATTTTTTTTCTAAGAACATTGCCTAAGAGGCAATTTATTGTAAAAGAAGGAGCTTTACACCTGATTCAAGGAATCAAAATTGTAGTGTAAAAGCATATTGTGATAGTCTAGGAGGCTATACAAACTGGAAATTTTGTGTAACAAGCCTGAGAGGCTTAGTATTTTTTTCTTGTAAGAGAGACAAAGGATCAAACTGAAATTTGTAAAGAGGCATTGATGATAAGACCAAGTGGTTGTTATCATGCCCTATGTGCACTTTTGGTGAGAGAAAACACCAAAATTTTTGATGAAAAAGTGAGAGCTTATGGGCTACATACTGTGTTTAATCAGTTGCAGAACGTAGTAATTGCACACCAGAGGCATCCGGACTCAGGGTACGAGGCAGACTCTGAAGATAACTCCTTTGGGAGTCAATTTGAGCAATCCGAATCCATAGAAGTTGCACCACAAGAATCAGAATATACTCATTACAGTAATTCAATGGAAATTCTAGAACCAGAATCACCAGAGATAATATTGATCAGTGACGACGAAGAACAAGTAGCAGACAATTTCATGAATCAAGAAATAGCAGCGCCACAACAAGAGGAACAAGCAATCAGTGAAAGAGTGAATCAAGTCAGATTTGACTTAAATTTGTAATCTCTTCTTTCTTCTTCTTTCTTCCTTCTTCCTTCTTTGAAAAAGCAGAGTGCTTTATTGTAACCGAGAAATAAAAAGAGTGTTTTAGTAACTATGGCCTCACATAACAATCTACCAATTCCAGAGTTCAATGGGTATGACTACGAGTATTGGTCTATCAAAATGAAGACCTTGCTCATAGGAAAAGGTTTGTGGGATATAATAGAAGAGGGTTTCACAGAACCCACAGATTGGGCTACATTGAGTGCCGTAGATAAGAAAACAAAGAAAGAAGCACAAAAGAGCAACTCTTTTGCTCTTTATCATCTCCAAGCAGCATTGGAGAAAAGTATATTCCCTAGAATAGCCGCTTGTATAACTGCACAAGATGCGTGGAAAGCTTTGAAAGACGGATTCCAGGGAAGTGATCAAGTGAAGCAAGTGAGGCTTCAAACATTGAAACGAGATTTTGAAAATCTCAAAATGAAAGAAGACGAAAAAGTTGGTGACTACTGTGTCAGAGTCAAGGCAGTAGTTGATAAAATGGTTACTCTTGGCGAAGAAATTAAGCTTGAAACAATTGTAAAGAAAGTGTTACGAACACTTCTTCAAATATGGAATCACATAGCCATAATCATAGAAGAGTCAAAAGATCTTTCCACTTTAACATTTGATGCATTAATTGGGTCGTTAATGTCTCATGAAGAGAGATTATAGGAATCTCCTTCAACCAGCTATGGAGGCGATGATAAAGCCTTCACATCCAATGAAAATGTTGGAAGAGGACGTGGAAGAGGTCAAGGCAGAGGCCAAGCAAGAGGTAGAGGCAGAGGCAACTACAGAGGAGGCAATCATAATAGAGGAGGCAATCAAAATAGAGGTGGAAACCAAAATCGAGGAGGAAATCCAGGATGAAGTGGAAATCAAGGATGAGGAAGTGACAAGTCCAAAACAACTTGTTTTAACTGTGGCAAGCCAGGTCACTTTGCTCGCGATTGCTGGTCAAAATCTTCTCAAGGCAACAGTAGTCAATATGGAAATTATGGAGAAGAAGATGATACCTCTAATATTTTTCTATCATATGGACAATCAGAACAGAATCTAAATGACACATGGATTCTGGATACTGGTTGCTCAAACCATATGAGTGGCAAAGAAAATCTATTTGCTACTCTAGATTCCACTTACAAATCCCAAATCAAATTAGGGGATGATAAAGCTTTGCAAGTCGAAGGCATTGGAGCCATGGAGGTTCCAACAAAAGAAGGACTAAAGAAAGTGAATGACATCTACTACACTCCAAAGCTCCAACACAATCTGCTAAGCATTGGGCAAATGATGGAGAATAATTACAAACTTGTTTTTGATGAAGGAAAATGTATCATTCTTGATAAAAACAATTGTAATCGAGTCATCACACAGGTCTCAATGACCAAGAATCGGTTATTCCCTCTCAAATTTGGTGAGCCAGGGGAGCTCAACTTGCAAATGTAGCTATAGCAAATCCAAGTGTGCTTTGGCACTTGCGATATGGTCACCTTAATTCCGCTAGCTTGAAACTGTTAACTTCTCAAGCTATGGTGACAGGACTTCCCAAAATCAACGAACAAAAGGAGGTCTATGAAGGATGTGCTTTGGGAAAGCACTCAAGGTCTAAGTTTCCAAAAGGACAAGCGTGGAGAGCCAACTATCCACTTCAATTAGTGCATTCGGACATCTGTGGTCCAATGCAGACAAAGAGTATCGAAAACAATTCCTATTTTCTCACTTTCATAGATGATTTCTCTAGAATGTGCTGGATTTATTTCCTGAAACATAAAGATGAAGCTTTTGATTGCTTCATAGATTTCAGAAACAATGTAGAGAAACAAAGTGAGTATTTTGTAAAATGTCTTAGAACAGATCGAGGAGGTGAGTACTCCTCAAAAGAATTCTTGAAATATTGTAAAGCAAGTGGGATCAAAAGGCAATTCACTACTGCCTATACCCCACAAAAGAATGGTGTGGCAGAGAGAAAGAACCGCACCATAGTTGAGATGGCGAGAACGATGCTTCAGACTAAGCATCTAACTAATATGTACTGGGTCGATGCTGTAAGAACCAGTGTATATATTCTAAATAGAAGTCCAACTTCTAGTTTAGATGGAATCACTCCTTATGAGGGGTGGTATGGAAAGAAACCCAATGTAAAGCATTTCAAAGTTTTTGGTTCTTTAGCATATGCACACATTCCTGATGAGAAAAGGAAGAAGCTTGATCCCAAAAGTCAAGCTTGTATATTTGTAGGGTATTGTGAGTCTACGAAAGCCTATAGACTCTACAATCCCAAGTCTCATAAGATTATTCTTTCAAGGGATGTAATTTTTGATGAAGGGGGAGAATGGGGTCATCAAAGAATTTTTGTTGATGATGGATCCCAAGATGTAAATTCTTCACAGGTACAGCAGGTACAGCAGGTGTCTCCCAAGAAAAGCAAAGGCACACCACCCCTTCCAAGCCCAAGCAGGATTACTTCGAGTACATCTGACGCCACTCCAAGTCCTTCTCCACAGAGATCAGTAAGTTCTTCACCGATGGACATTGACAATGACTCTCCATCAAGAGGCAAAAGAACTTTACAACATCATCCATCCTTTCAAATGCTGGATCAAAATTTCCAGAGAAGATTCACTAGAAGCCAAGCTAGTGAAATGAATACAGTTTTGCAGCAACTTGAAAATTTGCAATTGTATGGGGATGATAACTCCCAAGATCCTAAGGGAGATGTAGTCAATTATGCTTTATTGGCTAGTGCACAGCTAGAACCAGCTAGCTATGAGAAGGCTTGTACTCAAAATGTATGGCAAGAAGCCATGAAAGAGGAAATAACCTCTATAAAAAATAATGATACATGGGAGCTAGTAAAGCTACCCAAAGGAAAAAAATGTGTTGGATGTAAATGGGTCTACAAGACCAAATACAATGTTGATGGAAGCATTGAGAGGCACAAGGCGAGATTAGTAGCAAAAGGTTTTACTCAGAAATTTGGCATTGACTATGAGGAAACCTTTGCTCCTGTTGCACGACAAGAGACAATCAGATCAGTTCTTTCCTTAGCTGCCCATAAAGGATGGAACATTCAACACATGGATGTGAAAAGTGCTTTTCTGAATGGATACTTGACAGAGGAGGTTTATGTTCAACAACCTCAAGGCTTTCAAGAACAAGGAAAGGAGAACCTTGTTTATAAATTGAAAAAAGCACTTTATGGCCTCAAGCAAGCACCAAGAGCTTGGTACTCACGCATTGATGACTATTTCAACGAGTATGGATTCACTAGAAGCAAAAGTGAACCAACTCTGTACTACCTAAAGCATGGTGTAGACATTCTCATAGTTTGTTTGTATGTGGATGATCTAATATTTATGGGTAGTAACACTAAAATGAATATGGAGTTCAAAAACTCCATGATGAAGCAGTTTGAGATGAAAGATCTCGGTTTAATGTGATACTTCCTAGGCATGGAAGTGCATCAATCAAATAAGGGGATCTTCATATGTCAACACAAGTATGCTCGAGACATGATCAAGAAATTTGCCATGGAGCAGTGCAAATCAGTTGCAACTCCAACTGGACATGGAATCCAATTGAGCAAGGATGATGGAGCACCAAAGGTTGACATGACCACTTACAGGAGCATGGTTGGGAGTCTGATGTTTCTCACCAACACAAGGCCCGATATTCAATATGTTGTTTCTCTAGTTTCAAGGTTTATGGCAAGTCCATCTGAGCTGCATCTACAAGCAACTAAAAGAATCTTAAGATATGTAAAAGGTACATTGGATTTTGGAATCCACTACCACAAATGTAATTCTATGAAATTAGTTGGCTTTAGTGACAGTGATTGGGGCAGCAATATAGATGATAGGAAATCTACATCAGGGAACTGTTTTAGTCTAGGGTCAGGACTAATTACATGGAGTTCCAAGAAGCAAACTGTTGTAGCATTGTCATCTACTGAGGCTGAGTATATAGCTATCACACATGCTAGTACTCAAGCCCTATGGTTGAGAAAAGTCCTTGAAGAGATTGGAGAAAGTCAAAGTGGTCCAACTCGATTGTATTGTGATAACATAAGTGCCATTCAATTGGCATACAATCCAATCCACCATAGCAGATCAAAGCATTTTGATATGAAGTATCACTTCATCCGAGACATGGTGGAGCAGCAGATAGTTGAGCTTAAATATTGCAGCACTTTGGACAACATTGCAGATATCTTCACCAAAGGCATGGCTAAAGCTCAATATATAAAGCTGAGAGACTGTATAGTCAGTCCTCTCAACTTTAAGGGGGAGAATGTTGGAAGTTAAATGGTAAAAATGGTAAAAAAGGTGGTCAACTTTAGTTTTGACCTTACCCATTTTACCCCCTTGGACGACATCCTAGTCAGCTCAGTGGTCGGCACAGTGGACGACAGGATTGGGCGGCAGGATATTTAGTTTAGGTTGTTTAATTAAATTTTGCTTCCTCCTACTTAATTCTCGCTAACCATATGTTAGCAGACTATTTAAACCTTGTAATTTTTCCGATTAAATCTAATGAGCATGAGATATTCACACTTCCTAATCAGGCAACATTTTGGTTTCCACTTTTATTCTTATCGATCCCATTTATCTGTCTTTGCTTAGGATGGGGGTTTAGGATTCTTTATTCAACCAAAATTTTCTTGTTTTCCCGTCCACTTATGAACTTAAACATGATTTCTTAAGAGACTTCTTAGAGCACCTAAAAAATTTAGGACTATACACCATACAACACAAAGGTAAAATACAAACTCCTTATGTATAAGAAAAAGAAAGAAAAGGGAATGTACATACATATAAAACTACCTCATGCAGCTCAAGCATAGTGCTTCAGGTGTTGCCCATTCACTGGTATTGGCATCAGTTTGCCCTCAAAATCCCGTAGTTGATATGCATTTGAAGTTTTACATTCCTCTATGAGATATGGCCCAGTCCAGAATGAATCAAACTTATCATGAGCTCCTGGTTTGGCCAGATTTACATCCCATTTAAGTACATGATATGCTTTAAAAAATTATTTTGGTTTAGATTTCTTATCAAACCATTGCTTGAAAAAACTCTGATGTTGAGTTATATTATCAAACACATTTTCTCGAGCCTCTTCCAGCTGTATTAGTTGTACTAGCCTCCTTTAAATTGGTGAGAAATATTCATCATCTATTTGTTGTAGGAAATTTAATGCTGAAAGTTAATTATTAATAGGAAGGACAACCTCTTTGCCATATACTAGAGAGTAAAGGGATGTTCTCAGGACTTCTTTGGGGTTATCCTATATACCCATAATGCTTGATTCAGTAAAAGGTGCCAAATTTTGGGATTGTACTCAATGCTTATTTTAATAATTCTCAATAGGTTATTCTTTAAGGATTCTGCCAAGCCATTGCCTTGAGGATAGTAGTTTAAAGTTGCATTCTAGTATATCCCATATATCCTAACAAATTCCATTGTCTTGGCTCTTATAAAAAAGGAGCCATTGTCTGAAATAATAGTGGTTGGAACTCCAAATATGGTAATTAGTCTTTCTAGAAAGTCAATGATTGTTTGTTGATAAGCTTGCTTGGTTGCTTTTCCTTCAGTCCACTTAGTGAATTAGTTCATTGTTGTAAGGATATATTTGTGACTGGTTGATAAATTTGGGTTTATAACACCAATAAATTCTAGTCCCTATTGATAAAAAGGCTCTTCTGCTACTATTGGATTTAAAGGTATGGCGTAGTGCTTTTCCTTTCTAGAAAATATTTGATACTTGTCACATTTTCTAACCATCTTGAAGGCATATGAGAATATGGAAGGCCAATAAAATCCTACCCTTAGAATCTTAGCTATTGTGGTTTGTGCAGAATAATGGCCTCTTGAGAATCTAGAGTGAAATTATTCCAGTAAACCCCTTGCATTTTCTTGTGATATGCAACGTAACAACACACCATCAAATTTTTTTTGATAGAGTGTCATTGAATAATACATATTTTCTAGCGTGCAGCTTATACCTGCGTCTTTGTGCTACTGTAAGTCCTTTTGAACACTTTCCATAGTGAAAGTAGGATATAAAATGGATGATCCATGAATTAAAAAATATTTCTTTTGTGTTGATTCTAGATTTTTCACTCCTATAGACAAGTTGGAATCTATGGCTATTTTTTTTGCAAAATGTTGACAAAGTGCTCGTCCCCTGATTAGATTTGTTGGTCAAATTTCCATGTCAAATTCTTGAATTTTTGTTGTCCAACTAGCCCTTCGGTCACCCCATTCTCCTTAGATCATAAAATTCCTGACATCAGGGTGTACCACATATACTAATATTTTTCTTTGTGAGACAAAATGTTTGAACTTCTTGAGATATTTCATAACAACCTATACTTGTATTTCTATAAAGTTGTATCTTTCTTTATGATCATGCAGATTTTGGCTAAGAATAGCAATTGGTCTCTCATCACCATCATCTCCCTTCTGTGTGAACACTGTTGCATAAATTTCTTCTGCTCCAAAGGCATATAGAATGAAATATTTAGAATAATATGGGTTGATGAGAATCAAAGTTTGTGAAATTGCTTATTTAATATTCATAAAAGCATTTTTATGGTCATCCATCCATTTGAATTCAACATTGTTCTTCAGAATTTGTGTCTATTTTAGAATGACATAAATTTTTGCACAAAGTTAATTTGTCCAAAGAAGGACTGAAGTGAATTCTTATTCATGGGTATTGGTAATTCTAAAATAGAATTGACCCAGTTTGGATCTATAGCAAGCCCTACTTTTGATGCACATGTCCCAAAAGTTTACCTTCTTTTACCGCAAAGATTGATTTTCTTGGGTTTAATGATATTCCAAATTCTTTGCATTTCTCAAAGACTTGTTGAAGATGCTTTACATGATCCTACATTCAATGAAAAAAAAAATCATGTCATCTAAATAGATAATAATTACTTTATTAACCAACTCACCAAACGCTAGGTCCATTGCTCTTTGAAAGGTTGCACCAGCATTAGATAAGCCAAATGACATCCTTTGATATGTAAATTTTCCCCACTTAGTAGTAAATGTTGTCTTATGCTGATCTTCGTATTTGACCCAAACTTGATTGAATCCTAAAAAGCCATCCAACAATGAGAAACACTCTGCTCCTGCTACTGTATGCAATATATGATCTATTTATTGCAGAGGATAGTGGTCCTTCAAAGAGACTTTATTTAGGTTGCAGAAATCCACACAAAGCTTGATATCTCCATTCTTTTTCTTATCGAAACTAAGTTAGCCACCCAAGTTGAATGCTTAATAGGATATATTATTTTGGCATTCAACAACTTCAGTAATTCTTGCTTCATCAGAGCTTCTATCTTTGGGTTGATGGGTATTTATTTATGCCAAAAGGGCTTTGCATTAGGTTCTAGTTCAATAGTATGTTGGATCACATCCTTATTGTATACCTTGAGGTCATCATTTGTCCATGCAATAATTTCATCATATTTTTTACATAATTCCTGAATCTGGTGAACTTCCTCATTTGAGCAATCTGCTCCTATCTTCAACCTATTTCCTTTTGATATTTGAACTTCCTTATATCCTTCATAATCAACCTTCATTTTAAGGCCTTTTGGTTAGTCACTATCGTCAAAGAGGCTCTCCAAGGTGATTAGTCCTTTTGAAATATGGTTATTTTTGAGCTGAATGAATCCTTCCTCTTCAACTTCAGAGGAGACATCAACTGAAAAATTCATTTCATGAATTAGAAAGTCCACTATTTGTTCATCATTTTCAAATAATTTCCAGAAAGTGTCCTTATCAAGGAGGGATGGTGTATAGACCAACTTGATGGATTTTTCTTTGTGAATAGTATTCGATACTAGGTAGAAGTTTACTCCTATAGAGGGGTCTAGGGATTGAATTAATTTTCAATGCTTCAAATTACTCTAATAGGTCCCATACCCTATTTCTATAGGTTTTTAAGTAGTGTTGCTTGCTAACACATTTTTTAGTGATCTACCTTTTTAGTCCTAAATAGAGGGTTTCATATTTTACTGCATTATTAGTGCAACTCCATGCCAATATATATGATAAAAAAATTTGGATTCCTTCAGGGGAAATCAAGACTATTTCGGCTCTTATGCCATTTTTGCATCTTGCTTCGTCAAAATTGTTGGACATTTTGAGTCAAAGTTGTCATTGATGTCAAGGAACAAAGTTGTCATTGATGTCAAGGAATAAGCTACCGTTGATGTCAAAATATCAAGAGGAACAATGCAAAGGTTAAAGGCAAAAGAGCTTCATAATATTTTTAATATTATGTGGAAGCATAAGTTAAGAGGGTTTTCATTAAAACCATGGTTGAGAAAAAATAAAAGGTTTTTCATAAAAACCCAAGGAAGCCCAAGGAGGTTTTAATATTTATTTTATAAAATATTTAAATTCAAATTGAATTTAAATTTTATAAATAAATATTATTTATACAAAGTGGTAAAATCATAGAAGGCTTTGATAAATCCAAAAGGATTTAAAAGTTAATTTATAAAATTTAAATTCTAAAGAATTTAAATAATTTATAAATTAATTATTCAAATTTTAAAGGCGTCGACATTCAAAATTTAAGGACGAAATTAGTATATATACTATATGCCTTAGTGGCATTTAAATTATCCTTCGTTCAAAATAATAAAGTGTGCAATTATTGTTGTGAGAATTTGTGCGACGAAGAAGACAAACACCTTGTCTTAAGTGCCAACGAAAGGATTAATATTATTGTGGGCTAAACTGTCATATCCATCGAGGTAGCGTGGCCTAGTGGCAGGTGGACAAAGTGCTAAGGCATTTGTGGGCGGAGTGATCTGCGATCGATTCACGATGGTGGAATTTGGTGTGTGTTTTGAAGCGTCGAGGAAGCGACGTGTGATTTTTTATATTGGAACATGCGGAGAGGAATATAGAGCACGTTGTGCTCTTGCTCTCCAAAAAAGCGCCTAGCTCGTGTAGTGTTTGGAGCCACGAAAAGGGCACTGGTAGAGGTGACATCGCGAGTTCGAGTCCCACCAAGGCAAAGGTAATAAAATTTTTAATATGTGTTGTGATGCCTAAGGTTTTGACATAAGGTCCTAGGGAGTTAAAAGGGTTAGTTAAAAAGGTTTTTAGTCAATAATTATTTTTGGTCAATTGGAGGAATAAGGAGTTGGATTTATTTTTAAATAAAGTATTTTTGACATGTTGGTTTATTGAAGATTTATAGTATTGAGAGGGCTTCTTGCCATTGAGTTATTTTGAAAAGGAGATTGTATTGATATTATTTATGGAATTAAGTATTATTTTAATTGGGAGATTATAAGGTGTATTTGGTCAATCATTTTTGTATATGTTGATGGATGCTTTCTTTAAAATGGAGTGATAAGGTGTATGTGTGCTTTGATATTTGCATTGTATCTTTGAGATAATTTATCATCCTCTAACTCCTCTGAGCTTGGCAAAGTGATTGAGTATTGAGTTGAAGCATATTGAGTCTCTAATAATTCTCTGTATATATATGAAAGAGTGATTGGAAGTGATTGAGAATTGAGGTGAATGTGAAGCATATTGAGTCTCTAGCAATTCTCTGTATATTTCCAAAAGAGTGATTGAAAGTGATTGAGCATTGTGATGAGTATAAAGCATATTGAGTATCTAAAAATTCTCTTTATATTTCTATGAGATTGAATAAGTTCTAGTGTGTAATTGTTGAGCAGATTTGAGGCAAGTCTTTGAGAAGACTTATGAACAGATTTGGGTAAGCTTTTTGTGAAAGCTTACAATACAGATTGAGAGCAGATTTGGATAAGTTCTTGTGGGAACTTATTGAGCAGATTGGACAAGTTCTAGAGAGGACTTGAGGACAGATTAGTGTGAGCTTTTGTGGAAGCTTACAAAGTAGATTTGAGACAAGTATTTGAGAAGACTTGAGAGCAGAGTTGATTGATTGATTTGTTAAAACCTTGAGTTAAGGTTTGGGGAAGATCTAGCAGAGTTGATTTGATATTGAGTCAAGCTTTGAGTTAAGGCTTGAGAACAAAGATTGAGGATAGATTTGTGTTACATCGAACGACTGTGTTTAGTGTAGATTCTAGGACATATTTTGGTGCAAATTTGAGGATAGATTTATACTAGATCACAGATAGAGATTGATGACATATTTGTTCTAGACTGAAGGACTGTATTTAGTATAGATTTAAGATTGATATTTGGAGGTGACAGAGTTGAGGATAGAGATATCTAGCTAGAGCAAGGAGGATAGGTGTCTTATGTGGATAGAGTTCCATTTGCTAAGGGTAGTGGAGGTAGAGGTCTTCTAGAGTATCACCATCCAGAGCAAAGATTAGGATATTGGTGTCTCCTATGGATAGAGATCCATGAACTTGATTTAGGGCATTGGTATCTCCTTTGGAAAAAGGTCCATAAACATTGTAATAGGGAAAGGATTCCCAAGATATTGATTGATAAAATTTTAGTGAAATATTTTCTCCATGTAGTAGCCCACATTGGGTGAACCACGTAAATTGTGGTGTCTCCATTATGTGTGGTGATTTATGCATTGATTTGATTACTGCTATTGATATTGCTATCTATACATTACATAATACTGATTGGGAAAGAAAAGTAAAAAGTGGTCTTATACTATTCACCCCCCTTCTCAGTATAAGCTTGTGTTCTTCAAAAATATAACTTCCACAATTGATGAGATGGATATTGAGACCCTGCTTGTGCTTTTGTATTTATTTTTGATCTTTTAATGGTGTAACTACCGACCCCTGTTTCCATTATTACATTAATATTTTTCATGGAAAATTGATCTTTCATTTGCAGTCCTTCCAAAATTTCTTTGATGTCACCTCCTTCCTCAATAATGACATTTAGTGTGGTTGCTTACCGGTCCACCTCTTCTATACTTTTTATATGAAAGGGATAGGGTTTTTCTGACTAGATTTTCACCCTTCTTTCTTTACACGAAATTTCTATATGAGAGTAGTCAAGAGAAAGGTATCCCCCAACTTGGTAGTAAATTACCTAGAAAGGCACATTCTAAAGTATGGCTCAAAGTCAACTACTAAAATTTCTTGTATGACAGTAACTTGAGGTAATATATGGAGAACGATAGGTACATCCTTAATCACCCCTACAATTTTTACTAGGGTACCATCCAATTGCAACACCCCATGACAAATTCTAATGTATTCCATTCCCATGACACCACACACTGCCTTAGGCATGATTGTGGTAGCTTCTCCTGAATCTATCATACAATTTTGTACAACCCATCCTTCCATTTCCAAATAAAGGTAGAATGGTGATGGTCTATTTTTTCCACCCCCCATAAAAGAACTATTTTGAACCAGATTCTGTTTTGGATGGATTTTACTTTGGATTTTGATCATTTTTAGGGAAGCTTGAAGTAGGTCAACCTATCTAGGGATGAGTAAAGCATCATACATAATAGCCTTCGATGGGGTTTTATTTAATTATTCTATGATATTGAAAGCAGGAATTTTGGATTGCCTATCTTTCTATTTTTAAGGGGGCTCAAACTTACTTCTATACTCATGAGTGGCTTCAATTCATTGATGCTTTGTCAGGGACGGGTATTTAAGCTTATTTCTAGCCTCAGTTTGAATCTCTATTGCTTTTGATTGGGATGCACTAGGCTTGGGATCTTCCTTTTCTTGTTGTGGAGATTTTTCAAGGGGAACCTTTTGAGGAGCATCATACTTTTCTACTAGGTCATCAATAACCACTTTTTTGAGGTTGAGTTCCTCAGGATTTACTTGAAGTGATTTTTTCCTGGATCTCATCAAGATCGAGACTTGTTCTACTATTGGTGCCATAAAATCATGTTCATTGGTTCCAATCATATTGATTTGTTCCTTCTGAATTCTTTTTGCTCTCTTAACAACCATTCTTTGCATGTAATGTTGATGCATCATACATGTATTTTCCCCATGAGGATCATTACAGGTAGAAATACTCCATAATATATGAATTATTGTAGAAATACATAGATATCCATGAATCTAGAGAAATTTTTCTTGATGGTACCATATGGCAAGTTGTTGGAACACAATGTATAGTGAAGGGCTGAAGCCAAATCCTAATAAGATTCATGTCATCCTAAATATGGAATAACCATATGATGTGAGTTTGTTAAAATGCTTCTTGGGATCCACAGGGTATTACAAAAGGTTTATCAAGAATTATGCACATGTGTTCTATCCATTTGATTCATTAATAGAAAATAATATTCCCTTTAGTTGGATAGAGGAGCATAAAGGAGCTTTTGAGGAGTTAATGACAAAACTTGTATGTAGCCCTATTTTGGTATTCTCAGATTAGGATAAGAAATTCCATGTTTATATTGATACATCCAATTTTGCAATAGGTTGTGTGTTATCTCAAGAAGGGAAATTTAAACTAGAATAGCCTTTTTATTTTTCAAGCCTACTATCAAATCCAGAGAGAAACTATAATACAACAAAATGAGAGGATTTGGGAATGGTATATGCAGTGCAAAAGTTTAGGTAATACCTACTGGTAAACCTATTTACCTTTTATGTGGATCATCAAGCTTTGTTATACCTAATTAACAAACCAGTGATATAGGGATGAGTTAGTAGGTGGCTTGTCACCTTGTAAGAATTTGTGTTTGAGGTGGTGGTGATACCTGGTAAAAAACATGTAATAGCAGATCACTTATCAAGAATTTTCTCAAGAGAACCTATGAGAATAGGATTATCGAATGAGTTTTTTGATGCTTAGTTATTTGTAATCAATGTGGTACCATCATATTACAAGTTAATTGGTCAATACCTATTCATAGGAGAATCAACCCCAAAATTTATAACATTAGAGAAAATAATAATAATGAAGTCAACACCTTTCCAGTTAATAGTTGGATTGTTGTATAAAATAGGTGTAGATAACATTCTAAGAAGATGTGTAATGGAGGAAGAAGTTAAATCAGCCTTGAAATAAGCTCATGAAAGTTTAATAGGATGACATATAGGGCTAGAATATACCATGAGGAAGATAATTTTGGTAGGATTATGGTGGCCTACACTATACCACAATGCAAAAGAATATGTACAAGCATGCAACACCTATCAAAGAGTAGGGAAACCATTACATCATGATTTTATTCCTTTACATCCATCTCAACCTCAAGAATTATTTGAAATATGGGGTTTGGATTTTGTCGGACCACTTAAAACAACCCAGAGGCAAAAATGTTGATATATCATGGTAGAAACAAAATACCTAACCAAATGGGTAGAGACAAGGGTGCTACCAGATAATAAGACAAAACATACAACCCATTTCTTGTATGAACAGGTAATCATGATATTTAGAATTCTTCTCCAAATAACGAGTGATAGGGGTGGTAAATTTGTTAATGAGGTTATCAAGAAGCTAACAACTAACTTTTGAATTTTGCATTCATTGTCAAGTCTATATTATCCTAGAGTAAATGGGTAGGCAGAGGAAACTAATAAAATTCTAGTTTTTGCATTTTACAAAACTTGTGAAATAAGAGTAGATTGGGAGGATAGGTTGCCATATATTCTATGGATATATAGAACAACTTTTAAACCAACATACCATATGCATTTTCAACTCATGTATGGTCAAGAGCCAGTGGTTCCAGTAGATTTCATGGTACCTAGTTTGCAGGTAGCAATAGAACATCACTTAGGTGACTAAGAAATTTTAGAGGAAATATTGGCAACATTGATCAAGTTAGATGAATGATGAGTTATAGCACAATGGGAAATTGAAGTAGTCAAAAAATGAATAAAGTTATGGCATGAAAAGCATCTTTGAAAATTAGCACTTAACCAAGGTGATTTAGTTCTAAAGTATAATGGTAAATGAGAAATCAAGCCAGGGAAATTAAAATCACTATGGCTTGGTCCTTTTAGAGTAATTGAGGTGATGAATAATGGTGTAGTCACATTATTTAATTTGTACAGGATGGTGGTACCAAAACTATAAATGGTTAAAATTTAAAACCATATACAACATAATTCTTGTTCATTGCTTTGAATAAAAGAGAACAATGACAATGACAAGAGAAAAAGTTTTGTGAACAACAACAAGCGATCCAGAATAATTAAAATCATTCACAATAGGACAATGATATTGGTATTACACATTTATTTGTAGAAGGGAAGGGAACATAGTTGATCATGGAACAATGAGAATTGGCACCTCGTCCTAGTGAAATGAGGATGCAAGTACATGTGAGGTTTGTGGATGGGACAAAACAAATTGACAAATAAGAGGAAGAATAGATTCCTTCAAACAAAATAAGAAATCAAAATATCGTACCATTGGAAATAAACTTGGATATATAAAAAAAGGCTTCCCAACCATCAAAGGTAGTTGTGTATCCTCAGTTGCAACAACAAGAATTACCTCAACAAGAAGAAGAATGATGAAGGATACAACTAACAGTCCATTATTTAGATAGAATAGATACTTTTGATATGGAAATATTGAATCCAAATGAAGGAGGTGTCATATATGAGGAGTTAGTAGGACTTACCCCATTATCCCAAGTAGGTATGATACAACAATGAATGCATAATCAAGAACAACAATTGCAAGAGGAGTATGAGATATTGCAAGTGCATAATCTAAGACTTTAGGGATAGATCATTCAAGAATTGGATGATACAATGCAATGAATTGATGAGCAACAAAACACAAGGTAAAGGGAGCTCAAATTACAAAATAAAGAGAATGAAGAGGTACCACAAGTGTAAGAGAGAATACAAGATCATTAGGAAGGTTCAAAACAAAGTGAAGAGGAGAGATCACAAGTAGAATTAAGGGGCTAAATACAAGATTTGCCAATTATAGATGGCATAGTACAAATAGTCTGGTAGAAGATCAAATAAGACATAACATCACCTGAATTATGAAGAGGTTGGCAAGAAGATTCTAGTGATTCTAGTGATGAAGGAATTCCCTTACTGACTAGAGATATTTGTCAAGATAGTACTAGCGATGAATTTTTTCCAAGAATATAAGAATACCATACTTATCCTTTACCATATATTTATGTCATGACATATAGACAACTAAGGAGGCAAAGGAGGGAAGTCATAAAACTCCATTAAGTAATGGAGATGCCACTAGAATGGTCCTTGTGATGATATGATAGTCGTAATGACTCAAGCACTAGTTTTGACTTTTTGGATGGTAAGTTTTGCCCCACAATGTCATTTTGAAGACATAATATGGACAAGGTGACTAAGACATTTAGATCATATATTAAGGGTCCTACAACAATTATCACAAGGATCCCAACACAATAAAGGATATTTTGTCAATATATAATTTGTGGAAGTGACTCCTACCACTAGGGAAAGAAGGGAGTCAAGTCAACCACATGATCACCAACAAGGAATTCCAAGTACTATAAGATGATAACTAGGCCAAAGAGGAGGCCTAAAATAAGGGAATGAAGGTAGAAATCATTTAGATCCCTTGCTCAATGGAATGAGGGGAAGGAATTAACCTCCTACACCAAGATGGTCTAGGTAGTAGAATGAAATATGACCTACACCCTAAAATTTGACAAGGAATTAATAATGAGGACATACTTTTTGGGATGGATCCTTGCAAAACCTTAGGGGATTACATCCTAACATAGGAAATTTAAGATGACCACCAATGCATCGTCAAGGACCAAGAAGTATCAAAGTATGAAGAGGTTTGTTCCAAAGAGAGGAAGTCCCATTTAATATTTGATGAGGATTCACAACAAGGGGACAAGGTCACAAAAGATACACATGAGGAAGAGAGCCTACTAGAGGTGAGAGAGTGTGACCTCATAGAGAAGAGAGTCAAAGTAGGCAAAGAACCCATTCACCTAGTTTGGAGGTCAACTTAGTCCAATGATATAGGAGTAGAAGTTACCCAAATGAAAGTAGGATAACCAGGGTGTCTTTGCCAAATAATCATTCAAGGGAACAAAGAGGAAGTCCAAAATAAGGCATTAGTCAAGAACGAATCAATGAAAAAAAAATTATAGATAGTACGATTGTAGAAATGGGAAATTGTACAATTTCAAATCATACAATTGATAATTATATAGTTCCAAATCATATAGTTGACAATTGTACAATTCCAAATCATATAAATGACAATTGTACAATTCCAAACTATACAATTGAGAATAGTATAAAGGTAAATCACATGATTGATCATTCCACCTTCATTTTAGAAAATTTGATGGAACCACAAGTTGATTTGGAGACAAGTGAAATTGTACAAGTATAGGTGAATTTCACTATACAATTCCCATGATGGTAAGTGAGTTGAAAAAAGTGAAAAAGCAAAAAAATGAAAAAGAAAGAAAGAAAAAGAAAAAAGAAGAAAAAAGACAAAAAGAAAAAAAAGATAAAACATTAAAAAATAATATTACATGCATAAAGCTATGGTGGAAGTCATCCGTACAATATAAGAAAAAATATGGCAATCATTTGTGCATAGGGAAATTAAAGCAAGACCTAGCTTATAAAAGAGGTGCAAGGAGAAATTTAAAATCAATTGGAAGCATAAAAGGCACTAGGGTTGAAGAAATTTGGGAAGTGCAAGACCTATTCAGCATGAATTTCCAAAATGCCAAACAAGAAGCAAATACATCAACCAAAAGAAGCTTGGACAATTTTTTCCAACCAACTATCAAACAAATTGCACATAAGGGTTATTCCATTTTTTCGAGTTTCCAAGAAAAATCTAGGGCACGGGTGATTTTCTAGAAAAACCAAACGAATAAAAATGGAGGAAAAGAAGGGTAAAAATTGAAACCATAAGCATGCATGTGGGAAATATTTCCATAAACAAGGAAATTTTAAAAATTGCAAGCTGGAAATTGGAGGAAGAAAACTGTACAAGTAAAAATTGTACAAATTACCCAATTGAATGAAATTGTATGAATTAAGGATGAAGAATTACTGAATCAAACGTTTTCCAAAAAAACCTAAGGAGGAATTGTATAATTGTACAATTCTAGAGCTATTCATACAATCCTAGAGCAATTTGTATGATTTGGGGATAAATTGTATGATTTTGGGGTAGATTGTATGATTTCTAGACAAATTGCATAATTACAGGGAAAATTGTATGATTTTGGGGTAGATTGTACAATTTTTTGATAAATTGTATAGTTTTGGGGCAGGTTATATGATTTCAAGGAAAATTATACGATGTTGTGGTAGATTGCATGATTTTTGAATAAATTGTATGATTTTAGAGAAAATTATATGATTTTGGGATAACACAGGTGTTGTAGGTGAGTTGGAGAGGAGAGGGCAATCCTCCAAGGGAGGTACCAGGTTCAAATCTCCATCCTACCAAAAAGCTGAATTGGGTATCCAAAATCCAATTGATAATGTTGGTGTGGGCAGGGTCGGGTGCGACTCCCGAGTGACTTTGACGGTGTAGAACCCCCTGTTCATGGTCTCTCAGACCGAAGCGACATCGTAAGGGTTTTTTCACTGACAAAAAAAAATGATTTTGGGATAAATTTTATGATTTTAGGGCAAATTATATGATTTTAAGGCAATTTTTATTTATTTTTGTGCGATTGTATGGGTATTTGTGCACTTGTAAATTTTTGATGTAGTTATATAGATTTCTAGATTAATCATACAAATTGGCATAGACTATATGGATCCTAGGAATATGATATGGGTGTAAGTGAAAACATGAAAGTCCTTTGAAGTATGAGCAACAAGTAAGAATTTTGAGCTCATATACAAAGAATTATGGCAAGAAGGATAGAGCATTCACCAGGTTCACTACATCAGAGAAATTTTTAGCCCATACAAGGAATAGGATATCCATTGTGGCAGGAGGTAACCCACCCTTCACAAGGGCAAAAATAAGGGTTTTAGCCAAGATGAGGATGTGGCTACCATCCATGGAGGGGAAAAGGTTGTAGGCCATAGAGGGGATGTGACAATTGGTGTGGAGGTAGAGGAGAAGAGTCATTGCAATTCATAAGTTAATTGTAAATGGAACCTTCAAGGGCACATTAGAGAGAAATTTAGAGTGAAGTTCATAGAGAAGTTACACCAGAAGAGCATAGTGACTTTCCAAGTGAAGAATAAGGCGATCAAGTAGTATTGTAGGACATCACCTCTACTTAGTTGGTAGGTGAATTTTATCATAAATGGTGGAATGAACACCCAAAAAATCATAAGCTAAAGTTGGCATTAGAAAATGTTGGTGTAAGTATTTTGACACAAGTCCCTCCCTTTGATAAATTTGTCTTCAATGAGCACTTATTATAGATTGTACAATCATATGATACTAAGAAGAATACACCTTCATTTATTTGGGAAATTGACACCTCAAAGTTGAGTTTTTCTCTAAAAATTTTAGATGGAAATTTGGATTTCCATGAGAAGGACAATGCATAAAAAAGGGGCATGTTGATCCAGTTGAGACACACAGGTTGATCAGTGAGTTGAAAATACTCAAATATCCAACAATAACTAAGTCCTTTGGTCCTAAAGGATGAGGAATCAAGTAGAGCCATTTGAATACAAGTGGCCTTAAGTGCATCATGAATGTTGTAATGTCACAACTGTCGAGAGAAGTAAGATCATAAAATATGCTAATCTAGATGACACAATATGTGGAAGGTATTAAATAAGGTGTGCAGTATGATTGGGGTACATATTTGATTCAGTAAATTCAATGACTGTTACAACACTCAACAAATAACTTTTCAATGACATTCCATGCGATAGCAATAATTCTTGATGCACTATATCAAGTAGGTATACAATTTTATAGACTATCCTCACCAAGAGAACTACCAAAAGACCACCCTTCAATATTGAGGTGGGTCAAGATAGTTTTGATCAAAAAATCCACTCCAAAAAAACTAAATAATAAGGAAAGGAAGACAAAACTAGTGGTGGTAGAGGAAATTAGTACTTAAGAGGAAGAAGTGCACCATAGGAGGAAATGGAATAGAAATCTGGAGTTAGAATTTTATTAGAGGGGAATGCACTTGAGAATTTGTTGTAGGAGCAACCAATTTCTAAAGAGGAGGAATAGGTAGAAGGACTTGCACCTAGGTCTGTAAAAAAAAGATGAAAATAGGAATAAGGAAAATGAAGAACACAAGAGAATCCCCAAGTATAGAGTAAGAAACAAAAAATAATTCTCATAAACCTAGTAGATGATATGAACTTGGGATTCAATGAATTGGAATTGATAGATATCAATTTTCTAATGGAAATAAACTAGACAGGAGGAGAAATGGGTTCTCCCATGCTAATTGATGCTAATGAATTTGAACTACTAGATGAAGCCAAACAATGGTTGGATAAAATGGAAATGCTGCCATGATAAAAAGCAAAAGAAGTAGTGGTGAGACCACCAAAAGAGGAGGATAAGAAGAAGCCACAATTTTGAATCGTCATGAGAGGTAGCAATAGCAACCCAGTAGAGGAGAATGTGGTGAAATAAGGAGAATGATCTGATCTATTACTTGCACCCAAGTACCATGTGGATGAGTAGTAAAATCCATAAGAAGAAGAAGAAGCTTAGGTACCATGTCAAGAACAACAATTGGTTATAGAAGTCATAAACATAGAGGAAATTAGGCCAAAAAAGTGGAGCAACATGAGTTAATTGTAACACAAATTTTGCTACAAAAGGATATTGGGATGAGGCTAGTCCAGGATATTAGGTAAATATCCCTCCCATAGGATGAAATAGAGGTGAAACAGATACAAGATATGAATAAGGAACTTCAAACATATTTTTATATTGAAGTACCTGTTGGTTGGAAGTTTGTCTAACGATAAGGATTGTGCGCCCACAGACCTCGACCAACTTTGAATGGCCCCAATATCAAATATCCTAGGGTCAATATTCAGAGAAGGCATGATCCTTGTAGGTCCTAACTAAATGTTCAGGCATAGGGAAAAGGGAGAATCTAAAGAAAACACAGAGCTAGAGCACAAAGTGATGCAGATCCAATCACATCAAGATAAATGCCTAATAATCTTGAGATATGAACAACATTCATGGACTACCTAACAAACCAACCACTATTCTCATTAATCAATTACACACCTTACTCTACCAAGAATTCCATAATTAAGAAACTATCAACATAAAATCTAGATAACAAAATTAAATCTAGTTCATTCACTTAACCAAAGTAGAAATAATTGGCAGGGCAAAATAATACATACATGAAAATAATTGAAGGCCAGATAGTAATCCACTTGTATTGTTATGTGCCTCAAGTTGTACATGGAGGTTGTAATGAGTGGAAAGCTGACACTTAAAATATGCATTACAATCATGTATATATAACCCCTTTCAAGAGCAAGATTTTTGAAAGCTTAATTAATTCTTCATTAATGGTTGATCTGGATGTTAGTGTTCAACTTGTTCGAGTGATTTATTTCGTAACTACTCTGATACAGATAAAATATTCTTCACTACACCCAAACGAAAACTATTGACACACCCTGTCTGGACCTTCCCTGCTAATTAATGCAATTGATGGTGCCACTACTTCTAAATACTTATGGCGATCATAAGTATCAGTTCTACATCAATTCCCCAGCTACTACCGTACATACTTATTCTGATCAATCATTAAACTCATCCATCTACTACATCCTTGGATTTGGTGATTAGATCAGCTTGGTGGGAAGAGGAGACTTAAATTTGAATGAATTTCTTCATGGTCGAGTCCTCATGCATTTATTGTCGAATGGGATGGAGATTTGAATTGGGTGTACACTTGGTTTCATCCTCCTATATGAACCTTGATTCTAGGATGGGGAAACATGAACCCTTGCATATCTTACTCTTTCTACACTTTTTGCCTTTACCATGGCCGAGTGAACTTTGGATGGGACTTTGGGTATGCTTTTTCCTGATTCTACCTCCTATTTTTTTGTCTCTGATTTAATTGCCTAGGTGGCAACTTGGGATTCTCTTTCCTTGTATATCCACTTGATTGCCTGTCTATTTCTATTCCTTCAGACATGATTTTGGGAGCACCTATGATGAGAGTCATGACCCATTATTTTTTCACTGATATTTTTTAATTGGTCATCTTACTGGCGGGATTTTGGGACCATGAAGGGTCTAGATGTAACCCACTTTTTTGTCCAACCCTTTTTCTTGGCTACCCTTTTGGGAATAAACCCCCATTATTTTATTTATTCATTGAAAAAAAGAGTGGGTGCAGAAAAACTACCCATAGTTTTTACGTTTGGAATATCTAATGGAGAAGGAGAAGAAATAGATGAATTTGTGGATACTTTTTTTGAACAGGTTACCAAGATGTTTTGAGCACTCTATTACACTTTTGCATTGTCTATGTGGTATAACTAAGTGTTGGAAGGAATATGCATTCAATGATATGGAAAAAGTCTTGGAGTGGGTGTGTCAAGAAGACATGACAAAGAAGATAGTAGAGATATATGCACAAAACCTATGGTAGTTACATACATGAGGGGTAACGAGCATGTTAGAAATTGATGAATTAACAGAAGAGACAAAGACTAATTATAGAGCACCTCCATGGACGTATCTTAATTTGGATAAAATATAAATATATCCATCAAATATTATCAAGATAGAATACCGAAGAGTACCACCAGAGTTAGTTTTTCTATTTTGGAAGTACAATTTCCTAACACATTGTATCGAATGTCTTACCTTGGAATTGGAGCAGATTTATCAAGATGAGGAAGCCCAACAATGAGAATTAGAAGCAAAACAAAATAAATGGCTATAATGGAAGATGAGCTAGAGAAAAATAAGAAAGAAGTATAAGCAAAAAATGAGAGAGATATATAGATGAATAGCATGAAGCAGACCTTTGAAGATAAGTTGAAATTCCAAGAAGAGCAAAAGCAACTTTTGACACAATAGGTGGAAGAAAAAATAAGAAATTGTAGGAGCAAGAAGAGATGTTATAGAAATATGTTGCATAGTTAAAACAACAAGAAGAGCATTTGAACTCAACTAGTCAACAACACAAGAATAATTGATGAAATAGGAAGATCGATTAAAAATATATGATGGAAAGTTATAGATGAAAGACCATAAGATGACTGAGATGGTAAAGGACATATATCATTATAACAAGATGATATAGGAATACAAGGCTATATTTCATCTAAAGGAAGAACAACAAAAGGCTCATTAGATAAAATTGTAGCAACCAGATCAAGTTATTGCTAAGAAGAATGAGGAACTTGCCATTTCTACAATAATGGAGGTAGCTTTAATTGAGAAACCTCACAAACGAACATCTGATCAAGAGAAATATTTGTTGTAGAATTTATCTAAAGCATAAGATAAGGCAAGAAAATATGGATTAAAGGCCTTATAACTCAACAACTACACTACCAAATTGCAAGATGAGTTAGCCATTCTTCAAGTATAGGTTCAAGATCTCTAGAAGCATGATGAGCCAACCAAGGGAAAGTAGAATGAGTCGACAAGGATACCAACTAATTTAAAAGGGAGGGAAAATGTAGGCAAAAAATCCACCTCCCAAAATAAAAAGAAATGAAAATGTACAATGTAGGGATTTGCATAATTGTGAGTAAATGCACAATGTAGGAAAATAATAAAAGTAAAATGAAATGCAAATTAAATGACATGTGCATGAAATGTAATTTGATAAAAATCAAATTAGAACCTTAGTAAACTTTAATAAAGTTGTTAATCTGAGAAGTTACGGGTGATAGTTGTGAATGATGTGTTGTCTTAGGAACTACTTTGGAATGGCCTAAGCAGGCATTATAAGCCCCCCATTCAATTTTTAGAGGTTGTTCATTGTTCATGGATGATTGTTCATGCTATGAAAAGTGTTGTTCACTCATGATATTTATTTGTGTAATTGTTGTTCATATTTATGGATAGAGATCATATGTTGATATTATATTTATGTTGCTTATATAATTCTATAGAGATATTAATGGAGAATATTGACTATTCTATGATGCAATTTGTGTATTATTTATGATTGCACAATTGCTATGTGGAATCACCAGGACGAATATAGATCTCAACTAGTTAGATTTGTGTATGAATGTAATGGAATATATATTCAATGATGAATTTATCCTTGTAGTTTGATTGATAATCTATTATGGTACAAACTGTACAATTAGAAGTATACTATTGTAGGAACCATTCAGTAAGAATATAGTAACTCAATTGACTATTGTGCATGCTAGCAAGGAGTTTCATGCAAGAAACCTACAATTGGGTAAAGTTTAGGATCAAGTTACTTTAGCATATTGAGGGTTTACCAAATCATACAGTTAGATTATCAAACGATATAGTTGATTAGTTATGTTCTATTTTCACAATTATACATTCCAAAGTGAGATCGATGAATTGTTGATTGAACAAGTATAAGATAAGATCGATAAGACTAAGTGATTGTTGATTGAACACTTTAGAAAATTGTATGTTTTGGTAGATCATACATTTTAGTGTTATTATACGTTTGTAATCGTACAATTATCCATTGTATGTTTGAGAGTTTTATAGTTGGAATTGTACAACTATATGATTGCCCTATTTGCATACAAAAGTCTAGAAATTATCCAAAAATATATCATTATACCCTCTCTTATTGGGAATACTACCACCTGTGCTACAAATATATTCTAGAGTTATTCCTTCCTCAAGGAGTAATATTGGTGTTATCCTACATTAAGGGTATTATCTATCTCTTTGTCTCATTATGTAGATTATTATTGTAAAATATTATTTGTGAATGAATGATTTGTTGTTTTGTTATATGGTGAATGATTTATGTTAATGAGAATAAAAATTCATAACACAATATGATTTTCTATGTTCTCTACATCAGTGATTGAGGTTTGATTCCTACCAAAAAAACCACCAACCATACCTTCTACATAGCAGTTTCTTCAAGTAGTATTAGAGTTGGCATGTGTAAGGATGTTAAATATATCATGTAGATTGAGAAGATCCAAGAAAGTCTCTTCAATCTCATCAAGAGAGATAAGAAGGCTCCAACTAAGAAAGTGGTGAATTAAACCACCAAGCTTTCATCCCAAAATTTTCACAAAGCTCCCTCTTACAATGCAAGCAATACTGTCCCTTGAAAAGTAGCTCATGCCAATGTTTTTAATTTGTTGAGAGAATCTATCTTAACCTAACTATTGCTAACATATTATCATCATGAAGATAAATTTATGTTAAAAAATAGATATTGAGTTCACTCGATGACACTTCTTACTCGATCAAAATCCTCAACAACAAACAACATGATAAACTCTCTCCAACATTAAAAATTTTAGACACACAAATGAATTAGATGTTTTTTCTTTCAATGAAATATTCTAAAATTGGTATATTTTTCCAACTAATCAGATGGGATCTAAAGGTATGCAAACATAAAATTGGCTTCAAAATTATAATGCACCATTTTGTACTCTCATTACTCAAAACTTTTGCTTCACCATTGTAGATCACTTGGACATGAATGCAGATAATGTATAGGACTATATCATTGACAAGGATGATGATATATTCATGGTAATTTTTAATCATTATAGTAGGAAGGGTTCCCATGATGATATTCTTGGAATTTAAGTAGTAAATCCCCTTAAAGAAGATATTAGAGACTATTCACTATGCTATGGTGAATATCATGTATATGAAATTGTGCTCATTAATAGTATATTATCCATACATTTGTACATTAGAGGCACCACTATTTATGCCCAAATACCTACAATGCAAATATGTTAATTATCAATGGAGAAGGAAAATTTGAGCATGTCCAAATTATTCTCCAACTCATTTGCCCTTTCATTTGCTAAACTCACTAGGAGATATGAGGATACTATAAAAATCAATTCCACAGATCCCAAAACCATTTCAAAGTTGGATCTTTGACTCCATTACACATAAATTTTTTCTAAAATTGCAATCCTATATAGGAATATATTAAATTAAAAAAGGGAAGTAGTCAAATCAATAAGGAAATAAAATATTATTAAAAAAAATAGAGAAATTATTTCTAAGTTTCTCAAGAAACAAGAAGAAAGATGTGAAAATGGGAAAAAAACCTAAATGTAAGGATTTATAAAATAAAGAAAAAATAATTTTAGGCAACTAGTGAATTTTTTGATAAACTAAACACACTTAAGAGTAATATATAGTGGATGTTTTTCATTCTAGAAAAAGGAAATAGGGCATGACATATAGGCATAAATTTGCAACATGTAATCTCATATAATCTCATATAGGAATCGATTTAAATGAGAAAATATTTATTTAAATGGAGATATAATCAAATATTAATATATCAATAGGATAGGGAAATGGAAAAAGGTTAAATAGGGAATCTAGACGTATTGAATTTCTAATATAAAATAAATTATGATAATTAATAAACAATATGCTTATAAAATAACCAATAAATACAAGAAACATAGTAACTGGAGACCTTAAGGATCTATGTATGAATGGTTTACAACTAGGTAAGATGAAAACACTAAATTATTTTTAAGATGATGTTGGCATGGAAAAATAGGTGATATAGTTGGGTATTACAAAAATTAATTTTAAAATCTAAAAAGAAATGCTTGAGGTAAACCTTTTGGTGATATGGCTTGTTACATTAGTTGTTAGAAAATAATATCTACCATTACATTTGATATTAACAAATATTATTTACAACTTCAAGTGAAATAAAGATAAAGTAAACTTTATATAGTGACTTGTTACTTTGCTTCTCTTCAATATTCAATCTACCAAATATTAAATTTACTAAATTTATCCATCAAATATCTATGTATATTTTAATAAAAAAATATTTTAGAATTTTTGACACAAGAGCATCCAGTGGTGTAAGGGCAATATTGCATCACAAACAATTTGTATTTCTTTTTTGGTTATAGGTTTATTTAGTTATTTTGGAGTCCATGATGACACTTGAGAGGTGTAAGTCAGTCAGAAGTCCAAAAAGACAAAAAATGGTCACCAACTATTTTTAGTAAGTCAGACTAAACGAACATGTATGGACTTGAAAATTTACCCCAAGGAGCGGAATGAAAAAATGTATCCAGTGGTAAAATAATCACCCCACTATCCTGAACGGTTTGATAGATATTAAAGTTTTCATCCCGAGAAATCTCACCAATAAAGTTTAAAAATAAAATTTGAAGATCTTAGAGGCCCGAAAAAAGATGAAAAATTGACGAAATGATCTTTAGATGTTTTCTTTGTTGTAGATATCTTCTCAAAATTTCCAATGATATATTATAATAGCCAATATGACAACTGAGTCAAAAGTCATGGCTTCGGGAAGCTGTGCCACAAAAATTCAAACTCAAATGAATATCTTCTTGGGAGGAAAAATGAAAATTCAAATTTCAATTGAATATCTTCTTGGGCGAAAAAATAAAAACTCAAATTTCAAATATCTTTCTAGGTGGAAAAATGAACGGCGGGAAAAAAGGGAGTTACGCTTTCCAGAATATTCTATGGAAGTTATAAAAGGGGAACAAAGATTACCAAAGGCAGTCCAGTATCACAGATCGTGGCTCCAACTTGTAGATTTCCAGTAGATTTTCTTTGTAATAAAATTGGCCTTGTGGTCGTAACATTGTAATTTCTGATTCTGTATTTTCATTTCATTGAAATACATATCAAATATTGTGTTTCTTTTGAAATTTGCTATGAGTTGAGGATTGTGTGAGTGTTGGGTGGAGTAGTCCTTCACTATATTTTATGGCTAGGAGAAATCATTTTAGTTGTAGAATCATTGAGAGGACGAATAATTATCAACCATGAATGAATATAGAATGTATAATTTTGTTATAGATAGAGTGATTTAATAAAGATGTATGTAATAGTAATATATGGTTCAAAAATTCATTAGACACAAAATAAATCACAACAATAAAAATCCATTCATTGTTATTATGTGAATACTTTAATCTTTTAATCTATAATGAATATTTTATTTCAAAAGGTTAAGCCAATATGCTTTCCAAATTGCTTGCAAATATAGTGGGATTAGTTAATCAATAACATAATAAAAATTTATTAGACAAATGGAGTATTGGAACTAATTTTTAAAGTCTTCTTATTGTCTATTCTCTTCTCAAAATATGAGACTACAAATGGTAATTAAAATTCAAGTACAAATATTAAGCCACCAAAATATTAATGTCTTCACAAAAAATCATAGAATTAAATCAAATACTATATCATGACATGCAAAACATGAATAATTTTCTTACTTTAAGCGAATTGAGAATGTCTTCATATTGGCAAAGTACCATGTAATGGATGATTTGATGGATAGTGTAAATTAACTCAAAAATATATATTAGGTGTAAATATGGGGATAAAGAGTACATTGGGTGAAATATTACCTAAAAAAACATACACAAGAAGAAAATAATTTCTTTAAAAAATAGGATCATCTATTTAAAATTTCAATATAAAAATCCTTAAAAAATTTGGAAGTAGTTATATTCATTAAACATATAGTTACACTAATGACATGTAGTTATTTTTTATGATGATATGAAAATAGGCATTAAGTATCTAGGAAAGCATATGAACTAAATGAGTTGATAGATAAAATGATTAAATGGGAAGGCCTATATTTACTAAATAATTTTAAGGATATGTATAATCAAGCAATACATAATCAGTTCCCACCAAACTCATAACTTAGTATATACAAAAATTAGGGTATAAATAATGTTAGAAATTATAAAATGATCATGGTGAACATTTTTTTTACTAATTTATTTGATATTATTTTAGAGAAAAAGAATTATAAAGTTAGGGATCCTTCTCATGTTGGATTTTTATCTAAATATTTAATCATTGACCATCTTATTACTCTTAGGGCTATTGTTGATAGTACTAAAGAAAATAATAATACAAGTTATCTTTGCTTTAATTTGGTACAATGCCAAAAATATTAAAATTATTGGAAACAATGGAAATAATAAGTGTTCAAATTGATTGAATATATGGTATACTATTCTTACATGAAGAGGTTAAGCAAATTAACAATACCAATAAGTTACAAGAAAAGCAAGAAGACCATTATCAATAAAAATATTGATGTACAAAAAAATGCCATCCCTTAACCATATTGGTATAAATAACAGTTTTATGGATGTCCTATAATGGGTACCAACCTACCAAAACAAGTTTTATAAAAAAGTTGAGAGTTTCAAAATGATTTTTATTTTTATTTTCATAACTACTAGTGAATGTCCAAACTTTTACCCCGTAATATTATTAAAAATATTAATGTTATTGTTATAAGGATAACTACTATTTAAAATTTTAATGTATAATAAAATAAAGCATATGAGTTAGGTTGAGGATCCCTATAATGGGGTGATACTATGAGGATTATTGATTGAGTTTAAAATGAGGATCCTTACATTTATATCCATATGAGTTGAACACAAGGTAAAAGATTACAAAATAAAAACGATGGAAACAAAGAAGGAAACTTTGATCATGAGATAAACTTCAAGATGAACTAAGGATATCACATTATGGAAAATATTGATTAGATCAATGATTTTTCACTCCCAAAAAAGTGAAAAATAAATCCTCTTTGTGTGTCATCAGATGATGAAGGCTATAATGGCTCACTTGGATCAAACATGAGAAGAAAAAAAGAAGAATACAAAAGATAAGGAATTGTGATATGCAAGTTTAAATTTAGAAGGAATTAAATGTGCGAATGAATATGTGGAGGTAAATTTAAAAAGGAAAAGAAAATAAAAATAAATATAGAATATGTCAAGTTTAATCTAGACAAATCATCTTCATTAGGTAAATTGTCTTTATTTTTATCACATAGTAGAAAATCCTCTCCTTGCAATAAAAGTGAAAGTAGTATAAAATTTATTTATTGCACTTTATGGTTTCAATAGTAGAATAATAAAGAAAGAGGTATGGATAATATCTATGACAATTTATAGTTTTAGGGTAGCATAAGAAATTAAGGACTATAGAGAATGGTCCTTGCACTTTATGGTTTTCGTAGCATAAAGAAGAAAGTGTTTTTGAGGCTATTCCTTGTAATACCATTTCTCCAAGGAAAAATAATCCTATAGATGATAATTCTTATTAAGAACTAGGAAAACCTAAAGAGACTGATGATGATAAAAGTGTTGGTGACAATGAGAAAAGAAGAGGAAGACCCTAAAAGCACAAATAAAGAGAAAAATAAACTCAAAGGGATATCAAATTTTTAAACCAAAAAAAAAATATAAAAATGTTAACAAGAAGTATGGATAAGCTCCCTAAAAAGAATAAAAAGTGATGATGAAAGTGATATTTTGGACTATCACGGATATGAATAAGATCCATACAACATATTATGAAATTAATTGGTTGTTAAAATTCTAAGATTTTTTTATAAAATAAAAAAAAATTAGTAGTGAGAAATATAATGATGAATTCAAAAGTATTTGGAAGATGGGGGATTCTCTAGTAGTTTCTACTATAGTTGCAATAATATGGGAAAAACACAAGTAGGATGGATAATTGCTAGAAGCAAAAAGTAATTGGGTTATTGGTAATTTTTTGTAAGAGAGAGGAAATATCAAAGTTGGGACAATAAACATATATGCTCCAACTATAGTTACTCTAGTAGAAGTTAAAAGGAACTTATTTTTTTATGTCAAATTCAATGGTGATTTATAATTGTGATTATGGATTCTCAAAAGGGACTTCAACACAATGCTATCTCCTTTAAAAATGAAGAGTGATAATCCTAAATGGTTTAAATAAATGGTGTATTTTACTTTATTTATCAATTAAAATATCCTTTTATATGCTACTCTTTCAAGCCTTCAATATACATGGGCTAACATATGCATTGGGAAAACTTATATCACAAAAGATCTGGCATTTTTATGTTATTTAATTAATAGTTGTAAACAAAGTATATAATCTCTTTAGAAATTTTATCACACGAGAGATAAAATCGTAGACCCATTATATTGAGAAGTGACCTACTCAATAATGGTCATCCAAAGACATGTATTTTAGTTTATGTGGCTTCAAAATCCTAGTTTATTTCAAATGGTTATGTAATGGTGGCATGAAACAAGCTTTGAAGGATTATGTATACATAGATTTGTTGAAAAGATAAAATATCTAAAGAGGTAAATGAATATTTCAAAATTCAAATATTTTGGTAGCATATATAAAATAAAATATGAAATTAAATTCAATCTCAACAATTTATAAGAGATAGTGTGAATTAGTGAATTGACCAATATAGTTTGTGCAAGAAAAACAATTACTTCCTAATTATCATAACATGCTAAAAAAGGAAAAGTAGTAATAATCCCCAAAATATCTTGGGAGATGGATTAAGGAAGGGGATGGAAATACCAATTATTTTCATTGTACAACCAAAATAGATTTATATTTTCTTGAATAAAAAATATTTTAACTCTAAATGGATGAAGTATCGAGGAAGATGTTAAAAAGTAAATTTTGATTATGCAAAATAAGGAGATGAACATAATATTATGTAAAATATTCTAGAAATAATCACACAAGGATAGAATAAAATATTCTTGACAAATATCTCTAAGTAAGATCTACATGAGGTACTTTTCTATTTCCATTGGTCCCGATAGATTTCTTGTAATTTACTTTAAAAAAAGTTGGAATTTTTTGAAGAGTGATATGCTTGGCTACTGTGGAAGAGGCTAGGAAAAAGAAGGCAAAAATAAGTGAGATAAGTGCCCCCTTTATTGCATTGGTTCCCAATAAAGATGACAAAATATTTGATCATTTTATCCAATAAGCATTTTTATTATGATTTATAATACAATTTTAAAAGCTATGGCATGTAGTTTGAAAAGCATACTAGATTGTGTTATCTCATAAGTACAAAGTGGTTTGGTTCATGTTAAAAAAACTTCTTAATGACATAATCATTGTATAGGATAGCATGCATTCTCTTTGTATCATAAAAAACCTAGGTATACTTGTAAGATTAGATATGAGCATATCATATCATAATATTTATTGGATTTTTTCTAAATAATATTCTAAAAGAAAATGGTTTTGATCAAGGTAGGTGTAAATGGATTAGATTCCATTATATCACTTTAAAAATATTCTATTTTAATGGATATTATTGATGGATTCTTCATATCATATCAAGGGTTCTCTTGGTCACGAATATGCCTAATCATAAAATATATGCACCCTAGACCCGGCCAACATTGAAAGGCCGAAGGAGAGAGATGTCCTTCGAGCCAATCTCTAGAGAGGGCTAGTTCCCTTACTAATCTAATTCAATTTAAAGCTTAGGGTAACAGGAAAGATATGGAAAATGATAGAAAGGAATGGAAAATATGGCTATGACCCAGAGATGAAAGGTAGGGATAAACTAGAAACTAAATTCCAAATCAAGTTTTAATCAACATGTAACAGAAAGGAAAGCATATGAACCATTCATAGATTGTAGGGATAATTTCCAATGAACATTTTAGCATTCAGTTCTCTACCAAGAATTAAATTCAAAAATGCAAAATTTAAATTTACCTAACAAAGATCATGAACTTAACAGAAATGAAAGGCATAAAATAATTGCATACAACACTACTCCAGGAACTAGAGCCAAATATATTTCTATTGATGCAAAGAACTTAAAGTATTTTTTGGCAGAGTGTCTATCCTCATTTTTTACATCAAAATGCTTAGTATTTATAGAGGTTTTTGCCTCTGTAATTAAATACAAATAAAACAAAATGTTGGCTAGTCAAAGATTAGCAAGAGCGATTCTCTCCTTCGTAATGACAATGATCGAATCAGAATATTGTTTAAGTGGAAATGATCTTATTTTGATGGAAGATGCCTAGGAAATTAGTAGAAATGGATGATAGAAAATCATTCCAAATGTTGGTGCATTAAAAATCAACAATATCATGCAAAAATCAGGAGCTTGAACATCAAATATGGGTTGTCGCTTCGTCATCTTGCACCTCAGAATTTAATCTTCGCCAAGAAGACCCATCGAAAATTAAATTTATTTTGAAAAGGAGTGAAATCAATGGAGGGCACCTCAAAAATGAACAAGATCACACCAGAATCCGGGATGTAGCATTTAATCTTGGCATCTCTTTAGCAAGAATTTTGGAAATATCAATTTCATTGCTCCAAGAATTAAATTCTATCAGTCTCCAACCTTTCCCAAAAAATATCAGCAATAGTGGCACCTTCGAAAGAAAACTTTGCTAAAAGGAGGGGGCAAGAATTGATTTCACCCAGGCAATTTGGTGTTTTCACCCATCAATATGCTTTCACTCTTCACCTAAGTAATTTTACCCAAAAAATAGAGAATTTTTCTAGAAAATGGAATGGAAATGACTTCTACGAGAAACTAGGCGAAAATGATTGATTTCACCCTCAAGAAGGGTGAAAATGATTTTTACCCCCTACCTAGGGTGACTTTGACTTTGACCGATGTATAAAGATGTTTTTTTAGGACTTTCGCTCCAAACTGGGCGAAATCAATGTTTTTGCTCAAAATGGGGTGAAATTACATTGGCATGCACCTTCTTTAAATTTGCTTTGACTTTGATTGGTGCAACCTTCACCCGAATGACGCCACTTCATCATTTGCACTCCAAAAATCGTCCTCAACTTGGATTTCACCCAAAAGAAGGGCGAGGGTGATTTTCACCTCTTTGACTTCACAAGGCACAAATTTTGCTTGATTTTCCCTCTGAAAAGTCTTTGTTTAGAAATTCATCCTAAAAAAAGGTGAAAATGATTTTCGCTCCCCCTTTGGGGTGACTTTGATCGGTTCCCATCACCTTAAATGCATAATTTTTGGGTGAAAGTACTTTTCTCCACTTTGTAAAATCTTGCATTTGTTTTAAACCAAGCATTTTCCATTATTTTCACTCCCACTTGGGCAGAATCTTATCAACATGGTATATCACCCAAAAGAATTGCGAAAATTATTTTCGCCCCTTTCCTAGGGTGAAAAAGTCTTCCCCTTTGTCTTCACTAGCGCTTTTACTTTTAATAATAATTGTTGAAGCCTTAGACCATTTTCATCGCTCCTTTGATCCTGAGATGTTCTTTTTCCATACATTTCCCCCTTTATATCTTACCCACGATTTGCATTAATTTTTACCAGTAAAATCTTGTTGTGTATTTCCAAGGACGAAATCAACCTTCTTTATTTAGCGAAATCAATCAAAGGAGGGAAACAAAAATGTTACATTAATATAGTAAATATAAAATATCCAAAAAACTACGTCATTCATATTATATTATTTGTATTTTACAATAAAAATTTAGTGTGGTAAAATTGCCAACACTTTTGGCAGCTCTCAGGGTATTCAGCTCGTCTAGATGCAATTGACCCCAAACCTTCATCCACTGGGCTCAACTATCATTGTCATTGGCTACATCATATGGTACATTTGATTCAACAACCTCTTTCTTTTTCCTTTCCTCTTGTGCTCGTTTCTCCTACTCTTCTGTAGCCTATTTCTGCTTTGCTTTTGCTCATGCCCGTGCTTATTGCTTAGCGAGACTTGCACTGGTAGTTTCATACACTACAACCACCTCAGCCTAAATCTTCATCAAGATTTGAAGGATATTAGAGTGAATAAATGACAAAGCACAACATCTCAACGTGGTCCAGGTTGATGTGATTAGCTCTCTGACTGAGCTCCAACAGTGATGATTCAATGCAGGTGGACCTCTCCATGCATGGCAGTACTTGTTCCTTTGTGATTGGCTCCTCTCAACTATCGATATCTGAATTATCTTCGACAAAATTTTGCTAGGTCACATCCAATTATTTTTTTGGAAAAATATCTCCTGATCATCCATGAAGATCAAAACCCTAGCATTGAATAGAGCCTCAAAATAAATGAGCAAAATGCAACGCTCCTGTTCAAACATAATAGTCAGCTTTCGGCCCTCTCTAGCTAGATCTAACCTAGAAAAGTAGCTATGCAACATAATCCTAGTGCTGGACCAAGCTCAATCCATCCCATTTAATGGCTTAACTTGGAAGTTAGACTGAGCTAATACCTGAATCTTTAGTGCCATATCCAACTTGGGTTCTAGCTGCTCCTCGGCATACTCCAAAGACTGATCGCCAATAAAAATTATTATCTGAACCTCATGCATATACAATAGAAAATTGAGCACTTCTGCCACTAATGTCACACAATATTTAGTTAAATGGTGATGAGCTTATTTGATTTTCTCCTTGGAGAGGCCCACAGACTGTGTGGTTTTCTCGGCCAAATGTTTCTATAAAGCTTCAAGCTAGGTGCTCAATGCTTGCACTTGTTTCTCTACTCCTACCCAGGCTGTTTAGTATCCCTTAACTGCATTCTCCAATTCTTTCACTTTTTGCTACCAATGCTCTACCTCTGATTTCATTGTATCCAGTTGTGTCCTATTATCAGCTAGAGCTTTGTATAACTCAACAATCTTTGCCTCATCCTCAAAAAATCTTTTCTTGTAATGCTCGTTGTGCAGGTAAAGAGAGCTCATATCCACCTGTATATTCATCTTATCTGTAGTGTCAATCTTCATAAAATCCTCTATAATGACTTCATAAGTGTAATCACTTAGGGCCATGTCTCTTTGGGGCTTCTAGACCTTAGGGAACAGTGTGGTACTCCATAGCTTCAGGATCAAAAGTGACCTTCTTCAATATATTTGCTGGAGATTGAGCTTCTTTTTTCTTAGGAATTTTCAACCACTGTGATGAACTCTGGTGAGTTCAACTAATTTTTTCTCCGACAAGATGCTCTGGCACAATCTCCATCTCTAGCTCTAACATCACCTGCAACTCAATAAAAGGAGCAAGGGGAAAATGAAACTTTTGAGGGTTTGTATTGGGAAGGGAAGTAGAAATGGGAATGGATGGAATGTGAGTAGTTGAGGGAGTGGAAGTGAAGAATTTGATTACAGTTACACTCATCCGAGGAGGAGCTTGTGTACTTATAGCCATGGTATAAACTACCAGAATGGAGGATGAAGGGAGAAAAAATGGATTGGACTCAGATACAAAGGAATTGAAAGAAAGAGAAATAGAAGAAGCAAGAATAGAAGAAGAGGGAGCATCGGTGACTAGAAACTAGAAAATAGGAATTGAAATAGAAGTGGAAGGCATACCGAATGGGGGTAATATGGAAGTGACAAATATGAAATGGGGTGCAACAGTCACCAAATGCTCAAGAGAAAGGGAAGAGGGCAAAGAAAACATACCTTCAGGCTTTTACACCATTTGAGTTGATGATGAGGGCGATTGTGATACTGGATCCCCTTTGTTTTGTTCCTCCTTTGTTTCCTTCTCTAGATCTATAATTTCCATATGCTGGCAAAGTTGATCTACCTAAACTAACGGAGTATTTCCTAAAATGTTAGCCTGTGTGACTTTAGCTATAGGAGGAGGGTTTGCACTTGATGAAGAAATTGTGTATGTTATTAGCTTCTTAGAGATTTTCAAAAAAGGAAGTACCTCACGCTTACTCTTCTTTTTTTCTGGGGTTGCTCTTTTGGTGATGGTTGTTTCTCTTCCTCCATAAGTTGCGCTTCCTCAACCACATGTTGCTCCCCTTTGGCTACGATATCTTCATTGTCATATCTTTGAAAGCTCCAAGGTATGATTTTAGAAAAATAAATTGGTTGATAACTATTATAATATTCATCATATACGTTCGAAAATGCATCATCCATTGCAAAGCCATAGGCTAACCTAGTTTTCCCTCTGTGGGCCCTCATAACCCACCGATTTGTGATTTTCTCCTAGACGAAGCAGGAAATTGATCCTTCATTTTGCTAAACAAAATTTGAGGAGAAATTTGGTGCTTGTGTATTGTAGGGTTATACTCAGCCTCCATCTCATAAAAATCATGCCATGGCAGGAGTGACATCATATTTTCAACATGCCATTCAATATCATGCCCCTCTAGATTATTTTTATGTCGCTCAATATCTAGTCTAGGGTAACAATAATTTTTTTTTCTTTGATCCTTATTGCGAAGTGATCCAAAGGGTCATACTTCCATTGTTGGGGTAAATCTACCATATCGATATCATAGAGAAATTCATTAATTAACTTGTTCTAGCCAACCTGGTCTACTTCAATATCACCAAAGCAAAATGGCATAGTGCATGTAGTTTTCTTTCCTCGTATTGTCCCATAGACATCATTGATGAAATCATTCTAGTGGAAAAATTCCATTGCAAAAAGATGCTCTATCGTAAAATATGGAAGGATAGATTGCTATTGAAGCCAAAAATTCGTACCACAATGCTTTGCATCAACAGGAAAATATCACCTTTATCCTTCATAAATCTCCTCCCTCATTGCCCTTGGCACTGTCTCACATGTGCCAAAAATAAGTTCAAGGATGAGGCCCAAAAACATGCTATTAAAATTATAAAATAACTCCTTGGATAATCTTGGATTCCACAAATAAACTGACAACTTCCTTTCTGCCTCATCAACCTGTTTGACCGCTATGAAAGAAAAATGTTGGTACATGTGGAAGAAGAAATACCAGGCCAAAAAAGAAGTGTGCTTGAATGATACTGCTCCTTCGCTCTTTATCTTCTCTAACTAGGTATGCATTGCTCGAGCCACCTAATTTACCCTATTAAAGAAAATCAAGTTTGTGCTTACTTGCATTACTGTTGGGGCATAAAATTCCACGTACAAAATATATTGTACGAGCACTGCTTGCCATTTATACACCATGGAGTTGGTTGGAAGATCGGACACCCAGGCAACATGGAAAACATGTCTAGGCTTTTAAACTCTATCAAAGGCTTTAGAAAAGTCAGCAACTCTCCAAAATGGGATGCCTTTATGAGCTGATTCTCCATGAACTAGCATAACATCACAATCAAATGGTACCTCTCCTCCTGCTCCTTGAGATTTAATTTTTTGAACATAACATCTAGAGAAGGCTTCACCTCACACGCAAATGCTTCTCTAACTACGTTGGCCAAAATGATGAACAATTTGTCTCCCTTCATATTTTGAATAGCCCTCATGGTAGGATTGTAAAACTTCAAAATCACCATCACCAGCTCGGGGTAAGTATGAATAGGTGTACACAGGTACTAGGAAATTTGCACATGATAGGCAATAGTTAACAGACTTTCTGGCATCAAGCCTTGCACGACAACAACTTCCACATATTAGCACAATTTTTCCATGCCCTTGTTTGAAATAGCATAGTCTCCAATTTGAGCCAGCGCATCATAATATGGGTCAAGCTCTATATTTTCATTTCACCTGGATTTTTTAGCTTTTTTACCTCCATGTGCTTTCTTTGGCTCAACAACTTTCATTGACTTAGCATCTTTCTTTCCCATCTTTGTACGATCAACTTTACTACAAAAATATGATAATCTTGCAATAAAGCAGCAATTCGGGGCAAATGAATGATAATCCGATAATGCTCCAAAAAAATATCTTAATATTTATTTAAATGCAAGCTTCTGGTTCACTCCTTTTTATAAATTTTTCTTCCAACTACCAATTAAATGTAGGTGGCACACTTAAAGAAATCAAGTGAACATGCTCCCTTGGTTCTCTCACCTGGTATGCTTTTTCATGATAACTTAACTGTCATTAATGCCCTTGCACTGTAAATATTTCTCAAATTCCGTACAACTACTTTTTATCTTGGAGGATGGAATTTGGGTATTTAATGACTCACTTTGGGAATAATAAATGCCACGTGGCAGTGATGGGTGCTTTTCGAGGGCAAAAATCATTAACTTTGTTGCATGATGATGTCGAAAATACCCTTTTTGAATTTTTCTAGCGAAATTAATTTGATTTCATACCATTAATTGAATTCTACGCCTAAATCATCGTGATCTAGCAAAAAACATCAACTAGGCGCACCTTTTGCTGAAAACATCCTTAGGCAAAGATACTCATGCAACTGGTGCTCCTAAACTACTCTTCCATGCTTGCTTGACAAAATTACATGCTTGGGAGTCCTTAAAATAATTCATATTTTTCTATATTTACTTCCAAAAAGCTACGCCATTGAAAAACAAGCTTTATTGAGTGTGTTTTGCTAAGAAAGCAAAGCAAAATTTATTTTGTCCCCTTCTTACCAAAAAAATATTGTCTAGAGTTTTCAAAAAAACATGCAAAATTTTCTTTCTTTTCTTGTACTGTCACTCTGAAAACATCTATGGGATAAATAAATGAGAATTTCGCCTCGAAAATAGAAAAATATGGTGAATCCCATTTTTTGAGTGAAAATAAAAGTTTTCATATTTTAATTTTTTCTTTGCTTTTTGCTTTTCTCTTATATTATTTTCTCCCCTCTTTTTCTCTTTTTTTTATCTCCTTTTTGGAAATTAAAAATATGGGTGTTTTTTAAGCAAACTTCGTTGCATGATGATTCTGAAAACACATTTTTTGAATTTTTCTAGCAAAATTAATTCTATTTCATGCAATTAATTGAAGTTTACACCTAAATCATCGTGATCCAGCAAAAAACATCAATTGGACACACCTTTTACCGAAAACTTCCTTGGGCAAAAATACTCATGCAACTGGTGCTCCGAAACTACTCTTCCGTGCCTGCTTGGTGAAATTACATGCTTGGGAGTCCTTAAAATAATTCATATTTTTCTATCTTTACTTCCAAAAAGCTACACAATTGAAAAAAAAGCTTTACTGAGTGTGTTTTGAGCAAAGCAAAATTAATTTTACCCCCTTCTTTTCTTGGATTTTCACTCCAAAAACATCTTTGGGAGAAATAAATGAGAATTTCACCTTGAAAATAGAAAAAACATGGCGAATCCCCTGGGTGAAAATAAAAATTTTCATCTTTTAATTTTTGCTTTGCATTTTGCTTTTCTCTTATATTATTTTCTCCCCTCATTTTATCTTTTTTTTTTTATCTCCTTTTTGGCAATTAAAAATAGGGGCATTTTTAAAGCAAACCATGCCCTTGGATAAATTTTAAAATTCAACTTTGACTTTGCCTCCAAAATTAATTTCTAGATATTTGCTTCTTCTTAATGATTTTCGCCCAAAATATGACTGAAAAGCCTTTTAAAACATTTTCGGGGTGAAAAGTTTTTACTTAGTAAAGACATGATTTCAGGGTGAAAACAATTGCTCAAGATAGGATTAAATTATCTTGGCAAAAACATTTCATTTTTTTTATATCTTTTTTTTTATAGTTTTAAAAATACTTGACTAAATATATTAAAAAACAAATTATGTACACATATACATACTTGATCAAAAATTTGTCACTGACGATAGGTATTCAAATGAAGATCATTTATTGGAATCAACAATGCACGACCATCTATGTCCTGTAAGTGAAATTATTTAACTTGATTCACACCCAAAATATGGAATGGATCCTCCCATATCGTTTCAAACTTGTGATGCTTGCCAGGCTTAGCTTTGTTCTTGTTTCATTTTAGCACTATATCACCTACCTTGAACGACTTCTCAAAATTTTTCTTGCCAAACCATTTATGTGTCATCCGGGCATGTTCCATGAAGGTATTATATGATTTCTCCCTCTCTTCCTCTAGTTGTAAAATTTGAGCCAATATCATGCTCATGGGATCGAATTCATTGTCTTCACCATCCAATAAGTGCCATGATTGAAGGATAAAAAATTCAATATGAATGGGAAAGACTGCTTCTTTATCGTATACCAAGGAATAGGGGTATGCCTTAATGGATTTTTTCACTGAGATGTGATCGATCCATAATGTTTGGTTCAAGAGCAAGTTCCAACTGCACTTATTATCTCCTAGAGTCCTTTTCAAAATTCTTAGCAAATTCTTGTTTGTGGACTCAACCAAGTCGTTTCCCTATGAATAGTAATTAGATGATATCTTTAAATAAATCCCATACTCACGAACTCACTGATCCTGGCACCGATGAAGGGAGTTCCATTATCCATTATGATCATGTATGGTATACCAAAATGAGTGATTAAACCTTCAAGGAAAGAGATAATTATTGCCTGGTCCACCTTCTTGGTCAGAATTGCTTCTACCCATCAAGTGAAATAGTCGATTGTAGCCAGGATGTATTTGTGTTTGGTAGAGGAATTGGGATCGATGACCCAAATAAATTCTAAACCCCATTTCTGAAATGGTGCTTCTACTTGAATCAAATGAAGGGGTAATGATGCATTCCTACTTTTATTGACATATCTCTAGCACTTGTCACAACTCTCAAAAAATTTGAACGCATTTGCAAAGAGAGTAGGCTAGAAATAACCTGCTTTGATAATCTTCAATGCCATTGGCCTCCCTACATAATGGCCTCCTGATAAACCAAATTGAAACTCCTCTAAGATTCTTTGTTTCTTTGATTCTCGAATGCACCTGAGAAGTACTCCATCAATATTTTTATGGAACAACCCATTTGGAAACATCACGCATCTAAGGGCCTGAATTCTGAATCTCCTTCTCTGTGAGGCATTAAGATGTGAATGACACCTTCTTGAATTGAAATATTCGACAAGATCCTCTGTCCAATCACGATAAAATGTAGAGTGATTAGCAAAATTACTTCCACTTACTGAATCCTCAAATTGGTAAACCATGTATTCAAAAGTAGTGCTTCTTACAAGTTCCTAACATAGCGCTCGACCTCAAACCAGCTTGGTTGGTTAGATTTCTACATCATACTCCTAGATTTTGGAAACCCAACCAACCCTATTGTCTCCAAGATATCCTTGAATGATGAAACTCTATACATCTAGATTAAAAACATAAACTATTATTTTGATATGAGAAACAAAATGCCGAAACATCTTCAAGGATTTCATTACCGCATATACTTGCTTCTCAATAAAATTGTATTTTTCTTCATGCAGTTGTGTAGACACCTAAAACATGTCATGTGTAGGGGACTACTCATATGGGCATCCTAACAGACCATATGAATGATCTTGGACCATTCCAAGGCAAAGCAATGGTTTTAACCACTCAAATTAGGTAGCTTTGGCCTACTCAGCCTTAGCCATGGATGGCATCCATAGCTAAGATCTCAACCATGGCTGACACCCATGGCTAATAGATCTAGCTACGTTTAAGAGCCGTGGCTAGCTCTGCAACTATCATGGACTCTCGAGCCAAGCCAAAATTAGTTACAATAGCCCTAGCAATGGATTTTGAGTGGTTTCGAGTGAGGAAGCTTCCAGATTCTTCCTCCCAACTGCTCCAACCTCCTGGTTCTTGATCTTGGCTTCCCAAGGAAGCTAGGATTAGGAATTGAGAAGGCTATAAGACCCCCATCCAAATTGGGGAGAAAGTCTAGAGAAGAGTTTTCAATTGAATGCAGTGAAGCCCTACCAAATTGGAGAGCCACCTACAACCCTTGAGGAGTGCCTACATGCTACCAATTTGGAGAATCATGACTGCATTTGAAGCTATGGAGGTTTCAAGAGCTTGAGGAGATCATTCATCCCCAATTGAACCACTTCCACTACAAATTCAAAGAATCTACATCGCCAATTCATTCCAGAACATAGAGGTGACCCTTGATCATCAATTCCTTGGAGGAATTTTGAGATTCAAGCCCTGGTTACAAGAGAAAGAGCATTTTCACCTCAGCCGTAGCTAACAAAATTAGTTGTGCTTAAAACCCGCGACTAGGGTTTGAAGTTTGTTTCCCTTCATTTTAGCTGTAGAAATTTCATTTCATAGGTGTAATTAGTTAGATCTATCATAGATTAACTCTCATTTATGCTTTTGTATGGTTAATTCTAGAAATTAGAGGTAGTTTTGCTCTTATTTTCTTCTATTTTGTCAATTTGCACTAATTTCATTAGATTTGATTCATTTCAAGTTTTAATTGTAAATTATGCATTAGATTAGCTAGATTTACTATTTTCTTAGCAATATTTATCATAATTTAGAGATTTTATGCATATATTTACAAGTTTTCATGCTTTCTTTCCATATATTTGTCCTAATTCATGCAAATTCCTATCAAGAGCCTCATCATGAGAGGCCTCCTTTGCTTCTAATCATGCTATGTTGTTTCTTGAATGCAGATTTATAGGATCTTGATAAATTCAAAGCATTCTTGGCATCATATTCCTCCAAGCAAGTGAGAAGAAGGCTTCCTTGAGCCTTAAGCAGTTCATGTCTATTTTAGAGAGCCTATGGATTGCACCATCCCCATTTAGGGGCTTCAAATATTGTATCAATTGTATCAAAGAATTTGGTATCCCTAAGAGGGACATATTTGTAACTAATATTTGAAAAATATTTAATAAAAGAAGTCTTATTTTCTTGTTCAATTCATTGTTATTCATGTTTTAATGCTTTAATGCTTGATATACTTGATGCAATAGTCTAGGTGCATGCTTTTTAGGATGGTACAGATGGTGATCATGATGGAAACCTCATAAATTGCATTGTAGATTACTAATTTCTTTGTTTTTTGAGTTGCAGGCCTTAGTCGCACTTAACAACCATGGCCCATAGTCTCAGCCATGCTTAACACCCATGGCTAGTAGCAAAGCAAAGAAATAGACAGTAAGCAACCTATCTCTCCATCAAATGAGGATCTATAGGTAATTTTCCTTGTTGATATTTTCTATTACTCTATTTTTGTCTATCAGAAGCATAAGCAAATCACTTAGGAAAATTTTTAAAGGTGAAATTAATGAATAATTTCATGTTTCTTTTTAGCTATGATTGACAACAATAACTAGCACTATTAGTTGTTGCTGTCAACAATGGCTAAGATTTTGGGTTGTGGCTCTGTCCAGCGGCTAATACTCTTGCCTGCTGCACAGAACAATAACTAGAAGATAAAATTATTTGTAGAGTTTGCTTTCTTTGGGCCCATTTAGAGGCTAATTATTTCATGTAAAATGCATTCTCTAAATTTCATATAGCTAGATACATGCATCTTTCTGAACTTGAAATATCCTTATTTTAGGCATATAGGAAAGATCATGATTGCTTGGTGATGCATTTTCTTTTACATGCAAGTTTAAAATGAACAATCACACACCACACAATATTTAAATGCTAGTGAGTTGGAATTCACACCCAACCACTAGTAGAGTTCAATGATGGTGGTAGTCATTTCCATCCATTGGCTCAAATCCCATGAACCCTATTCTATTGGCCAATATCGACTCCAAGATCCATCCTATCCATGCAAAATAGCATGCATTCCTCTTCGAAGGGGTGTATCACTATGCACGATGTGTTGGGTGAGGATCGGTAGGACCTGTGCTCCCTACCCAGGTGTGGGTTTCATCTCCACACTTTGGGGGTTTACATGACCATGACTTTCATTGTCGGTTGTCGAGCTACAAGCATACAGGTGAAAACCATTAAACTAAACAAGTATTTCATCAACAAATTTTCAAACATGATGAGAGTTAGTTTAAGTTTTCAACACATCTGAAACACACTAAAACCAGTTTTAGGATTCACAAGAAAATTTTAAAAGAGATAATCATAATTGTATACTTTGTTTTCTCTAAAATCTACATAGGAGATAATTCATATTATGGTTAATACATGGAGAGGCCGACATCGATGCATAATCGAGGTTGAAGTTGAAGCTCCACCAAACACACAAAACAACATGTTGAACTCTCAACCATAGAATCCTCTCGAATGATGTTTAGTGAGTATTAGAGGGGACAATTCAATGCATGAGGATTCTATTCAGAACACCCCAGTTAGAGGAGGTAATGCACACTCCTCGAGGGATAGATCTAAGGGTGGCTCAAGGCCCCCACCATCCTAAGATAGACAACAAGAAAATCCACCCAATCAGGGGTAGGAAGAGAGGGTTGCTTCAGAGCATAGGCCCTTACAAACTCCAAACAATAATGAACTTGGAAAGTTCATGATTGACATGTCTAAAGTTGGAGTAAATGGTACTCCACCAAATAAACCCTGGAAAACTAGATAGCTTGATGGACTTGATAGAGTCCTAGGGTAATTAGGATGTAGAGCCTCATCTACACATTCTCGTTCTGTGAGTTCTCATAGTGAGGGCACACGTAGGACTATCAAGGAACCAAGAGAATGCTCAAAGCGTTCTCGAAGCATACGTGCCCCATCAACCCATGTGGGCATAGATCACAAACAATAACATAATATGAATGTCATCTATACAGATAAAGGCAAGAGCATGGTAGACAAGTCTATTGGGGTTCACACCAACAAAGCTACCCAAATAGAGCAAAACCACCAGAGACCACATACTGCTGATCTTATAGATCGATCGCAAAAATTGGTGTCAAAGCAAAGGTAACGGATCTTCCAAGATCAATTGGAAGATGTGCACGTAGAGTGTGAGCACCTTAAGAATGAGGATACTCAAAGATAGAGGTTGTTAAGGCAACATCTATATGAGTAGCGCATGCATGAGCAATGCATCCTTGACCAAAAGGAGCATGTAGAGAGAGAGGATAGATTGGCTCGCACCAATTTACCTCCTCAGAGTGAATACAGGGAGCGCCATCATAGATGAGCTGCTTCGTAGCCCAAATTGCACCCTGAGCATATTGGAAATCATACTCATTATATGGCCCAAAACACGTTGTAGCACCAAGCGCTTGAACATCATGGGCGTACTTAGTATGAGGAAGCAGCAGGAGATGATCAAGAATAGGAATATCCTGAGATCTCCTTAGTGGATGTGGAGGATGAGCCTAGTCCTCCACCTTGACCGAAGAAGAATCTACCTCCAAAGGCTCCTCAAAGACCTCTCAAGGAAGAGGAGATTCTATCTTTGAAGGCCTACAAGGCCTTGGCAGAAAAGGTAAGAGCAATTGAGAAACAAGGGATGGCTTACCAAAATCCAACCTTGAATAGGATCCACAATGCACCTTTATGCCCCTTAGTGCCTACTCCAGCGTATCCCGATCACTTCGAGATGCCAAAGCTGGATAAATTTCTAGGAGATGAAGATGCCCAAGAGCATGTCACATGTTTCATGAACATGTGTTTTTAGATACAAAGTGATGATGCTTTGTTATTGAGGACCTTCATCATGACCCTTTTAGGCCCTACCCTGGAATGGTTCAACCAATTAAAGAGGCACAACATAACCAGCTTCGAGTAGTTGGCTAATGCTTTTCTTGAACGCTTCTCCTTCGACGTCAAGAAGAAGATAAACCTATCCGATCTGGCTGCTCTAATGCAATACGATGATGAGCCGATCATGGACTATGGAAAGAGATGGAGAAAGTTGATGGTAAAGTTACCATTTTCCATTCCAACAATGGAACTGACTTGAATGTTTACAAAGAGTTATGTGAAGCACATCTCACTATTGTTGTAGCTACAACAATACCAAATATTTGAGGAGGCCTTGGCACAAGCTAAGGTAATTGAGGACATCAAGTTATAGGAGGGTAACTTGAAGCTCTAAAACAAAAAGGATTGGAATAAGAAGAACACTCAAAATCAAAATCACCAAGCCAAGTCGGCCCACATGAATCAAGTAGTGTTGAACCTCCAGAAAGGGGACAAGGGCCAACAATAATAGAATTATCAGGCCCAACCTCCTCCTACGTAATACAACCAACACAATAATAAGAAATAGGGTAAGAATAAGGAACAATGCCCTCCTCACTAGTTCACACCATTTTCAGAGATAATGACATCAATTTTTCATCAATTGTGTGAGGCTAAGGCTATCAACTTACCCGAGATCAAGTTGCAAGACCCTAACCAACCCAAACCAAAAGGGTATAGGGAGGATCAGTATTGCTCATACCATAGGATGAAAGGACATGACATTGAAGGATGTTATAGTTTTAAACATGTGGTACAAAACATGATCAACAAAGGTGAGCTAATTATTGACAACCCTCAGGCTTCAAATAACCAAAATATGGGGATTTTCAAAAATCCTCTTCCGAACCATGAGCCTCCAAGGAACAATGTCGACCAGGTGAACCAAGTGTGGATTGAGCCACCTACATAGGGTTTCATCGGTATGGTAAATATTATCATAAGAAAATGGAGGTATGAGTGACCAGATCTACCTCCAGCTCTAATCAGGGTTCAAGTTGCACCCCCATAAAGGCCAACACAAAATAATATGCCAGGCCCACCAACTAGACCGGTGGTGACCATCAAAAATAGGCTTGTGCAAAGCCTACAGATAGCTTCAACAAAGTTATCAGTTTATGAATTGATACAATAGTCTCCTAAGCATAGGGAGATGCTAATGGACATCTTGAGGTCCATTGAAGTTCAGTCCCAAGACCTAAAAGCATTTACAAATTTTGTGGGACATGTGCAGTAGTGTAGAGAGCCAATGATTCAATTTTATGATCATGAGATTAAAATGGTCTCTACTGCTATAGTGGACCCACCACTCCACATAATTGCATGTGTCAACCACACACCATTTAAATGGGTATTGATCGACATAGGGTCTTCGATCAATATTATTACTACCAAGGCATTGGCATACTTGAAGTTGCCCAAATTGCACATTGTACCTTCGACCTTCACTTTGAGAGCATTTAATGATGCATTATGCTCAATGGTCGGTACTATAGTCTTGCCTATTTAGGTTGGACTGAAGACCATCCCTATGATGTGTCACGTACTAGAAGGTGCAATGCAATATAACATCCTCTTAGGGAGGCCTTGGATCAGAGAGATGCATTGTGTTCCCTCAATTTTACATCAATGTATCAAGTATATACATGAGGGACAAGTGCACGTGGTTCCTTTCAATGAGGAGCCATTTAAATATGTGAACCAAGTAGATTTTCTTGGAGATTTCATTCTCCCTTCAATACACCTGGATATACGGCCAACATCACCCATTAAACATCTAGAAGGTAAACTAAAGGAAGTGTGTGCTGGACCTTCGACATCAGCACCATGACCATCTACGCATACAACAACAACTTCGACAAAGCCTACAACATCGATGATGCTTAGAAATGACCAGAAGCTTAAGGTAGTATTGGGTGAGAAAGAGACAAAGGAAATGCCCAAAGTAGCCAATGCTAAGGTCTCTAGTCCCATGGATGAAGGAGATATATAGAATGAATTCAAGGAGGCACCTCATCCTACTTCACCTATTTCTTCAGCTGGGTCATCTACACCATAGGTGACCATCCATTTGGTTAATCCTAGGCTAGTAGAGTATATAGTGTAGAATGTGACATTCATACCTTTTATCGAGACTGCACAGGACATGGGCAGACCTCAAGCCCATCACTTTCCCATAGGGATGGTGGTACCACTAGGGGTGCCACCCAACCAAAAAAATTTCATCTATGGAGGTCTTGACCAATTTTCTAATCACACACCCATAGATGAAGATGATGATGAACCATTCTCGATGAATGTTCATTATTTTTCCAACCCAAAGTTCACCTTACATTATTTTGAATGTTACCATTGGCATGGTTATGGTCTAGGCTTATTCAAGCAAGGGCATCAAACTCCCTATGAACCATAATATCATTTGCCAACTGATAGGTTTAGGTTGGGCTACCATATAAGAGGATAGGATGAGCTTTTAGTAGCATCTCTCGATCATCTGAACCTCTAGTTTAGGGGATAATATGGATTGGAATCCTTATCACCCTAACCCTTCCTACATGCAAAGGGGTAATCGGCTAGTGACCTACGTCTCTATAGAACCACCTGAGATCTATCATGACAACATCATGGTAGAGGTCAATCTAGAAGACATTCCAAGAGCTAACTTGGAGATTGAAAGTCATGAAGCTACCGATGACACTGGCATGCAAATTCAGAATCTGGGCCTAACAGTAGACACTGAATCAGAAGTTTCTTCTGAGGAAGTTAAAGCAGAGTCCATTTCTGAAAGTGATGGACTAGAATGTGATTCTGGGAGTGATGATGATGAGCAATCCTCAAACAATGAATAATATGAGGATGAAACAAAAATGGCCTACCTTGGGCCTAGACATACTACTCAATGCCTAATTCTAGTAGGTAGGAATGAGGGATTCTTCATAGATGATAGTGATTACAAATATGAGATCGAGATGGCCTATCTTGGGCCTCACTTACATCATCTTGCAGAGCTAGTTGACATGGAAGAATTGTATCGAATAGTATTTCCTAGCCCTCGCATCTCGATCAGATCGACTAATCTAAATGAGATTTATCATAGGGTCTTCCCCGATCCACCTACATATATGTAGCTCCTAGAGCCAAATGATCCCATTTTCTAGTCTATTCATAGACTAGATCTGAAGATCCCCATACCCCTAGAGCCACATCTCGGGTATGCGAATAACACTGATAATGTAGAGTTGCACACACGTGGTCCTAGAGATCTAATCCATTCCATCAACATGATCTCCATCGATTTGACCACTCCACTCCACAACCCAACAGATCCTTCTAAACCATTGTGTCTTAATCTAGATGCTATTGATTGGGATCACATTGATTCACCTCTAGAGCCTGAATATTTCTTCCCCAATGAAGAAATGTTACAACCATTTCACTTTGCACTAGGCTATGCACATGATGTTTATCATGCTAAGGGTAATTTCGATGTGGAACCTTTAAATCTAGCTGATGACATCCACTTGATTCCTACACCTCACCAGCTTGAGGAGGGATCACACATGTCAGTAGAGGAAACCTTTGATGTGGATATCAGTGATGATCCCACTAATCCTAAGAAGGTTAAATTTGGAGAGAGTCTATCTCTTGATGAGCATGCCAACCTCATCCCTCTACTGAAAGAGAGACCTGATCTCTTTTCTTGGACATACAAGGATATGCCAGGACTAGATCCAAAAATGGTTACCCATAACCTTTCGCTAGACCCCTCTAAAAATCCTATCAAGCAAAAGCTTAGGAAAATGCATCCAACCATCACTTTAATGGTTAAAGATGAGTTGCAAAATTTGTTGGATGTAGAGTTTATTATCTCCATCGACTATCTAGAATGGGTATCAAACATGGTACCTGTAGGAAAACTTGATGGAAGGATCCGTATCTGTATGGATTTTAGAGACCTCAACAAGGCAACACCAAAGGATTCATTCCCGTTGCCCAACATAGATGCTCTCGTAGATGCAACTGTAGGTCATGAGATGCTTTCCCTTATGGATGATTTTTTTGGTTACAATCAAATTTGGATTAAAGTTGAAGACCAACACAAAACCACATTCACAATGCCATGGGGAACATTTTGTTATAAATTTATGCCATTCAGTCTTAAAAATGTTGGTGCCACATATCAACGAGCCATGACATACATCTTTCATGACTACATGCACAAAATCCTAGAGGATTACATCGATGACTTATTGGCAAAGTCATTGCTGCATTCAGAGCATGCTGAGGTTCTCAGAAAGGTCTTCGATCACCTGATTGAGCATAATGTCAGGTTGAATCCCAAGAAGTGCGTATTTGGTGTAACTTCAGGAAAACTCTTGGGATTCATCATTTCTAAATGAGGGATCGAAGTTGACCCAACAAAGGTCAAGGCCATACTAGAAATGCATCCTCCCACCAATATCAAAGAGCTAAGAAGCCTACAAGGCAAAGTAGCATCCATAAAGTGATTCATCACACAATTATCGGATAAATGCTGACCCATGAATCGACTACTACACAAGGGGGTCCCATTCAATTGGGATGAGGACTGTCAAGTGGCCTTTGCTGAAATTAAGCAATACCTAGCAACACCACCAGTGCTAGCTCCACCAAGACCAGATGTGCCATTCTTGCTTTATATATCGACTACTAACTTTGCACTGGGAACCATGTTAGCCCAAAAGAATGTGCAAGACAAAGAGCAAGTGATATATTATATCAGTCGCACCTTGGTGAGTTATGAGCTAGGGTATGCATACATGGAGAAGTTATGTTTAGCAGTGGTGTTTGCAATAAAGAAGTTGCATCATTACATGCTAATTCATATGATGTATGTAATATCCAAACAAAATCCTTTGTAGTATATGATGAGCAAGACTTATCATAATACACGTACTACAAAGTGGATCATGCTATTGATAGAATTTGATTTGGAATTCATCAGCCAAAATTCCATCAAGGGATAGGTCATAGTTGATCAGCTGGTAGAGGCACCTCTTGAAGATAGTAAGCCTCTTATCATAGAGCTTCTCAATGATGCAGTCTTTGCATTATCAGAATCTCCCAAACCTAAAGAACCAGATAACAAAGTTGATATGACTTTGTTCTTCGATGGTTCAAAGTGTGAGCAAGGGGGTGGTGCAGGAATTATCTTCTTCATGCCACAAGGTGCTCCAATGCCCTTGTCATTTAATCTAGAATTTCCTTGTACCAATAACAATGTTGAATATGAGGCCCTAATCTTGGGCCTCCAAACAACAATCACCATGAAGATTAAAATATTAAACATCTTTGGTGACTCCCTTCTCATTGTCAATCAGGTTAAGGGACTTTTTCAATGTAGGTGTCCTATCCTGAAAGCTTATAAGGATCTTGCTGACACTTATCTAGCCTAGCTAGAGTGGTACGACATCGAGGCAATCCCTCGTACATCAAACATATTTGTAGACACTATGGCATCTTTGGGATCTTTAATCCCTTAGAATCCATCTACCGATTTTACTACCATTCATGTGAAGATGCTTTCGCAAGCCATGATGCAGCGTGAGGCTTTTGATAACAAAGAATCAGTCAACATGATTCATATAGAACCAAACCATGAGTGGTTCTATAAATCTAGAGACTTTCTCAAGAAGGCACCCTAGGGGTCTTTGATCTCATAAGGTCCTATGGGGAATGGCACCACCATTCACCACAAGGTTGTATCCCAGTCTGCATTCATGCATAGCAAACCACAAGGGGAACAAGTCATCTTGTCAATCGAGGTAGAAGCTTATCAGGATTGGATGTCACAATTACATGACTTCCTTAAGCTTGGTTTAATCCTACAGGGATTATCGCATGTCATGAAACACACATTCAAATAGAAAGTGACAAAGTATGTCTTTCTAGGAGACATCTTGTACCATCGAAGCTATGATGGAGTTCTCCTTCATTGTCTTGAGCCCCAAGAATCAGCTTGGGCAATTTCATAAGCTCATGATGGTACATGTGGTGGCCATTTTAGCGGCATGGCCATCATCAAGCGCATCCTTCGAATGGGTTATTATTGGCCCACTATGGAGAAGGATTGCACCACGTATATCAAGAAATGTATTAAATGTTAGCATCATGCTAATCTTACGCACTTGCCATCGTAGGCCTTACAACCCATTCAAGTGGCTTGGCCATTTGCTCAGTGGGGTTTAGATCTAATTGGTAAGATCTCTCCCCCATCATCGGGCTGACATACATTTATTATAATGGCTACTGAGTATTTTATAAAATGGGTGGAAGCAATCCCTTTAACAATGACAATTGGAGCACGTATTGTGGAGTTCATACTTCACAATATCATAAGTCATTTTGGGATACCATCCAAAATAATCTCGAATAATGGAACATCATTCAAGAATAAAACTATGAGGGCTTTGACGTCCAAGTACAATATACAACATAGTTTTGTGACTCCATACTATCCATAGGCAAACAGGCAAGCTGAAGCTTCAAACAAGACAATGGTAGCCATCTTGAAAAATATTGTACAAGAAAACCACAAATATTGGCATATACAACTACCCCTTGCATTATGGGCTTACAAGACTAGTATACGGACACCCACTAGGGCAACCCCATTTTCACTAGTATATGGCATTGAGGCCATTATGCCCTTAGAGTTGGAAATTCCAACCCTACACATCACATTGAAAGAGTTCATCGATGATGACACTGCATGACAAGCTCACCTCGATCAACTGATGCTTCTTGATGAACATCATGTGAATGCCCTTGAGCATCTTCATGTTTATCAAGAATACCTAAAATGAGCTTATAATAATAAAGTCCATCTGAGAGACTTTAAAGTTGGTGATCTTGTACTGAAAGAGAACCAACAGAACTCAAACCTACCACCGCACTTATGAGATAAATTTATGGCTAACTGGTTAGGTCCATATATCATCTCTGAGAAGATAGGACCTGGAACATATCACCTAACATCGCTTGAAGGTGTTGAAGAGCCTGAACCTCTCAATATCCTTCATCTTAAGGCATTCCACACATAAATTCAAAAATTCAAAAATATGGAAAAATTCAAAATCCATAAAAATAAAAAAGCAATAAAATCTAAAAATATTGCAAAACATCAAAAATTCAAAAACATTTGCATCATGCATTTCATTTTGCACATGCATTCATTTAATTGCATTGCATTAGGCATTTCCATCCATCGCACTTGCATTAGGATAGGTTGTGTTTGCAATCTTACAAATGACACCACATTTGTATTTCAATCATGCATCTATGCATCATCATCATCCATCACCCTTGTGAGTAATTATGTTTCTCAACACAACCCCTCCTATTGCTATGAGGAATATACTAGGGTTTTTTGGTCATTCAACCATACCTAGTGGTCTTCTCAGATTTTGTAGAAAGCTTGCTTTGCTTTTGAGGATGAGGTCTAGTTTTGATAGCACCTAGCATATATCAAAATCCCATCACTAATCAAACACATTAACAATCCTAATTAGGACAAGGAAATATGAACACTACAAAGTGGTCCTAGTCACCTTAAGTGAAAGGTTTTGTTACTTGCTCATCTTGTGATGTGCATGGTCTAGGGTGTTGATCATTGGAAAAAGGACAAGTTCCCCCCTACCCAAGAAATCCCTTGCTTACAAAAAGGAGAAAAATCCCAAAATCAAATCAAATCCCTTGCTCAAAACAAAAGAAAAACAAAAATACAAAATAAATAGTGATTTTTATCACTATATATGAGCAAGTATCCCAATAAATCAAAAGAAAAGAAGGGGGTGAAGAGCTTGAATCCCTGGAATGGTCAATACTTGAAACCATAGAGTGATCCCCAATACAACAATGGGTTGAATGAATCCCACCTGACATTGGGGTAGGTCTAAGCAATTTACAAATGAGCTAGCTTTAGGTGGCCTATATTGCCTAGTGGTCTAGTCTAACTATGTCCAAACCTAGGATCAGGGTGGACATTTGGTGATCCTCATTACAACAATGGGCTGAATGAATCCCACCTAGAAATGAGGTAGTCTTATGTCTCATCTAATATATTCATTTGCACACACAAGGATAATGAATATCTTGGTCTTTCATAACAAAAAATTTATCTTTCAGGAGTCTAGTATAGTCATTATACAACTTTTGATAAGTCAACTAGGGTGTTTGAGTCTCATGGAAAACCTCAAAAATTCCCAAATAGCAACAAATCACATCAATCAATCAATCATCAATTTCTTTTTATGAGATTTTTTTTATTAAAGGGTGTTCATAACATAGAATAGATACCGGATGGATATCAACAATGATATTTAGATGACCACTGACTATTTTGTGCATATCTTTTAACTTACAAAAGCTTATGAAGAGAAACAATATATCATCTTACATCTCACATATGGATGTCTAATTGGTTAATTCTTATGATAAGATTTACCAGTTACATTCATGATTGTTATACATTTTGTGGTGTCATCCATTAGATTGTTAACTCATATTGCATTCATTCCTTATGTTTTAAGTGATTAAAGCATACAGGTTCATTTACATTAGATTACATCATGTAAATAATGCATTACATACATTTGCATTCATCATATCATAACATCATAAATTAAATGCATACAAGTAAATAAAATTAAACATGCATTTAACATCTAACATTGCATCCATATGCATACATCATAGTAGTCCATCTACACATCTAGATCATAGTATCTAGTCATACATCCATCATCTAGCTAGTGCATGTCATCAATACATCACATCATATAGCATCAAATCAACATAACATATAAGCATTGCATCCATATGCATCTCATAAACATAAAACAATAAAAATATACACATGTAATGAGCCATAATCAAGTCATATCATATATATGTGTGTGTGTGTCAAAGAGTACATATATGTGTATCAAAAATGCCCGTAGGCTACAACTATGTAGGTCCTTAGACCTTACACTCAAAAATGGTACATACATCTAAAAATATGTACTACACAGGGCCTGCACCCCCTGCCTGTGAGTCTCCTCCACCATCTCCACCCTCCCTGTGAGTCCACTTCGAGCTAGTGCTCGTGGACCTCTCTGACCTACCAGTCTTGTGAATAGGCCATGCTGATGACTGCCTTGTCTCATGTGTCCTGGTCCTCTATGACCCTGTAACTCCAGATATGTCTGGCACCACGTCACCCCGTAGTTTGACCTCACCCTCGAGGAGAGCGATGTGTGCTACATCGAATGCTTATCGCATAGCATCATCAAACACTATACCCTATAGTCTCCTGAGCTCTACAACCATGTCAAACCCTACTAGCCCCTATATTATTAGCACTATAGGAGAATTTTGAGAAGTCAAGGCCTCTCCCCTCACTATATTCAGTAGATCTATCTCTATAGTTCTAAAATCTAGTTGATATTTGAGAAGATCTCGCTCAAGCATGATATTATCTATAGTTGTAGTGGTAGAGTCAATCTATGCCAGATGTGTTATCCTCTCCTCTTGATACCCTTACCACTATTTGTGGCCCACTACAAGCTAAGCATGAATCACTCCCATCTATGCTTGTAAAGTGGAAATGGAGGTGTCCCTCCCTAAAATATGCAGCTGGGTAGTTTGTAGCTTGGAATACAAGCTAGCTACCTGGGCTCTAAGTTGAGACACCTTATCATTAGCCTCATCCTTGTCCTCTTCCTCATCTTGAGCCTCCTCATTTACTACTATGGCCTGGCTTGATCCGCTCTTAGTCTTTTGGTGAACGCGTTGCCCCTCTGGATCTACACCTACTACCTTTGCAGCTGCCCCATCCCTAGATCTACCTAGAGGACTACCACCCTGCCATAACCTAGTAGTCTACTAGGCGTCATACTTTGATGTAGTCCCTACATATTCCAACCCTCAATCCTACTAGATGTCATCCTCATCTCCTAATGGATTCACTTGAGACCAAACTAAGTGTGTTGCCATATTAAAGTAGTGGTAGATAGCTAGCTCATCTAGAATATTTTGGAAAATCCCAAACTGCTTGGTGGTACATGAGAAGTGTAAGAACTCATGCATCTTGAGCTTGCACTCGAGGAGCTATCTATCACATTATGCCCACCTCAGGTAGTGATCTACCTCCTCCCATGTTGGGAAATCCATGTAGGGAAACCATAGAACTTGCCCTGCCTACATCCTTGGGAGATGGTCCATATAATACTATAGATCCCCTGTGTGATCCCTGCTCCTAAAGCCCTCAACCTCTCTAAGCTAGTATGCTACATAGCACTATGAATCCTTTAAGATATCACCAATCTATAGGGGTAATTTTCTAGGGTGATCAATGGTGATGTGCTTCCACACCCATATCTAAAGCAACATACTACACCCGACTCCCACTCAGCCCCACTGGGTGATGCGATACAACTCATCATAGAGCTACATGAGGAGAGCACTCCCCCAGGAGAGAATCAGTGGTTGAGTCATCGTGCTAGCTAGTAAGTCCTGCATCTCGGATAGGAGGTTCCAAGGGAACCTCGTACTAGATGTATCTGGAAGCAACACATGTATAATGATGTACATCAACATGACCTACCACCATGAGAAGACCTACACCCTATACCAGTGCTCAATAGGCATGTCCCCATGCTTTATGTCATCTAGTGCATCATCGCTCTAGGTGCCAAATATCCTTTGAAATACTACAACCTTCATCATAGTAGGTGAAGATGCGATGGCCTCGCCATCGATGGGAATGCGAAAGATGCAGTATAAATCCTCCAAGGTGACTATAATCTGTCTAGTAGGTAAGTGAAAGGTTTTGGTCTGCGTACCCCAACGACGAACCAAGGTAGTCATGTAGGCCTGATCGGCCCAGATGGATGGGAGTCATAGCACATAGCCCAGGCCTATGGCCATGAACCAATCTTGATCAATGTCATACATCCCATGATAGTCGTAGAGCCTACATGACTACCTTGGTCCATCGTTGGGGTACGTAGACCAAAACCTTTCACTTACCCACTGGAAATATTATAGTCACCTTAGAGGATGTATACTGCATCTTTTGCATTCCCATCGATGGCGAGGCCATCGCATATTCACCTACTATGATGAAGGTTGTAGTATTTTAGAGGATATTTGGCACCTAGAGCGATGAGGTACTGGATGACATAAAGCACGAGGACATGCCTATTGAGCACTGGTACAGGGTGTAGGTCTTCCACAAAAGCTTACCCAAATTTGTCCACAAGTCTTATCAAAGACTTACCTCAAATCTGCTCAACAAGTCCACACTAGAACTTGTCCAATATCATAGAAATATAAAGATAATTGGTAGAGACTCAATATGATCTATACTCATCACAATGCTCAATAACTTTCAATCACTCTTTTATAAACATATAGAGAATTTTTAGAAACTCAATATGCTTCAAATTCACCTAAATACTCAATCACTTTCTCAAATCAATTTAGAATATAGAATAGTTTGTTTTATGGAACTTGAACAATCACTTCACACATCCACTTGACTAGGTTCAACCAAATCTACTCAACCAATCACTCAATGAAATAATCCTTGCTTACAAATCCTAGTCCAAACATATGAACACTCACTCAAAATGTTTCCAACAATGCTCAACAACCAATCTCACATAAAAATGATACTCATGTTCTTTTCAAGCCCTAGTTCAAGTTCTTCACTCAACAACTCACTTCAACAACAATGCTTACAAAATAATCTTCACATAACAATGATACTCACATTCTTTTCAAACCCTAGTTCAAGTTCTTCACACAACCAATGGCTTCAACAACAATGCTTATAAAACAATCTTCACATAACAATGATACTCATGTTATTTCAAACCTTAGTTCAAGTTATTCTCACAACCAATGGCTTCAACAATAATGCTTATAAAATAAGGTTTTAACAACAACTGTCTATTCTAGAAAACCTTGAAGCATTAACTCAACACACTTAAAAATGAAACCCTAATCAAGTCCTTTTCACTCCAAACTTATTTTCCAAAAAACCAACCAATAAATTCAATTATGGAAGTGTAGACACCAAAATCCAGCCACTTGTAAGTCATCTATACCTTCCTGCCAGCCATGTGTCAGTCATCCATCCTTCCCGCCATTATTTGGCCCAAATCCACACTTTCCCACCATTATTTGGCCCAATTTCACTTTTCCCGCCATTTTTCATCCCCAAATTTATTTAAATTAATATTTATATATATATTTTAATATTAATATTTTAATATATATATATAAATAAAGTTTAAGTGATTTAATCTGAGCCGTCCATCCTTCATTTAATCTCATCCGTCCATCCATCTTAATCCGTTTCACAACCTAGATTTATTCTCTACCCTTGGATCCACTTTAATCTTAGCCACACGTTCAAAGTGTCGTTAAAACCCTAAAGTGTGCCCTAAGAGTAGATTATAAATTGAGTCACCTTGATGGCTCAAACCCTATCTATCTCTTCGGCTAAACCTACTTATCTTCCCTATCTAAGTCTGGAGTTGGCTATTGCTATTAATCCTGAGTCTTCTGAGTCTTCTACGGCCCTAAGTCTGAACTAAACCCTTTCGCCGCATCCATCGCCGCCGCCTGGTCTCGCCGCGTTAACAGAGAAAGGTATAGATTCGTCTAAAGCAAGTAATCTTTCTTTATGTATTAATCTACTGTTGAATTCTGCATTCTGTTTATTTTTATTTCATAAATCTAGGGTTTTAGACTGTTTTTGAGGGCTCACACAGTGGAGCCCTCTTATTAGTTTCTAACTCTTTGATAATTTTAATGTGTGCAGGATTCTAGTGGTAGATCTCGATTTGTTGATAGCAATGCTTAAGCTGGAGTGGTCCGAGCCAAAGGATACAACGAAGCCCACTCATTCTCGTTGAGGTTAAGGATACATTCTTCGGAGATGCCACCACATTGTGCCAGCTAGGGTTTCGGAGAACCCTAGCACAAATTGTAACTTTGTATCACGAAAAGGGTTACAGGCCCTGTTGTACTTAAAAGGAGTTTCTAAACTCCATTGATTAATAAAAATCATTCATTTTGTACAACTGTTTTGCATTCCTTTATTGTGATTTCTTTATTTCTGTTTGGTGTTGTATCTTTAATCTACAAATGGCGATCACGGTGGGACCCCCTAGGGTTTCATGTTTTTAATACTTGCTTTATTGATCTATTCCTATTTTTGTTTTATTTTGCAGGTTTCGAAAATCATGAAATTCGCTGTTCCAGCGAACTAGGGTTTCTGAGGAGTTTGCAAAAAATGCAGCAGACGCAGAGCGGCGTCTGGAAGTCCGATCCGAAACGCAGAGGTGCGTTTCAGCCTACGCAGACTCCCTTGGGCGTTTGAAGGCAGTTTTACAGAAAAAGCGTAGGCTTCCGAGTAAGTGCGTTTTTTTTTTTCTTTGTTAAACTGTACTTTTTACGTTTTTGGTTTTTCTACTGTATTCCGTTTCTTTTTCAGATCATTGCTTTAAAATGAACAAAAACTAAGTAATCTGAAAAAGAACAGTTAAGCTTTATATACATTTTTTTTTGTTACATTTTTAGTTACATTTTTCTGCATTGCATTATTGGTTGTTGCTTGCATAAAAAAAAAAAATTGCATACCTAGTCGCATATTAGAATAGCTACGAATTATCTCTGTTTTAGTTATCTAAGTAGGACTATTGATTGGATGTCAATAGTACTCCCGCCATTGGGTGATTCCAGGTAGAGAAGTGGACGAACCTTCCGGTTGCTCCTTTGATATCCGATATCATTGGTAGGCGGGGGTTTTAAACGGTGTACTCCACTTCTTCAGAGGAAATGGCATATTTTCAGTGGCCTCTTGCTTAGATCATTAGAACTTTTGATTTATAGCTTTGTATGTATACATTAGACAACTAAAACACTTAAAATAAAATTCACTGCATTTCATATTGCATTTAAAATAGTAATATCTGGATTTCATCACCAGGTATTGCTTGAAGTTTAGTGACGGTGGAATTCATCTCCATCCATTAAACTTCTGCCTCAGACACCATAGGTCACCCCCGAGCAAACTTGCTGGATTTCATCACCAGTAAGAATCTCGTTGTCCTTTCCTAGCCATAGTTTTTACCTTTTTTTTTGTGAATAATTCAAGATTAGATCACATGCAAAACTCATAAACCGGACACTTAAAATTTACTACAGATTAAGATCAGAAAATAAGTAATTAACCGCAGGTAAGACACATTGGTTGAAACCTAGGTTGTGACTGTTTTCTCGATAATTTCTTTAGTGTAAATTTATCATTCAAGTTTTGCATTCTTCTTTTCAGAATTTGTTTAGATTTATTGCTTTATGGTCTTAACAAGGAATCAATCTAAAATGTTAAATCTAAATAATCAAATGAATAATTCACAGAACATCCCCACCACCAACATGGCCACTTATCCTAGTGAATTTCAAGCAGGTTCGCCTGCAGGTCTTTCACGTCCTTCTAACGTCTATCGCATGGCCATGCCCATGGAGGAAGACAATTCTTGTCATATTACCCACATTGATATGGCCCAAGTGCAAACTCACTTAAGAGATGGCACTGGTTATGTCCTTGAGCCAATCCAAGATTCCCCTATGCAAGATTCTATTTTTCAGCAGGATATTGCATCAACCATACCCGCTGGTTTCACTCGGGTCTACACTAACCCTTTTTTTGAGGCTAATGTTGTATCTGATCAGCCGGCTTCATCTCCAACATCTTCCCAGATGCTCAATTGTCCTCCTTTGGAGACAAATGTAGTGTCTTCCCGACCACTTTCTCCTCCATTTACCCCGGTGTACACCAATTCTCTCTATGAGGCTGGTGGAACCTCCTCTAGCCATGACCAATTTCAACCCTCTTCTTCCCAAACCATTTATGGTTTCACCCTACCCGGGGCACGACCTCATTGTTTCTTCCCGTGTACCGCCTACTTCAGCCACCTTCATTGCCCCTGCTATGCAGTCTCCTGTGACTACCATGGCAACCTGCCCTCCACCTTCATCCAATCATCCCACCTCCCTTGGGTTAGAGATTAATAAGGTTAGGGAGTACCTCAAAAAAAACAACAAAAATTCCCATCCACTCATCTTGTTCTTGACCCCCATCTACTTCTTCTATACCATCTTCTTCTAAAGCTCCCATTCCCGAGGGCTACCCATCATATCGCAACCATCTTCCTCTTCCCTATTCCATCTCATTCACCACTTTCTTCATCTCCTAATCTTCCTTCTTCTTCATCAGTGACCACATGCACATGTGGCCATGACCAATCATCTCTTTCCACGTCATTACCCCCTCCTTCTACACCTTCTTCAACATCACCTATTATTCCTCCATCTTCCCAACCATCACCACTCGATGTTTCACAAGTCAGTGAAGCATCAACCCAACCAAATCCTTCCAATTCTTCTATCCCACATTCTTCTATTCCATCATCTAGTCCATCTCCCTCCCAATTCAAGGTCCATCTCACTGATGCAGGTATTGGTGAGTATGCCATCCAAGATGTCCACATCACACCGTTCAATGTGCAAACAGCTAAAGATTTTGGTCGTCCACATGACCAACATTTATCCATTGGATCGGTTTATAACATGGGTTCTATGCCAAATTCCATTAATTTTGTATATGGGGGAATAGAGTCATCTTCTAGTACTACCACCATACTAGAACCCAAGCATCCAGTCCCCGCCAATATCGAAAGGATGGAGGGTTTTCCCTCTCGCTATTTCCACAGACATAATTGGCAGCAATTTGGCCTAGGTCGATACGAGCAAGGGGTAACTGAACGCATCGATATGCCATACCGAGACCCACCGAGCGTTTTGGTCCGGGCTACCAACCACTTCCATCCCTTTCTTCTTTTGAACAAGCTTTTCAAAGCATTAATCTTAATTCGGAAGAAGAAATCCTCCACCCCGACGAATCCGAAGATGAAGCCTATGAAGAATTTGACGTCATGTCAAATGGTGATGAATCCGAAGAAGAGTCGGCGCCCATTGTTCCCCTCATCGAACAAGACGAGTTTTATCTCCAATTGTTCCCTCTCCAAGAAGCCATCTTTCGCTTGCTTCTTCCACAAGAACGAGGTGAACCACCCCCCTCCGCCACATCCATAAGCCATAATCCAAACCCGTATTATATGTATATACTAAAATAGTGGTTTTCACCACTACCAAAAAAAAAAAAAAAATCAGAAAATTCCCAAAAAAAAAAAAAAAAATCAAAATATATAAAAATACTTTATTGCTTTATGTATGTGTGTAATAGTGGTTTTCACCACTACAAAAAAAAAAAAAAAAACTCAAACTACAAAAAAAAAAAAAAAAAACTGAAAAACTATGTTGTTTTGCATTTCAGGTCTTCCGAGGTCTTCACCGGTTTTCCCTTCCATTCCGCCCATCCTTTCTTCCATAAGTCGACAATGAATTTTGAAGACTTATTCACCCCGCTCCATAATCCATATGATCCGGATAAGCCAATCCCGATCAACCCAAACTCGATTGACATGGATCGGATTTCATCTCCTCCATCTATTTCAGAGTTCATCCTTTCCGAGGAATTGTTAAGGGCTTCCGCCAACTACATTCCTCCTTCACCTCCACATTCACCTTCATCTTCTAAGCCAAAGGTCTTCCAGGCAGACATAGACGAGAGCAAGGCACAGGAGCTTGATGACATTTTAGATGACATAAATCTGATCCCTACTCCCCATCAGCTTGAGGAAGGTTCCCACATGTCTATTGAAGAAACTATCGATGTAGACCTTAGTCCAGACCAAGATGGCACCCAAATTGTGAAACCGGCTAAAAGTCTATCATCGGAGGAACAAGAGCAAATGATTGCTCTACTCAAGCGGAAGAAGGAGATATTTGCATGGTCTTACAAAGACATGCCAGGCCTAGACCCTAATTTGGTTGTCCATAACCTCACCTTACAAAAAGATGCTAAACCTCGTCAAACAAAAACTTAGGAAAATGCATCCTACCGTGGCCCTCATAGTTAAATCGGAGATTCAGAAACTTTTGGATGTTAAATTTGTCGTCCCGATTGATTATCCCGAGTGGCTTTCTAACATGGTACCCGTTCGCAAGCCTAACGGGGGAATACGTGTTTGCACCGATTTTTGAGATCTAAATAAAGCGTGTCCTAAGGATGACTTTCCTCTTCCAAACATTGATACTCTTGTCGACACTTGTGCTGGTCATGAAATGCTTTCGTTCATGGATGGATTTTCAGGATACAACCAGATTCGAATAAACCCTGAAGATCAACACAAAACAACATTTACCACACCTTGGGGAACTTTTTGTTACAGGGTGATGCCCTTTGGCCTTAAGAACGCAAGTGCAACCTATCAACGAGCCATGACTTATATTTTCCATGATTATATGCATAAGATTATCGAAGATTATGTGGATGATTTATTGGCAAAATCTAAAACTCGACAAGAGCATTTTGATGTATTGGAAAAAGTTTTTGATAGACTTCTAGAGCATAAAGTAAGGTTGAACCCTAAGAAATGTGTCTTTGGTGTTACCTCGGGCAAACTCCTAGGTTTTATTATCTCTAAACGAGGTATTGAGGTGGACCCAAACAAGGTCAAAGCCATTATGGAAATGTGTCCCCCAACTAATTTGAAGGAGTTGCGTAGTTTGCAAGGAAAGATTAATTCAATCCGTCGCTTTATTGCACAACTTTCTGATAAATGTAGGCCATTTTGCCACCTACTACAAAAGGGGGTACAATTTTCATGGACAGATGAGTGTCAGAAAGCCTTTGATGACATCAAGCAAGACTTAGCGTCTTCGCCGGCCTTAGCTCCGCCTCGTCCAGGGGTCCCTTTCAATATTTATATCTCAAGCAACGGACTTTGCCTTAGGGACAATGCTTGCACAAAAGAATGAACAAAATCGTGAGCAAGCTCGTCTATTATATTAGTCGAACATTGGTAAGCTATGAAACCCGATATGCTTATGTGGAAAAGTTGTGCTTAGCAGATGGTTTTTGCCACTAAGAAACTTCGTCATTATATGCTTAGCCATACAACATATGTCATAGCTAGAGAAAACCCTCCGCGTTATATGATGTCTCGCACTTATAATAACACTCGTACCGCTAAATGGATAATGTTGCTTACCGAATTCGATCTTGAATTCATTAGCCAAAAATCTGTTAAAGGTCAAGTTATAGCCGATCAACTTGCGGAAGCTCCACTACCTAGTGATCATCCTTTGATTATTGAGCTCCCGGATGATTCGGTATTTGCTATCACCGAACAAGAAGAGGACATCATTCCGGAGGAAGATGTTGACATCACGCTATTCTTTGATGGCTCTAAGTGCGCGAAAGGTCAAGGTAGCTGGAGTTGTGTTTCATACACCTCAAGGGATTCCCATCCCTTTATCATTCAAACTAGACTTCCAATGCACCAATAATACGACAGAGTATGAAGCCTTAATTTTAGGTCTTCAATCAGCCATAGCTATGAGCATTAAGCGTATTCGGATATTTGGGGATTCTCAACTCGTGGTTAAACAAATTACAGGAGAATACCAAGCCAAAGAACCTACCATTAAGCTTTATCATGATGTAGCAATGAAGTTGCTCTCTAAGTTTGATTGGTATGAGATCACTAGTTTGCCTCGTTCGACTAATAGATTTGTGGATGCCATGGCCTCTCTTGGATCATTGATTCCAAAGGACTCCCTTGGAGAGGTACAGCCCCTAATCATTTCCACAATCTCTAAGTCTGCAATTGTCCGTGCTGAGTCTAAGGATGAAAAAGATGTTTGCTTTATCCATTCGGATCCATATGAGCCTTGGTCTAGTGAGATAGTAGCCTTCCTCAAGTTTGGAACACTTCCATCTGATTTGTCTCGAACTGCCCATCGCTGCTTTAAGCAAAAGGCAGCTCGTTTTGTTCTTTTGGGGGATGTGTTGTATAAACGTGGATATGATGGAGTACTCCTCCACTGTCTAGAAGCAGGTGAAACACATAGAGCTATTGTTGAAGCCCATGATGGTACTTGTGGTGGTCATTTTAGTGGAATGGCCATTGCGAAGCGTATTTTACGTATGGGGTATTATTGGCCCACTATGGAACAAGATTGTTGCAAATATGTTAAACAATGTAAAAAGTGTCAAGAACACGCTAATTTAACCCATATACCATCACAAGTTTTACAGCCCATCCAAAGCCTTTGGCCCTTCTCACAATGGGGTCTCGATTTAATTGGCAAGATTTCACCGCCTCTTCGAGACAGCATACTTTCATCATTACAGCCCATCGAATACTTCACAAAGTGGGTTGAAGCTGTTCCTCTAGCCAGTACGACGGGTCCTAGAATTGTGGAGTTTATACTTCACCATATCATTTGTCGTTTTGGTATTCCCTCTAAAATTATTTTTGATAACGGCAAGTCTTTTAAGAATAAGGATGTTCGAGCTCTTTGCGAAAAGTATAATATCCAACATAGTTTCTCAACTCCTTACTACCCACAAGCCAATGGACAAGCCGAAGCTTCCAATAAGACCATAATTGCTATTCTTAAGAAACTTGTTAAAGAAAATCATAAAGATTGGCATACACAAATCCCCTTGGCATTATGGGCTTACAGAACAAGCATCAAAACTCCCATTGGGGCAACGCCATTTTCTTTGGTCTATGGAGCTGAAGCAATCATGCCTCTTGAGCTCGAGATCCCTTCCTTGCGAATTTCTTTGCAGGAATTTATCGATGATGATACTGCTAGACAAGCACGTCTTGATCAACTCACACTCATAGATGAAAAACGAATCAATGCTTTAGAGCATTTGCGAGTTTATCAAGACCGATTGAAACGTGCTTACAATGCCAAAGTTCATCTAAGAGAATTTCAAGTAGGGGATCTTGTCCTTAAAGAGAATCAACAAAACACCAATGCATTGCCGCATCTTCGAGATAAATTCGCGGCTAATTGGTTAGGTCCATATATGGTCACCTGAAAGAGTGGGTAATGGAACTTATAGACTTGCCAGTTTAGAGGGAGAGGAAGAACCCGAACCACTTAATGTTATACACTTGAGGGCATTCTACGCATAGTTTGAATTTTATATGTACATATATACATGGCTTGTACAACAAAAAAAAAAAAAAAACAAATAAAATAAAAAGAATTTGCATTTCATTGTTAGTTGCATACATCTCATTCAAAAACATTGCATTTCATGTGCATACATCTCATTGAAAACCATAACATTTCATTTTCAGCCATAGTTGCATATCATGTTAGAGACCATTCTATCTTTTGGATATAAAATTTGGTCAAGCAAAAGTCATGTTGCCTTAATCGAGGGCACCTTCATAAAATCCATCAAACCGAATTGTCATTCGCCCCCCCCCCCTCCCCCTTTTCTTTTTTTTTTATTTTTATTTTTCTTTTTCCCCCCTCCCCGTGGTTTTTTTTTATTTATAAATGAGAGGGGAAGGTCTAGGGGGGGGGCGGACAACAAAAAAAAAAAAAAAAAAATAGGGGGGGGGGGGGGGGGGGGGGGGGGGGGGGGGCTCTCTTTCTCTTTTTTTTAAAAAATTTTAGGGGGGGGGGGGGGGAGGGGACACCGTGGTTGGGGGGGGGGGGGGGGGGGGGGGGGGGGGTTCGTTCGTTTTTGTTGAAAAAGGCGGAAAAAAAAGGGGGGGGGTTTTTCCCACTCCCACGCAAAAAAAAAAAAAAAAAAAAAAAAAAGTGGGGGGGGGGGGGGAGAGTTTTCTTTTTTTTGGGGGGGGGGGGGGTCCCCCAAGGCCTGGGGGGAAAGAATTTTTTTCAAACCCCCCGGCCCCAAAAAAGTTGGAGGGGGGGGTCTTTTTTGCCAATTAGACGGATAGGTAGTCATCCCCAAGGCTTACAAAGGTCAAAAACAACATGGACTATGGAGTTAACCTTCACCGGGGCTATAGACGCTTGACTGGCAGTGGAGTATACTCATTGCGTGGCGACATGTCTCTCCTCAAAAAGAGACCTCTGAATGCTCATACGGACAAACTAGCTTCGGGGTCTTCTCCATAACAGGGTTACCTAATTTATGCAAGATGAGGTTAATGAACACACTTGCACACACACAGGTTTTTGATTGCCTAGAGTCACTACCATGCTTCCGATTTGGTTAATGAACTCGCATGCACACACATTTGGTCCTAGTTGAATTAGGCAGTGTTAGTAAGTTTGTTTGATACCACTAGCATGTTTGAGTCTTTGTAAAACAGTCTTCCATATCTTCTTCCATATCACCCTCCATATCTTCTTCCATATTCATGTCATTCCATACGTCATCCATTCACAAGCCACCAAGTTCGGTGCCCTTGATTAAACAATTATGATAGCAGTTGGCTAAATCTAACTATCTAAAAGTATGAGTGCTTCTTAGTGCATATTTCATTTACTTAGTCTTGCATTAATCATCCATAGATTTACATATCATTTACTTAGTCTTGCATTAATCATCCATAGATTTGTATGTTATATACTTAGTCTCGCATTAATCATCTATAAGTTTGCATTCCATTCCATCACATATGCATCAAAAACATTAAAACATATAAAAACATGCATCACAAAAACATAGGCATTCACACAAAAGAGAGTAAAACACCAAATAAATAAAAGCCATGTATATATATATATGTATAAAGGTCAAACTGTACAATGAATGCCAAAAGGCTACAATATACAATAGAGCACCAAGGCTCATAAAGAGTGCATCTAAGCACTAAGCTAACCATCAAAAGAGGACCCCTGAGACCTAGTAGGAGCCCTAGACCTAGTGGTGTGCCTAGACTCACTACGCCTAGAGACAGAGGAGGATGGAGGATCAGGCAACACAATGTGATGCCTAAACAATGTGTCCTCCAGAGCCTCAATGTAACGAGTCCTAGACCTAAGCCTAGCTATGTCTATCCCGTGTCGTCGCTCCCGCTCCGCTAGCTCCGCCTGGAGTCTCGTCACCCTGTCATCCTGGGGCACCCCGGTCGCTCCATCCAAGTCCGCCCGTAGCCGGGCCATCCTCTCCTCCTGAGCAGCTAACAGGGCATCCCGCTCTGCCGCCTGCTGCTCCAGCCGAGCTATCCTCTCGTCCCGAGCAGCTAGCATAGCATCGCGCTCCGCTATCTGTTGTTGCAGCTGTGCCAGCTCGTTCTCGTGCCCGCTAGGGGGTACCTCCCTAGCCTCTCCTACGGCCTCTCCTAGGCCCTCTCCGCCATCCTCCCCGTCATCTCCGCTCCCCGAAGCCTACCGCGCCATCTTCCCCTTTCGCCTTCGACTGTCAGATCGAAGGCGGGGACCCTCCCTATGCTTGGGAACCTCCGCGGTTCCCTCGCCCTCTCCAGCCCCAGCCTCGGGCTCTCCGGCTCCACCAGCCACCAATGGTGGCTCCCACCTCGGCTCTGCGGCCATCCATGCTGCATACTCAGCTGTCACCCCGACGTCGTCCACGTCGGGGATCTCCATGTCCTCATCATCCTCTGCCGCCTCCCTCCATGGCTCGGCACACGACAAATCCCCCTCTGATCTGTGCCTCCGATAGCGCACTGGCTCACCGGGGACATCCTGCCTCAATCCGACCTGGCGGAGTACTCGAGACATCTGTATGTACTCCGCCTCGCCGTGGCTCCGCCCTACTACCCATCTGGCCTGTCGCACCCGTCTCAGGTGCTCTCCATCCCCGATCCACCTCGCCTCCCGCCAGGGCCTCCAAATGACTCGGGCATCTGTCAAGTCTGCCCATAGTCTCCTATACCATTGCCCCGATCTCACGGGGCGGCTCGGCTGTCTCTCCTCCGCCACTGGCCATCTCCTACCATAAGCCTGGCTCACGTCCCAGTGAGCCCATGGCAACCCCTCCGGTCGGGCCACTCTAAAGTGCTCCCAGCCCCAGCACTGGAGCACCACACTGCAACCCAGGCCCTTCCGGCCCCGTCTCCGAACCTCATACAACTCCCGGTACACCTGCGCCAATAAAGCGGGTGCCCAGGCATACACTACCCTATTAGTGAGCATCTCGCTCACTACACCCATCAGGTTCCATGGGAACCTGCACCCGGTGTTGTTCGGGGCCACAATGTTGGCCAACACGAACATCGTCAGAGCCTCCACCGCTCCCAACTCCTTGGCCGTATACATGGCCAAGTATGGGATCCCCCCGCTCTCCGTCCGGATCTCCCTCCAGTCATCCCCAAACACCTTGGCCATCTCCGTGGCCCTATCTCGTCCAACCTCCACCCGCGCCCCTCCACGGGCACCTTGAGGATGCGGTATACATCCTCAAGCGTCACCGTCATCTCTCCGGTCGGGAGCCGGAACGTCCCCCGATCTGGATCCCACCTCTCGGCCAAAGCCGAGAGGTACCCCTCATCCGCCCGAACTACCTCCAACCGGGCTGCCTCCGCTAGCCCCACTACATCCAATATCTCCCAGTCTTCCTGGGACAACGACCTCCTCATCCCCGGAATGATAGGGGAGAATCGGTGTCGTGCCTCTAACACCCTAAGCTGCAAAACAACAAAACAAAAATTTGTTACAAATTTTTCCAAAAAAAAAAAAAAACACATAATAAGTACTTGCTTAAATGAACAAATACCTCAGCTGGCTGCACTGGCGCGTCCGCTCCCATCTCCGCCATAGCTCCCGCGTGCTTCACTCTCCCACACAACCTTTCACTCCACTTCACTCCACTCCCTCAGACGCACTTCTCTTAAGCTCGAACGCACAAATGAGCGAAATTCTCGCTGAAACTGTTTAAATAGCTGATTTTGGTGCCCTGAAACGCAGTAGGGCATTTCATGGCGGATTCAGACGCAGTCCTGCATCTGCAGAGCGCCTAAACACCGGCGGGCGTCTCTGCCAACCACAAACGCAGACCGGCGTTTGGTGTCAGTATTGAATAAAGGAACAAAACTTACAAAATTGAAGCTTACCTCCTCCAAATTTCATCAAATTGCATTCATCCATTCTTCTTATCATAATAAAACATTTTGTGAAGGTTACAACAGTTTTGGACACAAATTTTGTCATTTCGCTCAAAAAGCGCATCATTCATCATTGTTTTACAAATTGGGTTAAAAATATTCAAAACCTTCACAAAATTAACCACATTCATCAATTCTTCTGATCTATCGTCAATTTCATTCTTCTTTCATCATGCATATTTTTGCCAAATCAAATTAAAGTAAACCTCGTATCTAGTGGTATATTCTATCACCTTGGCGATTGCAACGATTTGAATCCATGCAATTCGGTAAGAGGATTAAACCACCATAAGGACACTTACCATTTATCATCATCAATTATTTCACCGTTTGAAAATTGGAAATCAATTTTGGGTATTCTACTTTTCAAGTGACCTCATACCAAGATTAATTTGCTCAACACTTGTCATTGATGGCCTAGTTCATGGGGCCATAAACATGGACAATCTTTCATATCGTCATTATTTTAAGTCTTGCTAGAGATTGTGGCTACCTAGGTTGATTGGTTCCGACCCGAGGAATTATCCATAAAGTCACTAGGAGCATCTCTGAGTTCTGGACTCTTTCATGCATCTTTCATCTCTGCATATCAATGGCGCCAACAAGGCAATTTCATCAACAGTATGGATTCACACATAGGAGTTGGGGCATCCGTTATCAATTTCTAATTTTCCTATAGTGGAATTCATCTTACATGATCATGGAATTTACAGTTTGGCAAAAATCCCTTTATAACCGTTGGGGCAGAAAACGGTCCATCTTTCACATCACTCATATCGTCTTCAATCATATTCTTTTCCGGTTTGTACACCAACCCCTTTTCTGTTGGGACATAAACAGATGGTGCATGCACCAACCCTTTTTTTCACCGTTGGGGCAAAAACGGTTCATTATCTTCCGAATTTCTTCCAATTGGCTTGTGAGAACCATTCTCGCTCGCCAATTGAGGGGGTAAGCTGAAAATTTTTAAATATTCTTTTATTCTTTGGTCTTCAAAGTTGTGCTTTAGTCTTGAGAGAGAGTTGCGTCTGATCCAACTTTTCAGGTGTCTTAAGTTTTTGTGCTACATTGTGTCTTCACACAAAGCAGCTCAAAAAGGGGCATCTGTAGACACCAAAATCCAGCCACTTGTAAGTCATCTATACCTTCCTGCCGACCACGTGTCGCTCATCCATCCTTCCCGCCATTATTTGGCCCAAATCCACACTTTCCCACCATTATTTGGCCCAATTTCACTTTTCCCGCCATTTTTCATCCCCAAATTTATTTAAATTAATATTTATATATATATATTTAATATTTTAATATATTTTAATATATATATAAATAAAGTTTAAGTGATTTAATCTGAGCCGTCCATCCTTCATTTAATCTCATCCGTCCATCCATCTTAATCCGTTTCACAACCTAGATTTATTCTCTACCCTTGGATCCACTTTAATCTTAGCCACACGTTCAAAGTGTCGTTAAAACCCTAAAGTGTGCCCTAAGAGTAGATTATAAATTGAGTCACCTTGATGGCTCAAACCCTATCTATCTCTTCGGCTAAACCTACTTATCTTCCCTATCTAAGTCTGGAGTTGGCTATTGCTGTTAATCCTGAGTCTTCTGAGTCTTCTACGGCCCTAAGTCTGAACTAAACCCTTTCGCCGCATCCATCGCCGCCGCCTGGTCTCGCCGCGTTAACAGGAAAAGGTATAGATTCGTCTAAAGCAAGTAATCTTTCTTTATGTATTAATCTGCTGTTGAATTCTGCATTCTGTTTATTTTTATTTCATAAATCTAGGGTTTTAGGGCTCACACAGTGGAGCCCTCTTATTAGTTTCTAACTCTTTGATAATTTTAATGTGTGCAGGATTCTAGTGGTAGATCTGATTTGTTGATAGCAATTGCTTAAGCTGGAGTGGTCCGAGCCAAAGGATACAACGAAGCCCACTCATTCCGTTGAGGTTAAGGATACATTCTTCGGAGACGCCACCACATTGTGCCGCCTAGGGTTTCGGAGAACCCTAGCACAAATTGTAACTTTGTATCACGAAAAGGGTTACAGGCCCTGTTGTACTTAAAAGGAGTTTCTAAACTCCATTGATTAATAAAAATCATTCATTTTGTACAACTGTTCTGCATTCCTTTATTGTGATTTCTTTATTTCTGTTTGGCGTTGTATCTTTAATCTACAGGAAGAATGTGCTCATACCTTTTCTTGATGATGAAGGAACCTCTAAAATCTGCCACAACCACAAACACCTCTTTTCCAAGCTCAAAGAAGTTATAAAATGATAAACTCTCTCAAAGATACAATGCAAATATCAAAACACACATACACCTTATCACTCCATCTTGAAGAAAACATCCATCAACATATACAAAAATAATTGACCAAATACACCTTATAATCTCCCAATTAAAATAATATTCAATACCAAGAATAATATCAATACAATCTCCTTTTCAAAATAACTCAATGGCAAGAAGTCCTTTCAACACTTTTAAATCTTCAATAAACCAATGTGACACAAATACTTTATTCAAAAATAAAGCTAACTCCTTATTCCTCCAATTTACCAAAAATAATGATCAATTAAAAACCCTTTTTAACTAACCCTTTTAACTCCCTAAGACCTCATGTCAAACCTTAGGCATCATAAAAATATATTCAAAATTTTATTACCTTTGCCTTGGTGGGACTCGAACTCACGACGCAGCCTCAACCAACGCCCTAGCCGCGGCTCCAACCGCCACGCGAGCTAGGCGCTCGCTTAGGGAGTAAAGAGCACCACGTGCTCTATAAGGCTCCCCTTGTGCGCCTAATCAAAAAACATACGCCGCTCCCTTCGACGTTCCAAACACAACCAACAAAATAATGCTGCCACCGTGATTCGATCGTGGGTCACTCCATGCCCAAGCACTCTAGCCTCTGTCCACTTGCCACTAGGCCACGCTGCCCAGATGGCTCTTGAATTTTGGTGCTCATCGATTTATCCCTTATTCGTTGGCGCTAAAAACAATGTTCTTGTCTCTTTCTTCGCACGAGTTCTCACAACACACGATTGCACGTTTTTCTTTTTCGAGCAAAAGGATATCTAAATGCCTCTAAGGCATATAGTTTTTATATCGATTTCCACCTTCAAACTTGAACGTCGGCGCTTCGATTTTTAACTCATTAATTTATAAATTATTTAAATTCTTTAGAATTTAAATTTTATAAATTAACTTTTAAATCCCTTTGGCTTTATTAAAGCCTTTTTTCATTTTACCACTTTGTATAAATAATATTTATTTATAAAATTTTTTTTTTTTTTTTTTATTTTTTTTTTAAAAAAAAAATAAAAATTTTTTTTAATTTTTTAAAAAATTCCTTGGGTTTTTATGAAAAACCTTTTTTTTTGCTCACCCATGGTTTTAATAAAAACCCTTCTAACTTATGCTTCCACATAATATTAAAAATATTATGAAGCTCTTTTGCCTTTAACCTTTGCATTGTTCCTCTTGACCTTTTTACATCAACGGTAGCTTATTCCTTGACATCAATGACAACTTCGTTCCTTGACATCAATGACAACTTTGACTCAAAATGTCCAACAATCTCCCCCTTTGTCATTGATGGCAACCCAAATTATTTTTACCAAAAACTTAACCTTTTCTTTGTTCTGCTCCCCTGGGACATTGCTCCCCCTGGCTCAATGCTCTCTCCTCTTTACTCAAATACCAAATCTCTCCCCCTTACTCAAATCTCTCCCCCTTTGACATCAATGGCAAAGGGTCACCTTTGGGGCTCGGGGCTAAGAATGAGCCTCTTAGCTTAGCCCCTCCCCCACCTCCTCTTGAGGTGGTTAATTCTAGGGTGGGAGTATTTCTACTCCTATAAAGCACTGTTCTTTACCTTTATCCTCTTTTCTTCTTATCTGATCCTTCTGATTCCTCTAATTGTTCCTTTCCATGTCCATGTTCCTATCCATGTCCATATTCTTGTTCTTGTTCCTATTCTTGTTCATATCCATGTTCCTATTCATGTTCCTTGTTCTTATTCCTATTCATATCCATGTTCCTGTTCCTATTCTTGTTCCTGTTCATACTTGATTCTGGAATGTTTGCTCTACACCACTTTGTTGTGTGTCCATCATTATTGCACTTATAACACTTAATGTTATTATTCCTTGGAGGTGCAAATGTCTTAGGATTTCTCCTAGTGAAGCCATATCCTCTTCTATCATGAACCCTGCAATTCATTGCCTTGTGACCAAATTGATTACATGAGTAGCAATACCCATGGAAAAGTTATTTGTTCCCATATTCCTATCTTTCATGTGTCCTGCACTGTGAAGCCATGTGCCCAAACCTGTGACATGAAAAACATCTTCCATTGAAGTTTCCTTGTCTTGACCTCATTGGTCTCTTAGTCTCTCTTGACCTATTCTGATTGTTGTTCCATCTATTTCTTCTTTGTGCATTGTTCCTATCCTTGTTGAACTTTTTGTTGTCCAACTCATCCTCAGATGTCTCACTTTCTCTTACACTATCTTCTTCTGAAGTGTCTTCTTCTAAAGTTTCTTCTCCTTCAGAACTTGAGGTTGACTTTCCTTCCCATTTCTTTTGTTCCTATTCAAATCCAAGACCTATCTTGCTTGATGTAGGCTTTTGTATCTTGATGAACTTATCTAAGTTCTTTGAGCTATTTTTGAACCCTTGTAGCTTGACTTTGGAGTTTTCTGAATCTTCCATTCTTAATGAAGCTACTTCTTGTTCTAACTTTTCACATTCTAAGACTTTTGCTTCTAGCTTATCCTTGAACTTCTTTGTCTTAGCCTTTGATTTTTCTAGATCCTCTATAAGCATTCTTCTCTCTTCATCACATTCTTGAAACTGAGATTCTAATTTAGAGTTTTGCTTTCTTACCTTCTTTACTATTTCAAGAGCATAAATAAGTTCTCCCTTGAGATCATATCCTTCTTTATCTGATTCTTCCTCTATTTGTTTACCTTTGTCCATATATTTATTTTCTTTTGACTTGTCTTCTATAGGATCACTTTCTTCTTCTTCTAGTGCCATTAGAATATTCTCTTCTGGTCCTTCAAGTGCATCCTCATATTCATCATCACTGAAACTATAACCATTCCTTGTACAACTATCTTCAAGATGTCCAAAGTTACCACATCTAAAACACTTGAGAATTATTGGTGCCCTTTTCTGGACTTCTTTTTCTTCAATCATAAATAGGACTTCATCTCTATCATTATCTAAAAAACTAGCATCACTATCACTTGAGTACTTACTTGCCTTATCTACATAGTAGCTCCTCTTTTGCCTTTGAAAGAACTTCTTTCCTTGTCTGCTTTGTCCATCCTTGCTTTTCTTTTGGTGCCTGTATCTTTTTGATTCCCTATTTCTATGATCTTATTTTTCTTCATCATTGTTATTCTTTGCTTCTTGACAATCAGTTGCATAATGACCATACTTTCCATAATTGAAACATTTAATAGATTTTATATCTCTAGATCTTCTTGAATCCTTATTCCTTCTACCATAATTAGCTTCTTCATCACTGGATGACTCATTGCTTGATTCTGACTTCTTACCCTTTGTCTTCTTGATTGCTTTGAAGGTTGCTTCCTTCTAGGGATTAGGTTCTTTTGTTCTCATCTCAAAAGTTGTAAGAATACCAAGCAACATATCTCTTGTCAAAGAATCACCATCCTTTGATTCTTCTATAGCTAAAATATTTTCACTAAATCTTGTTGGAAGAGATCTTAAGATCTTATCACAAACATCTGATTCATCCACATTAATTCCAAGTCCTTGCATAGCATTAACAACCTCATCTATTCGAAGTAGATAAGTACTAATGTTTTCCTCATCCTTCATTCTTAACTCTTCAAATTGTCCTTTGAGATTTTGTATCTTTGCTTTCTTGACACCTTTATCTCCTTCATATATATTTTGCAACTTATCCCACATTTCTTTTGCATTTTGACAATGCATAACTTTTATGGACTCTGTTCTATGCAAACCTCTCAAAAGTGCATTCATTGCTTTTGAATTGTAATGTTGTAGAAGCTTACCTTCCTTATCTATAGGTGGATCAACTGAGGGGTCGTATCCATTTTCAACTGCTTCCCAAATTTCATTGCCAAGTGCCTTCAGATAAATCTTCATTCTCAAACTCCAATATATATAATCACTTCCATAAAATACTGGTGTTGTATTATCTGATGATCCATTCTTAGAATCCATTATGTTCTTGTAAGATTTTCCTTCAAGCTGTTAAACTCTTTCGAAGGAACCCGCTCTGATACCAATTGAAGAACACAAGCTTATACTGAGAGGGGGGTGAACAATATAAGACCACTTTTTACTTTTCTTTCCCAATCAATATTATGCAATGTATAGATAGCAATATCAATAGTAATAATCAAAGCAATGCACAAATCACCACACACAATAGAGACACCATAATTTACGTGGTTCACCCAATGTGGGCTACTCCACGAAGAAAATATTTCACTAAAATTTTCTCAATCAATCTCTTGGGAATCCTTTCCCTATTACAATGTTTATGGACCTCTGTCCAAAGGAGACACCAATCCCCTAAATCAAGTTTATGGATCTCTATCCATAGGAGACACCAATCTCCTAATCTCTACTCTGGTGGTGATCCTCTAGAAGACCTCTGCCTCCACTACCCTTAGCAAATGGAACTCTATCCATAGAAGACACCTATCCTCCCTACTCTGGTTGGAGATATCTATCCTCAACTTTGTCACCTCCAAAGCTCTATCTCAAATCTATACTAAACATAGTCCTTCGATCTAGCACAAATCTATCCTCAATATCTATCTCTAGTCTAGCATAAATCTATCCTCAAATCTACACCAAAATCTATCCTCAAATATGTACTAAACATAGTCCTTCGGTCTAGCACAAATCTATCCTCAATATCTATCCTCAAGCCTTAACTCAAAGCTTGACTCAATCTCAAATCAACTCTGTTGGATCTACCCCAAACCTTAACTCAAGGTTTGAACAAATCAATCAATCAACTCTGCTCTCAAGTCTTCTCAAAGACTTATCTCAAATCTACCTTGTAAGCTTCCACAAAATCTCACACTAATCTATCCTCAAGTCCTCTCTAGAACTTGTCCAATCTTAAATCTCACTAGAATGTCAAATATGCTCAATAAGTTCTCTCAAGAACTTATCCAAATATGCTCTCAATATGTATTGTAAGCTTCCACAAAAGCTTACCCAAATCTATCCACAAGTCTTCTCAAAGACTTACCTCAAATCTTCTCAACAAGTCCACACTAGAACTTTTCCAATCTCATAGAAACATAAAGAGAATTTTTAGAGACTCAATATGCTCTATACTCATCACAATGCTCAATCACTTTCAATCACTCTTTTAGAAACATACAGAGAATTGTTAGAGACTCAATATGCTTCAAATTCACCTCAATACTCAATCACTTTCTCAAATCAATTCAGAATATAGAATAGTTTATTTTATGGAACTTGAACAATCACTTCACACATCCACTTGACTAGGCTCAACCAACTCTACTCAACCAATCACTCAATGAAACAATCCTTGCTTACAAACCCTAGTCCAAGCATATGAACACTCACTCAAAATGTTTCCAACAATGCTCAACAACCAATCTCACATAACAATGATACTCATGTTCTTTTCAAACCCTAGTTCAAGTTCTTCACTCAACAACTCACTTCAACAACAATGCTTATAAAATAATCTTCACATAACAATGATACTCATGTTCTTTTCAAACCCTAGTTCAAGTTCTTCACACAACCAATGGCTTCAACAACAATGCTTATAAAACAAGGTTTTAACAACAACTCTTTATTCCAGAAAACCTTGAAGCATTAACTCAACACACTCAATAAGGAAACCCTAATCAAGTCCTTTTCACTCCAAACTTATTTTCCAGAAAACCAACCAATCAACTCAATTATGGAAGAATGTGCTCATACCTTTTTCTTGATGATGAAGGAACCTCTAAAATCTACCACAACCACAAACACCTCTTTGCCAAGCTCAAAGAAGTTATAAAACTCTCACAAAGATACAATGCAAATATCAAACCACACATACACCTTATCACTCCATCTTGAAGAAAACATCCATCAACATATACAAAAATAATTGACCAAATACACCTTATAATCTCCCAATTAAAATAATATTCAATACCAAGAATAATATCAATACAATCTCCTTTTCAAAATAACTCAATGGCAAGAAGTCCTCTCAACACTTTTAAATCTTCAATAAAACCAATGTGACACAAATACTTTATTCAAAAATAAATCTAACTCCTTATTCCTCCAATTTACCAAAAATAATGATTAATTAAAAACCCTTTTTAACTAACCCTTTTAACTCCCTAAGACCTCATGTCAAACCTTAGGCATCATAAAAATATATTCAAAATTTATTACCTTTGCCTTGGTGGGACTCGAACTCATGACGCAGCCTCAACCAACGCCCTAGCTATGGCTCCAACCATCGCATGAGCTAGGCGCTCGCTTAGGGAGTAAAGAGCACCACGTGCTCTATAATGCTCCCCTTGTGCACCTAATAAAAAACATATGCCGCTCCCTTCGACGTTCCAAACACAACCAACAAAATAATGCTGCCATCATGATTCGATCGTGGGTCACTCCACGCCCAAGCACTCTAGCCTCTGTCCACTTGCCACTAGGCCATGCTGCCTAGATGGCTCTTGAATTTTGGTGCTCATCGATTTATCCCTTATTCATTGGTACTTAAAACAATATTCTTGTCTCTTTCTTCGCATGAGTTCTCACAACACACGATTGCACATTTTTATTATTCGAGCAAAAGGATATCTAAATGCCTCTAAGGCATATAGTTTTTATATCAATTTCCACCTTCAAACTTGAACGTCGACGCTTCGATTTTTAACTCATTAATTTATAAATTATTTAAATTCTTTAGAATTTAAATTTTATAAATTAATTTTTAAATCCCTTTGGCTTTATTAAAGCCTTCTCTTATTTTACCACTTTGTATAAATAATATTTATTTATAAAATTTAAATTCAATTTGAATTTAAATATTTTATAAAATAAATATTAAATCCCTTTGGCTTTATGAAAGCTTTCTTTTTTTATAAAATTTATTTTTGCTCACCCATGGTTTTAATAAAAACCCTTCTAACTTATGCTTCCACATAATATTAAAAATATTATGAAGCTCTTTTACCTTTAACCTTTGCATTGTTCCTCTTGACCTTTTTACATCAATGGTAGCTTATTCCTTGACATCAATGACAACTTCGTTCCTTGACATCAATGACAACTTTGACTCAAAATGTCCAACAATCTCCCCCTTTGTCATTGATGGCAACCCAAATTATTTTTACTAGAAACTTAACCTTTTCTTTGTTCTTCCTCCCCTTGGGACATTGCTCCCCTTGGCTCAATGCTCTTTCCTCTTTACTCAAATACCAAATCTCTCCCCCTTACTCAAATCTCTCCCCCTTTGACATCAATGGCAAAGGGTCACCTTTGGGGCTCGGGGCTAAGAATGAGCCTCTTAGCTTAGCCCCTCCCCCACCTCCTCTTGAGGTGGTTAATTCTGGGGTGGGAGTATTTCTACTCCTAGAAAGCATTGTTCTTTACCTTTATCCTCTTTTCTTCTTATCTGATCCTTCTGATTCCTCTAACTTTTCCTTTCCATGTCCATGTTCCTGTCCATGTCCATATTCTTGTTCCTTGTTCATATCCATGTTCCTATTCTTGTTCCTGTTCTTATTCCTATTCATATCCATGTTCCTGTTCCTATTCTTGTTCATACTTGATTCTGGAATGTCTGCTCTACACCACTTTGTTGTGTGTCCATCATTATTGCACTTATAACACTTAATGTTATTATTCCTTGGAGGTGCAAATGTCTTAGGATTTCTCCTAGTGAAGCCATATCCTCTTCTGTCATGAACCCTGCAATTCATTGCCTTGTGACCAAACTGATTACATGAGTAGCAATACCCATGGAAAAGTTGTTTGTTCCCATATTCCTATCTTTCATGTGTCCTGCACTATGAAGCCATGTGCCCAAACCTGTGACATGAAAAACATCTTCCATTGAAGCTTCCTTGTCTTGACCTCATTGGTCTCTTAGTCTCTCTTGACCTATTCTGATTGTTGTTCCATCTATTTCTTCTTTGTGCATTGTTCCTGTCCTTGTTGAACTTTCTGTTGTCCAACTCATCCTCAGATGTCTCACTTTCTCTTACACTATCTTCTTCTGAAGTTTCTTCTTCTAAAGTTTCTTCTCCTTCAGAACTTGAGGTTGACTTTCCTTCCCATTTCTTTTGTTCTTGTTCAAATCCAAGACCTATCTTGCTTGATGTAGGCTTTTGTATCTTGATGAACTTATCTAAGTTCTTTGAGCTATTTTTGAACCCTTGTAGCTTGACTTTGGAGTTTTTTAAATCTTCCATTCTTAATGAGGCTACTTCTTGTTCTAACTTTTCACATTCTAAGACTTTTGCTTCTAGCTTATCCTTGAACTTCTTTGTCTTAGCCTTTGATTTTTCTAGATCCTCTATAAGCATTCTTCTCTCTTCATCACATTCTTGAAATTGAAATTCTAGTTTAGAGTTTTGCTTTCTTACCTTCTTTACTATTTCAAGAGCATAAATAAGTTCTCCCTTGAGATCATATCCTTCTTTATCTGATTCTTCCTCTATTTGTTTGCCTTTGTCCATATCTTCATTTTCTTTTGACTTGTCTTCTATAGGATCACTTTCTTCTTCTTCTAGTGCCATTAGAATATTCTCTTCTGGTCCTTCAAGTGCATCCTCATATTCATCATCACTGAAACTATAACCATTCCTTGTACAACTATCTTCAAGATGTCCAAAGTTACCACATCTAAAACACTTGAGAATTATTGGTGCCCTTTTCTGGACTTCTTTTTCTTCAATCATAAATAGGACTTCATCTCTATCATTATCTAAAAAACTAGCATCACTATCACTTGAGTACTTACTTGCCTTATTCGCATAGTAGCTCCTCTTTTGCCTTTGAAAGAACTTCTTTCCTTGTCTGCTTTGTCCATCCTTGCTTTTCTTTTGGTGCCTAGTATCTTTCTGATTCCCTGTTTCTGTGATCCTATTTTTCTTCATCATTGTTATTCTTAGCTTCTTGACAATCAGTTGCATAATGACCATACTTTCCACAATTGAAACATTTAATGGATTTTATATCTCTAGATCTTCTTGAATCCTTATTCCTTCTACCATAATTAGCTTCTTCATCATTGGATGACTCATTGCTTGATTCTGACTTCTTACCCTTTGTCTTCTTGATTGCTTTGAAGGTTGCTTCCTTCTAGGGATTAGGTTCTTTTGTTCTCATCTCAAAAGTTGTAAGAATACCAAGCAACATATCTCTTGTCAAAGAATCACCATCCTTTGATTCTTCTATAGCTGAAATATTTTCACTAAACCTTGTTGGAAGAGACCTTAAGATCTTATCACAAACATCTGATTCATCCACATTAAGTCCAAGTCCTTGCATAGCATTAACAACCTCATCTATTCAAAGTAGATAAGTACTAATGTTTTCCTCATCCTTCATTCTTAACTCTTCAAATTGTCCTTTGAGATTTTGTATCTTTGCTTTCTTGACACCTTTATCTCCTTCATATATATTTTGCAACTTATCCCACATTCCTTTTGCATTTTGACAATGCATAACTTTTATGGACTCTGTTCTATGCAAACCTCTCAAAATTGCATTCATTGCTTTTGAATTGTAATGTTGTAGAAGCTTACCTTCCTTATCTATAGGTGGATCAACCGAGGGGTCGTATCCATTTTCAACTACTTCCCAAATTTCATTGCCAAGTGCCTTCAGATAAATCTTCATTCTCAAACTCCAATATATATAATCACTTCCATAAAATACTGGTGTTGTATTATTCGATGATCCATTCTTAGAATCCATTGTGTTCTTGTAAGATTTTCCTTCAAGTTGTTAAACTCTTTCGAAGGAACCCACTCTGATACCAATTGAAGAACACAAGCTTATACTTGAGAGGGGGTGAACAGTATAAGACCACTTTTTACTTTTCTTTCCCAATCAATATTATGCAATGTATAGATAGCAATATCAATAGAAGTAATCAAAGTAATGCACAAATCACCACACACAATAGAGACACCATAATTTACGTGGTTCACCCAATGTGGGCTACTCCATGGAGAAAATATTTCACTAAAATTTTCTCAATCAATCTCTTGGGAATCCTTTCCCTATTACAATGTTTATGGACCTCTATCCAAAGGAGACACCAATCCCCTAAATCAAGTTTATGGATCTCTATCCATAGGAGACACCAATATCCTAATATCTGCTCTAGTTGGTGATCCTCTAGAAGACCTCTACCTCCACTACCCTTAGCAAATGGAACTCTATCCATAGAAGACACCTATCCTCCCTACTCTAGCTGGAGATATCTATCCTCAACTCTATCACCTCCAAAGATCTATCTCAAATCTATACTAAACATAGTCCTTCGATCTAGCACAAATATATCCTCAATATCTATCTCTGATCTGGCACAAATCTATCCTCAAATCTACACCAAAATCTATCCTTGAATCTGTACTAAACATAGTCCTTCGGTCTAGCATAAATCTATCCTCAATATCTATCCTCAAGCCTTAACTCAAAGCTTGACTCAATCTCAAATCAACTCATTTGGATCTATCCCCAAACCTTAACTCAAGGTTTGAACAAATCAATCAATCAACTCTGCTCTCAAGTCTTCTCAAAGACTTGTCTCAAATATGCTTTGTAAGCTTCCATAAAATCTCACACTAATCTATCCTCAAGTCCTCTCTAGAACTTGTCCAATCTCTCAATAAGTTCTCTCAAGAACTTATCCAAATCTGCTCTCAATATGTATTGTAAGCTTCCACAAAATCTTACCCAAATCTATCCACAAGTCTTCTCAAAGACTTACCTCAAATCTGCTCAACAAGTCCACACTAGAACTTGTCCAATCTCATAGAAACATAAAGAGAATTTTTAGAGACTCAATATGCTCTATACTCATCACAATGCTCAATCACTTTCAATCACTCTTTTAGAAACATACAAAGAATTGTTAGAGACTCAATATGCTTCAAATTCACCTCAATACTCAATCACTTTCTCAAATCAATTCAGAATATAGAATAGTTTGTTTTATGGAACTTGAACAATCACTTCACACATCCACTTGACTAGGCTCAACCAACTCTACTCAACCAATCACTCAATGAAACAATCCTTGCTTACAAACCCTAGTCCAAGCATATGAACACTCACTCAAAATATTTCCAACAATGCTCAACAACCAATCTCACATAACAATGATACTCATGTTCTTTTCAAACCCTAGTTCAAGTTCTTCACTCAACAACTCACTTCAACAATAATGCTTATAAAACAATCTTCACATAACAATGATACTCATGTTCTTTTCAAACCCTAGTTCAAGTTCTTCACACAACCAATGGCTTCAACAACAATGCTTATAAAACAAGGTTTTAACAACAACTCTTTATTCTAGAAAACCTTGAAGCATTAACTCAACACACTCAATAAGGAAACCCTAATCAAGTCCTTTTCACTCCAAACTTATTTTCCAGAAAACCAACCAATCAATTCAATTATGGAAGAATGTGCTCATACCTTTTTCTTGATGATGAAGGAACCTCTAAAATCTGCCACAACCACAAACACCTCTTTGCCAAGCTCAAAGAAGTTAGAAAACTCTCTCAAAGATACAATGCAAATATCAAACCACACATACACCTTATCACTCCATCTTGAAGAAAACATCCATCAACATATACAAAAATAATTGACCAAATACACCTTATAATCTCCCAATTAAAATAATATTCAATACCAAGAATAATATCAATACAATCTCCTTTTCAAAATAACTCAATGGCAAGAAGTCCTCTCAACACTTTTAAATCTTCAATAAAACCAATGTGACACAAATACTTTATTTAAAAATAAAGCTAACTCCTTATTCCTCCAATTTACCAAAAATAATGATTAATTAAAAACCTTTTTAACTAACCCTTTTAACTCCCTAAGACCTCATGTCAAACCTTAGGCATCATAAAAATATATTCAAAATTTTATTACCTTTGCCTTGGTGGGACTCGAACTCATGACGCAGCCTCAACCAGCACCCTAGCCATGGCTCCAACCATCATGCGAGCTAGGCGCTCGCTTAGGGAGTAAAGAGCACCACGTGCTCTATAAAGCTCCCCTTGTGCACCTAATCAAAAACATATGCCGCTCCCTTCGATGTTCCAAACACAACCAACAAAACAATGCTGCCATTGTGATTCGATCATGGGTCACTCCGCGCCCAAGCACTCTAGCCTCTGTCCACTTGCCACTAGGCCATGCTACCTAGATGGCTCTTGAATTTTGGTGCTCATCGATTTATCCCTTATTCGTTGGCGCTTAAAACAATGTTCTTGTCTCTTTCTTCGCACGAGTTCTCACAACACACGATTGCACATTTTTCTTATTCGAGCAAAAGGATAATCTAAATGCCTCTAAGGCATATAGTTTTTATATCAATTTCCACCTTCAAACTTGAACGTCGACGCTTCGATTTTTAACTCATTAATTTATAAATTATTTAAATTCTTTTAGAATTTAAATTTTATAAATTAACTTTTAAATCCCTTTGGCTTTATTAAAGCCTTCTTTATTTTACCACTTTGTATAAATAATATTTATTTATAAAATTTAAATTCAATTTGAATTTAAATATTTTATAAAATAAATTATAAAAATTTCCTTGGGTTTTTATGAAAACCTTTTATTTTTGCTCACCCATGGTTTTAATAAAAACCCTTCTAACTTATGCTTCCACATAATATTAAAAATATTATGAAGCTCTTTTGCCTTTAACCTTTGCATTGTTCCTCTTGACCTTTTTACATCAACGGTAGCTTATTCCTTGACATCAATGACAACTTCGTTCCTTGACATCAATGACAACTTTGACTCAAAATGTCCAACAATCTCCCCCTTTGTCATTGATGGCAACCCAAATTATTTTTACCAAAAACTTAACCTTTTCTTTGTTTAGCTCCCCCTGGGACATTGCTCCCCCTGGCTCAATGCTCTTCTCTTTACTCAAATACCAAATCTCTCCCCCTTACTCAAATCTCTCCCCCTTTGACATCAATGGCAAAGGGTCACCTTTGGGGCTCGGGGCTAAGAATGAGCCTCTTAGCTTAGCCCCTCCCCCACCTCCTCTTGAGGTGGTTAATTCTTGGGTGGGAGTATTTCTACTCCCATAAAGCATTGGTCTTTACCTTTATCCTCTTTTCTTCTTATCTGATCCTTCTGATTCCTCTAATTGTTCCTTTCCATGTCCATGTTCCTATCCATGTCCATTTTCTTGTTCTTGTTCTTGTTCCTATTCTTGTTCATATCCATGTTCCTATTCTTGTTCCTATTCATGTTCTTATTCCTGTTTATATCCATGTTCTTGTTCCTATTCTTGTTAATTATGGAATGTCTTCTCTACACCACTTTGTTGTGTGTCCATCATTATTGCACTTATAACACTTAATGTTATTATTCCTTGGAGGTGCAAATATCTTAGGATTTCTCCTAGTGAAGCCATATCCTCTTCTGTCATGAACCTTGCAATTCATTGCCTTGTGACCAAATTGATTACATGAGTAGCAATACCCATGGAAAAGTTATTTGTTCCCATATTCCTATCTTTCATGTGTCCTGCACTTTGAAGCCATGTGCCCAAACCTGTGACATGAAAAACATCTTCCATTGAAGTTTCCTTGTCTTGACCTCATTGGTCTCTTAGTCTCTCTTGACCTATTTTGATTGTTGTTCCATCTATTTCTTCTTTGTGCATTGTTCCTATCCTTGTTGAACTTTTTGTTGTCCAACTCATCCTCAGATGTCTCACTTTCTCTTACTACTTCGTCTTCTTCTTCTAAGTTTCTTCTCCTTCAAAACTTGAGGTTGACTTTCCTTCCCATTTCTTTTGTTCCTGTTCAAATCCAAGACCTATTTTGCTTGATGTAGGCTTTTGTATCTTGATGAACTTATCTAAGTTCTTTGAGCTATTTTTGAACCCTTGTAGCTTGACTTTGGAGTTTTCTACTTCCATTCTTAATGAAGCTACTTCTTGTTCTAACTTTTCACATTCTAAGACCTTTGCTTCTATCTTATCCTTGAACTTCTTTGTCTTAGCCTTTGATTTTTCTAGATCCTCTATAAGCATTCTTCTCTCTTCATCACATTATTGAAACTGAAATTCTAGTTTAGAGTTTTGCTTTCTTACCTTCTTTACTATTTCAAGAGCATAAATAAGTTCTCCCTTGAGATCATATCCTTCTTTATCTTATTCTTCCTCTATTTATTTGCCTTTGTCCATATCTTCATTTTCTTTTGACTTGTCTTCTATAGGATCACTTTCTTCTTCTTCTAGTGCCATTAGAATATTCTCTTCTGGTCCTTCAAGTGCATCCTCATATTCATCATCACTGAAACTATAACCATTCCTTGTACAACTATCTTCAAGATGTCCAAAGTTACCACATCTAAAACACTTGAGAATTATTGGTGCCCTTTTCTTGACTTCTTTTTCTTCAATCATAAATAGGACTTCATCTCTATCATTATCTGAAAAACTAGCATCACTATCACTTGAGTACTTACTTGCCTTATCCGCATAGTAGCTCCTCTTTTGCCTTTGAAAGAACTTCTTTCCTTGTCTACTTTGTCCATCCTTGCTTTTCTTTTGGTACCTGTATCTTTCCGATTCCCTGTTTTTGTGATCTTGTTTTTCTTCATCATTGTTATTCTTAGCTTCTTGAAAATCTGTTGCATAATGACCATACTTTCCATAATTGTAAAATTTAACAGATTTTAGATCTCTAGATCTTCTGAAATCCTTCTTCCTTCTACCATAATTATCTTCTTCATCATTGGATGACTCATTGCTTGATTCTAACTTCTTACCCTTTGTATTCTTCATTGCTTTGAAGGTTGCTTCCTTCTGGGGATTAGGTTCTTTTGTTCTCATCTCAAAAGTTGTAAGAATACCAAGCAACATATCTCTTGTCAAAGAATCACTATCCTTTAATTATTCTATATGTAGACACCAAAATAGCACCAATCCGATTATGTGACTGCAAACACTGATCGCATTGACACACACAACCCCCAGGGCAGCCCCCAGAGGTTAAACAATGGTCCTAACCACTCTCACAATAGTTTTGGAAGGTCAGAGGTCAATTTGGCACCTTCAGGCACTCTGCTCCATACTCGTTCCACCTAGGGATGATTACAAACTGGTATTCGCCCCACCCAGGGACGATTAGCAGTATTCGCTCCAGGGTGGGGCGAATAGCAGGTTTGACGGGCAAAAAGTCAAATCTTGACAAATGGCAGCTCAGATCCACCACTTAACTCTTCCTTCATTGCATGGGAGTGTGAGTGAGCATTTTTGAGCATTAGAGGCAGTTACAGGGGCAGTCATGGAGCCCCTAATCAGGGAGGAATCTTCTCCCCCTGGGAAGGCATGATTGCCAAGTGGCGCCTCTGCATGCTCAATCACAAGAGACCTCCAGGTCTATAAATTGGTGAGTTTTCTCACCACAAGAGATACAGAGAAGGAGCATTTTGAGCAATGAAGTGCTACCATTTTACTTCCACACACACCTTTTGATTTGTGCCTTTCACATCCTTGATCTCTTTTGGAAGGGAGGTCATAGGGTGGTTATTGGAAGCGCAAATCTGGAACCAAAACCCGACATTTGGCCACAATATCCTACCAAATTTTTTGACAACACCCCACAAGAGGTTTTGGACCCATCCCAAGTGGATTGGTGCCAAAATCAGGCCCCAAACGATGGCGTCCCCCTCGGCGCCCCCACACTATAGTTCTAATCGCCCCCCCGAGCGATTAGAAATCTATAGTATATTTCCTTTCTATTATTTTTGCATCTGATTCTATGCTTCTTAGATAGGTTTTCATTCAAATTTCACATCGTTTTGAGCATTTTTTATCATGTTTTTATCATTTCTCGCCTTTACTAACATGCAGGTAGCATCATCAAATTCTCGGTGATAGAGGCCAAATTGGGAAAATATGACCTTCTGGGTCTTCCCAAAATACCCCCTATTAGCTAACCCCCAACTTTGTAGGTGATTTGGAGCTTCCCGGATGTGACATTTGGGACAGTGCTTTTTGACGCTTTGTTGTAGGTCTATTCGTCCCACCCCGGAGCGAATACGAATCTGTGGTGAATTTTTTGATTGTTCCATTTGTAGTGCCTTCCTTGTGATGTTTTTATGCCCCTATCAAGTTTTTAGTTCATTTGGATCTATTTTAGTTATCATTTTATTTATATTTTGCATGTACTAATTGAAGGCGTGGGGATTGCATGTTTCATTTTATCTACAAGTGCTACTGACTATTTCTATTTCCTTGAATGTAGGGTCTCAACATTAGAGGAGCAGCAAGGATTCAAGACTCATCAATGCAAGTGGCGGTGACGTTTGGTCCACCCATTTTACATGTGGGCATGCGAAAGAAGGAATGGCATCCATTGATGTGACAAGAACACATTTTTAATGCTCCTAGCCCCTAAAAAGGGAGGAGATGAATTGTAACTGAGTTCTAAAGCATATTAATAAAAAGGTTGTCTTCCATATTGGATTTCTATTTGGTTTTGATTCGTTTATGCTTCTCTCCTTTCATGCACTTTCAATTCATAGGATTTAGCGTTATCTTTTGTTTCGTTTGCATCGCATCTTGGCTTTTCCTTTTTGTTTTCGTATCCTCATGCTTTCAGTGGTGATCATGGTGGGACCTTGTCCTCTATTTTTAATATCAGAAATCTGATCAAAACTTGATTGTTTTTGCTTGCAGGTACCAAGTTTTCAAATGTTGGACTGTTGTTCGTTCCAGTCTGTGACGAATACAGAGCTGGAATTCATCTTACCTAGGGATGAATGGGCATTCATCCCACCCTATGATGAATATAGTTCTATTATTCATCCCACCTAGGGATGAATAGCTCTCTGTGTAGTTTCAGGATAGAAACTCAGAACCAACAGATTTGGGCAGAGAAGAGGTAAGGGTCCTAAACACCTTTTGTCATTTTTTGCTTTCTGTTTTCTATTTTCTGGTTATTTGCTTGCTTAGGGAAAGTTTTACTGCATGTTTACTTTCTTTTATGCAAAATAAAAAGAACCCCACACATCACATGGCAATTTAAACACCAAGGAGCTGGTCGTAAAACCCCAGCCCTTGATCAAGACCAACGGTGGATTTCATCACCACCTTGGCTTGAATTTTTGCATTCATAACCCCGATCGCTACTATTGCTAGACGTAAATCCTGATGAAAGTTGACCAAGTGTAGTTGGGGTGATTCCCAGTGCATGAGGATAAGTCTTCTATGGTAGGTGTCAAAAATAGGGTGATTCCCCTTTCGTACCGCCTACGTTCCACGTACCATCTGCTCTCACGTACCAATAGTTTCCCTCACGTAAGGGCGGGTATATAGAGAGGTTGGTATATCGGCCTGGCAATGGTATATCGAAGGGGCGACCATTTTTGGGAGTCATAAGAGCCATCATATTGCATTTAAATGTTCTTTACAAAAGCTTTCAAAACAAAAATCAAAACACACTAAACCAGGTTTAGGGCACACTTTTAATCTTTAAATGAGATAATCATTGCTTTGTGTGTGTGATATTTTCTGTTTAGTGTAGCATAAAAATCATAAAAAGAAATAAAAATCTACGCATCTTGTAGGAAAACACCACCATGGTGTACACCCGTAGCCAAGCCCAATCACGGGTAGGAGCTACGGAGAGTGTACAAGGGGGCACAAGTCACCTCCGCTATAGCCCCAAGGACTTGGTCATACCACCTTGGTGGCCTGACCCACAAGAGAGTCCACATCATGCCATTTCAGAATGGGACTATAGAGGCACCCCTTTGAGGGACACTCCCATCCAACATAGACCCTTTCAGGAGGAGTCCTTACACGTGGCACTCAATATAAATGGGAAGGCTCCCTTAGAAGCTCGGTATGAGTGGCCATCGCGTGATGAAGCGCTAGAATAACATAGGGTCCATGAGGAGAGGCCACATGATTATGTCATCCCTCCTTTACCCCCCATCACTGTTAGGAATAATAAGCCAAATCCAGAGCACAAGGCTCTTCAAACAGGGTGAGCCAACTCTCCCGCCCCTTTCACATATACGAAAGGGAGCATGAGGAAGACCATTACATTCCTCAAGAGCAATACATAATGGGAGCAATGCGCCTCCGCACCTGCTATCTACCAGAATCACCTACTGAGGCTAGAGCCTCGAGTGAATGCCGCCAACCTCGATAGAGGGAAGTGACCTATAGAGATCTCGGATCATCATGACCAAGATAAATGCGTAGGAGAGGCATCTAGGCCTCCTAGACTCAATATGGTAGAACAAATTGACTTGGCAACTGAGACATGCCCCCACCAAGCGTAGATCACGCAGCTTGAGCAAGACCAACAATAGCTAGAGCATCTATATCACCTTAGCAAAGAGCGCATTCGGTGCCAAATAGATGAGCTACTCCATAACACTATGCCTGAGAGGGTTCCAACCCCTCACACCCAAAGAGCAGAACCGTATGAGAGGCGCAACCCCTTGGTACGAGATAGGTCTCCATGACCTTACCAAGTGCTACCTTCGAGACCTCCTAGACCTGAGCGGGAGGCCACTCCCAGGAACAACGATGGGCACCCTCCATGGGGACCCACCCATGGTTATAGGTCTCATCCAGAAACTCCTCAAGAAGCCTATGAGGAGTATGAGCAAGAAGAAGAGCGGGCCAAAATGCCCTACCAAGGCAGAGGGGCTGCTATCCGGCCACCCCTCCATAGGCCTCAAGTTTCCCACAACCCACAATGGGAGCAAACTAAGGAGGAAGAGATTAAATCTTTCGATGCATATAAAGCATTGCTAGAGCACTTGGAGTCTATGGAGACCAAGACTTCTGGGCCCCAAAAGCCCACTTTACGCCAACTCTGCAGTCATCCTGTGCATCCGTCAGTGTCGGCACCCCCTTACCCTGAACACTTTAAACTACCTCAGTTGGCAATATTTAGAGGTGAGGAAGATGCCCAAGAGCATGTGACTAGATTCCTGAGCCAATGCTTTGGCATTCAGGATAATGATGCTTTGTTGTTAAGAACATTCATCACCATGTTCGTAGGCCCTACCTCGGATTGGTTCACTCAATTGCCAAAGCACAACATTAGTAACTTAGATCAGCTAGTGGATGCGTTCCTCGAATGCTTCACCTTCAACACCAAGAAGAAGGCATCACTAAGCGACCTAGCTAGCCTCAAGAGTATGAGGAAGAAACCATGGCGGCCTATGGGAATCGATGGAGGACTTTGCTTTCCAAGCTACCCTACCTCCCTCCTATGTCCGACCTCACCCAAATGTTCTCAAAGAGCTGTTTGAGATCGATCTCTGTGCTATTGCAGCTACAACAATATGCCACTTTAGAGGAAGCTCTGGTGCAAGCCAGAATCATTGAGGAGATCAAGATTCAGGATGGCGAGATAGCCAAGCCAAAGAAGAAAGAATGGTCTAAGAACACCAAAATAGGGACCATGCAACAGAAACCCATTGCGGTCAATCAAGTTGCTATAAATGTCCCTAAGCCTACACAAGCAACACAGCCCCAAAAGGCTAACTATCAGGCGATGCCTCTTAATAGTTATGATAGAGAAAATTAGAGGCAAGAACAAAATCAGCAGCGTCACCCTAGGCGACAATTCACACCTTACACAGAGTCCAGAGACTCCCTGTTTGACCGCTTGTCAGTGGCAAACTTGATCAACCTGCCCGAGATTCAACCCATAGACCCCAATGCACCAAAACCTAAGGGCTATAGGGAAGACTTGTACTACAGGTTCCACAGATGGAAGGGACATGACCTTAATGCATGTTGGAAGTTTAAAGGCTTGGTGCAAGACTTAATAGATAACAAGACATTAGCGGTGGATAATCCCGTGGCACCAAGCAATCAACAAATGGAGGTCTTTAAGGACCCCTTGCCTACCCATGATGCACAGGCAAAGACCCTACAAGTCAATGAGGTCACACAGAACTGCCCCATGCAGGGGTATGTAGGGATGATCAGTATAGTGACTCGAAACAAGAGGTACCCGAGCACAACTGCCCCCGTGATAGCTACAGGAGAGGTGCCAACAATGTCACAACCACAACAGCACCTTGCACCACCTCCTCCGCCTAGACCAATGGCCACAATTCGAACCAAACTCACCCAGAGTTTGAGGACCACATCGGCTAGGCTCTCCATCTACGAGCTCATACAACAATCAACGCCCCATCGGGAGGCTCTAATGGAGATACTAAAAGCCATCGAGTTGCAGCCCCATGAAGCAAACTCCTTCAACAACTTCGTGGGACATGTCAAATGATGCACTGAGCCAGTCATCACCTTTCGAGAGGACGAATTGAAATCAGTGGTTGGTGACATGGCGGATCCACCCTTGCACGTCATCGCGCGGGTCAACGAGATTCCGTACAAGAGGGTATTGGTGGACACTGGCTCATCCAGTAATATCATTACAACAATGGCCTTGAAGCACCTCAAGTTGCCCGCATCTCACATAGTGGCCTCCACCTATACACTGTGAGCATTCAATGATGCAATATGCTCGACAGTTGGCACAATTGTCCTACCCATCCAAGTGGGACAAAAGACTATACCTACATTGTGCCACATCTTGGAGGGTGAGATGGCCTATAACATCTTGTTGGGTCGGCCATGGATCAGGGACATGAAGTGTGTCCCTTCGATAGCTCATCAGTGCTTAAAGTATACATTCGAAGGGCAGGTGCATGTAGTCCCGATGGACTTGGAACCCTTCAAGTATTGCAATGCGGTGCAGCTGATGCCGCAATCGACCCTTCCATCAACGCATTTGGATTTTTAGTTGAATCCATCTAAACAGGGTCCGATTCCGTAGGCATCCCCATTGACAAGTCCATCAAAACCCTAGTCGGGTCCATCTTCATCGTCTGGTCCTTCACCAATGATGCCACCTATGGTGGCCACACAGAAGGACAAAGGGAAGAAACCTCTGGAAGAGGTACCACCATCAGTCTCAACCATCTCTACTAAGGAGATGCCTAGCAGAATGGAATTCGAGGCTCCTAGTTCACCCGACATGGAGTGGACTCAGGAAGAACTTTCGTTCCCTCCCCCTCAACCACCAACAATCATCATTGAAATGGCCAATACGGGCCTGGGGGAGTATCTGGTGTGGAACATTGTAGCAACACCCACACTTGAGTCCATGCAGGACATGGGGAGACCTCGTCTCCCCATAGGCACTATTGTTCCTCTAGGCTACCCGCCAAACCAGACAAACTTTGTGTATGGGGGCCTTGATCATGGTATTGAACCTTACATGCAAGAGGACGAAGATGAAGAGCCTTTTACTGAAGATGTCAATTATTTTTCCAACCCAGATTTCGCTTTGAGATACCTTGGCCAATGCAATTGGCATGGATATGGGTTAGGCAGATATGAGCAAGGAGTGCGTGTTCTTTGCCAACCAAGATACCAAATGCCATACGACAAGTCAGGAGTAGGGTTCAACCACCCTCTACCCTTGGACATCTTGGTAGAGAACATGCAAGGCCTAGGGATAGGCAACAAGGGGGATTGGCATTAGATCCATATGCCAACCCTAACACGACATATACATTGGGGATTATCTCCCATTATTGACAACCAACCTTGTTGACCTCAACAACCCTTTCCCTTCGCTCGAGAGAGGAGAAAGTTTGAGAACTCACCTACAAGAGAGGTATAGACAAGGTCAAGAAGGATCTTCGAAGATGAGTCAGAATATGAGGTAGCACCATGGGACCCCTTCGAATCGGATAGCAATCACTCACAAGTGACCCCCATGGATGATTATCAAGAAAGCCTCTTGGCAATGTTCCCTTTGGATGCTCCAATCGAGCAAGTGCCACCTCAAGAAAATCAGGTCCCCCCGTAGAGAGCGAAACAACCCCAATGGGGCCAGATCAATTTTCTCGAGCAAGATGAGCCTCTAATGTCACAAATAGTTGTTGGAACCAACGAAGGCCTTTGGATCTCCGATAGTGATTATGAAGATGAAACTGAGATGGCATATCTCAATCACATGCGACAGATGCAACAACAATACCCCTTGGATATTGATGACATATTTGAACAACTAAACATAATGCCAGGGCATGAGTGGCACATAAACCCAGCATAGTGGGACCAAGTGTTGAATCCACCACTTTGGGCATACGGAGAGCACCTACCACCCAGAGACCCTATAGAGATATCAGTGTCGAGGGTAGACCCTATCCTCCTATCCACACATAGGGCCGATCCATTCATGCCAATACCTCCAGAGCCAGATCCGGAGCACAAAGATCATCCAGAATGTTCGAGTCATCACACCCATGGTAATGGAGACCAAAATCATTTCATCAACATGATCTCCATTGACTTAACCACCCCCATCCACAATCCGATCGATCCAACACAGTCATTGTATCTAGACATAGATGCCATAGACTGGGATCGCGTCAATTCACCACCATCCCCATCAGAGTACTGGCCTTTCGGTGAGATGCTTCATTTCACCCTAGGGCCAACTCAGGATATCTTCCATGCTGAAGAGGGACCCGAGGTTCCTAACGATGATCTAAACTCAGCAAATGATATCCACTTGATCCCAACTCCACACCAGTTGGAGGACGGATCCCACATGTCGATCGAGGAGACGACTGACGTAGACATCGGCTCGGATCCAATGAATCCATAGATTATCAAGCTGGGGGTAAGTCTATCCCTCGAAGAGCAAGCCGACTACATTGCCCTTCTCAAAGAGAAGAAGGAGGTTTTTGCATGGTCCTACAAAGACATGTCGGGGCTAGATCCGTAGCTAGTCATGCATAATCTAACGCTTGATCCGACAGTCAAGCCAGTTAAGCAAAAACTATGTAAGATGCACCCAACAGTGGCCTTAATGGTCAAAGATGAATTACAAAAGTTGTTGGATGCACAGTTTGTCATCTGCATGGATTACCCACCATGGTTGTCCAACATGGTGCCCATCAAAAATCCTGATGGGAGGATTCACATATGCACTGATTTTTGAGATCTAAACAAAGCGAGTCCTAAGGATGATTTCCCCTTGTCGAGCATCGACGCATTGGTAGATGCTACAGCGGGCCATGAAATGCTTTCCCTCATGGATGGTTTCTCGGGATACAATCAGATTCGTATCAATCCCGAGGACCAACTAAAAATGGCGTTCACAATGCCTTGGGGGACATTTTGCTATAAGGTCATGCCCTTTGGCCTTAAAAATGTTGGCGCCACCTACCAACGTGCCATGACGTACATCTTCCATGATCACATGCATAAAACTTTGGAAGATTACATGGATGATTTGTTGGCCAAATCTCTTTTGCGCCCAGATCATCTCGATGACTTAAGCAAGATCCTCGATCACCTCATGGAACATAAAGTCAGACTGAATCCCAAGAAGTGCGTATTTGGCATCACATCTAGAAAACTCTTGGGTTTCATAGTCTCAAAATGAGGCATCGAGGTGGACCCAAACAAAGTCAAGGCAATCCTTGAAATGCTTCCCCCAACTACCATCAAGCAGCTCAAAACCTACAGGGAAAGGTCACGTCAATCAAGCGCTTCATAGCACAGCTATCTGACAAGTGCCGACCCATGAATAAATTATTGCACAAGGGGGTAGCATTTCACTGGGATGACGAGTGCCAGTCAGCCTTTGATGACATTAAACAATACTTGGCTTCACCGCCAGTATTGGCACCACCTAGACCAGGAGTGTCATTCTACTTATACATCTCAGCTACTGAGGTGGCACTGGGTGCCATGCTAGCCCAGAAAAATGAACTACACAAAGAATAGGCTACTTACTATCTTAGCCGCACCCTGGTCAGTTATGAACTTAACTATGCATACGTCGAGAAGCTCTGCTTGGCAGTGGTGTTTGCTACCAAAAAGCTATGCCATTACATGTTGAGCAACATGACGTATGTTGTGTCTAAGGAGAATCCATTGCGGTACATGATGAGTCATACTTATCATAGTAGCCACACGGTAAAATGGATCATGTTGTTGATGGAGTTTGACATAGAGTTTATTGGACAGAAATCCATCAAAGGTCAAGTCATAGCCGATCAACTAGCAGAGGCTCCTCTCGAAGATGATCAGCCTCTGATCATAGAACTACCCGATGATGGGGTCTTCCATGTCTCAGAATCGCCAGATTCTGATGAGCCTGAGTCACAGGCCGACATAACCCTATTTTTTGATGGTTCTAAATGTGAGCAAGGGGTGGCATGAGAATTGTATTCTTCACACCGCAAGGGGCTCCAATGCCTCTGTCATTTAAATTAGATTTCCCGTGCACCAACAACAATGCAGAATATGAAGCCTTGCTCATAGGTCTTCAGACAACAATCACCATGAACATCAAATGATTGAACATCTTTGGTGATTCGCTGTTAATTTTCAACCAAGTCAAAGGGGTATTCCAATGTAAATGCCCAGTTCTGCAGGCCTACAAAGCCCTTGTGGACAAATTCTTAGCAAATCTTGAATGGTACGACATCGAGGCACTCCCTCGGTCATCGAATCATTTTGCGGACACTATGGCCTCCTTGGGGTCACTAATCCCGCAAGACATTTCTGGTGATATGACAACCATTCAAGTCAAAACACTATCGCAATCAGTGATGGAGCGTGCAAGCTCTGACTTAACGCCAGGAATCCACTTGATCCAGATTGAACCATCCCCGGACAAGTTCTCTCGAATCCATGATTGTCTGAATCATGCCAACTAGGGGTCCTTGTTCTCCCCTACTCCCCTTAATAGCAACACAATGCTATTCTTACAAGTTCTTTCCCGCTCAACTTTTGCTAGGGATGAACTTCAAGAGGGATTGGCTATTCAGACTATCGAGGTTTTCGATCAACAGGATTGGTATACACCCATAAGGGACTACCTCAAGTTAGGTAACCTCCCACTTGGATTGACACATGCCACAAAATGATCATTCAAATAGAAAGCGACAAAGCATGTCTTGTTAGGAGACATTTTGTACCATCAGAGCTATGAAGGAATCCTCCTTCATTGCTTGGACCAACAGGAGTCCACTTGGGCGATCACCCAAGCGCACGATGGTACATGCGGTGGCCACTTCAGTGGTATGGCCATCGCAAAGCGCATTCTCCGCATGGGCTATTATTGGCCATATTTAGAGCGAGATTGTTGCATATATGTAAGGAAGTGCATGAAGTGTCAACACCATGCCAATTTGACACATGTACCTTCTCAGGCCTTGCAGCCGATCCAATCGGCTTGGCCATTTTTGTAGTGGGGCTTAGATCTAATCGAAAAGATCTCCCCTGCATCGTCAGGCCATCACACGTTTATCATAACGGCCACAGAGTACTTCACCAAATGGGTGGAAGCAATTCCGCTTACCTCTACGACTGGAACCCGCATTTCGGAGTTCATTTTACATAATATCATATGTCATTTTGGTATTCCATCCAAGATAATCTCGGATAATGGGACGTCATTCAAGAACAAAGACGTGCATGCTTTGACCACAAAGTACAAAATTCAGCATAGTTTTTTGACACCCTATTATCCGTAGGCAAATGGGCAAGCAGAGGCATCAAACAAAATGCTAGTTGCCATCCTCAAAAAGATAGTCATAGATAGTCATAAGGATTGGCACATTCAGATCCCACTTGCCCTATGGGCTTATCACACTAGCATTCGGATGCCCACTAGGGCAACTCCATTTTTGCTCGTGTATGGCTCCAAGGCTGTCATGCCTCTCGAGTTGGAAATTCCTTCCCTATGCATATCAATGCAAGAGTTCATCGATGATGACACTGCATGGTAGGCCCGGTTAGACCAGCTTACGTTGCTCGATGAATGACGCGTTAATGCTCTCGAGCATTTATGTATCTATCAAGAGCGACTTAAGAAGGCATACAACATGAAGGTTCACCTGAGGGACTTTCAGGTTGGTGACTTAGTCTTAAAAGAGAACCAACAAAATTCTAACTTGCCGCCCCATCTAAGGGACAAGTTCATGGCAAACTGGTTAGGTCCTTATGTCATCGATAGTAAAATAGGACCTGGAACATACCGGCTCGCCTCTCTTGATGGAATCAAGGAACTAGAACCCTTGAACATCAGTCATTTGAGGCCATTCCATATTTAAAAGAGCCATAGCCCAAACCAAAAAGCTCCAAGGATTCTCATAATCGCTTGGTCAACCCAAAATGCTCCAAGGATTCCCATAATCACTTGGTCAACCCAAAATGCTCCAAGGATTCTCATAATCGCTTGGTCAAACCAAAAAGCTCCAAGGATTCTCATAATCGCTTGGTCAATCCCAAAATGCCCCAAAGGTGCCCATTATCCCTTTGGTCAAACCAAAAAGCTCCAAGGGTTCCCACAATCGCTTGGTCAAAAATAAGAAAATTCAAAAACAATAAAATCATCAAAAATAACAAAAATTTGCATCTCATTTCCATGCATGCTCAAAATCATCACAACAATAAAGAGCTCTTTTGCATCTCATCTTCATACTCACAAAAATAAATCCATCAAAAACACAAAAATATATAGCTGCATTAAGCATCACATCCATACATTACATATTTGTGGTCATAAAGGTCAAAGGCACCATAGACTGTAATTATTCGACAAATCCATCATTTTCCACATTTCTCCATTCTATAAATAGTCCATCAAAAATAAACGCCATTCACATATTTTTCCCATATCATAGTCGGTTGTCTTCTAATGTATCAAGAGTTTTCATCATTCAGCTGTCATTAGCTTTCTAGCCACATACTGTACAAAGTCAGATAGATTTTACAAAGGTAGAGTTCTACTTGGATCACACCTTGTTACGTAGCATCCCAACACAAGTTAAAACACATAAAAAAATTCCCAAGTTGTGTGAACGAAAGATGAAACCTGTAAAGTAATCCAGGTCACCATAAGTGAAATGGTTATCTTGCTCATCCCCCTGTGCGAATGACCCCAAGAATGCTGAGAGTTGGCAAAAGGACAAGCATCTTCCCTACCCAATTCCCCAAGAATCCCAAGTTCTCAAAAAGTTGCAAAACATCAAAAATTTGCAAAAGTCAAAACTCCAAAAATTTGACATCACCACCAAAGTGCATACATCAAAAAGCACATACAATAGTGATTCTCATCACTCAATATTCAAAATCCCTTGCTCAAAAGAAAAAACAAAAATAAACAGTGATTTTTATCACTACAAAAGAGCAAGTATCCCAATACAATTGAAGAAAAGAAGGGAGTCGAACTTGAATCCCTGGAACTCTCAGCATTCAGAAGGTCATGAAGTAAACCTCAGTACCGGTTTGGTGGATAGCCTATCGGTCACTGGTGGTAAACCTCCCGCATGACGATATATCTATCACATTAACTTGTGTACAGATCAATGTTTGCATGTGGATGAGCTAGCTTATGGTATCCTAGATAGCACCATAGATTAATCTGACTAAATACAACAAAGGAGTTAGTGGAGCTAATTAGGTGATCCTCAGTACAGGTTTGGTTGACAACCTATCTGCACTAGCGGTATCCTAACAAATACCACATAAACGAACTCAATTGCACACACAGGGATGTGAAATAACTTGGTCAAAGACAAGTCCGATTCATACCTTGTCCAAAAGTCTTGTAAGATAAAAATACAGTCTTGGCTAGTTAGTTAAAACATCTGAGTCTCGAAAACCTTAACTACATTCTAAACCAACTGTGATATCTTTCATCCTCTCATTGCCATCAAAAAATACAAAAATAATAACATGTATACATAAAAAGTCATTTACCACAGCAATCGCCAAGGACAAAAAGCCATAAGTTCTAAACAATCTATGGTGCCACCACCAAAAATCACAAATTCAATTCATCCATTCCATTTGCATATCATATAAATTAGAAACATTTGCATTCATCATAACATATGCATCCATCAACATAAATTAATATGCATACATACTAAAAACATCAAATCACGACACGTGTATAAATAAAAGAAAGTCATCTGTATATATATCATCAAAAATGCCCGCAGGCTACAATAACCGGTCCTCTGACCTAAAAAAAAAAAAAAAAAAAGCAATAAAATTGTCCAATAAGTGTTTTGCACTTGACATTGGGCATGCAAAATAGATGGTCAAAAATCCTCACTATCCTACTCCCTAAGAAGGCTACCATAGCCGACGCTCCATGGGAGGACGGATTTGAGAATTTCATCCCCGAATGGCGTCACAAAAAGGGTCAAAACCCAACCAAAAATAGCAATAACATTGCCGAATGAAGGTGCCTTTGCGCCGATTCTTGGCATACAAAATAGACGTTGGGGTCACAAATTGTCACTATCCTACTCCCTAAGAAGGCTACCATAGCCGGACCGCTCCACGGGAGGATGGATTTTTGAGAATTTCATCCCCAAATGCGTCACAAAAAGGGTTAACACCCACCAAAAATAGGTCTAAATGTCGGAAAACTGCACACACATTCAACGATAAACATCTGAAGGCACCCTTACACAAGTCATCTTGGGTCAAGCGACTCGTCGCTTTTCTCATGTAGGTCATTCCCTCATCGATTCGTCGCTTGAGGGGGTAGTCACACTTAGTCACCAATCAACAAATACACACCCAATCATGGAAATGGCATGCATTCAAAGAATCATTGACAAAGACAATCACGCCCCTGCTTGGGGCAGCAAACAAGCAATAATCACAAGCTGATCAAACACTTGGCATTCATGAATCATGAACTCAAGGTTCCCATAGACAAAAGGTTGCGCCCTTTGCCTATTCATGACTGATCAATGTCCAAGCTCAAGTAACACCTCACCGAAAAAGGTTAACACTTGAATTGAGTTCCTTCGCTCGTCAGAAGCAAGGATTCAAGAATGCATGCCCTTTCCATACTTGGGGCATCAAAAGTTGGTTAGGTTACTAAGAAACCCTAATCATTAGTGCTTTGGTTATCTATTTTTGCTCAGCACTGCGCCACGCACAGCGCATCCCAAAAAGGGGCATCTATAGACACCAAAACAACACCAATCCGATTATGTGACTGCAAACACTGATCGCATTGACACACACAGCCCCCAGGGCAGCCCCCAGAGGTTAAAAAGTGGTCCTAACCACTCTCACAATAGTTTTGGAAGGTCAGAGGTCAATTTGGCACCTTCAGGCACTCTGCTCCATACTCGTTCCACCCAGGGACGATTACAAACTTGTATTCGCCCCACCCAGGGACGATTAGCAGTATTCGCTCCAGGGTGGGGCGAATAGCAGGTTTGACGGGCAAAAAGTCAAATCTTGACAAATGGCAGCTCAGATCCGCCACTTAACTCTTCCTTCATTGCATGGGAGTGTGAGTGAGCATTTTTGAGCGTTAGAGGCAGTTACAGGGGCAGTCATGGAGCCCCTAATCAGGGAGGAATCTTCTCCCCCCTAGGAAGGCATGATTGCCAAGTGGCGCCTCTGCATGCTCATCCAAAGAGACCTCCAGGTCTATAAATTGGTGAGTTTTCTCACCCCAAAAGATATACAGAGAAGGAGCATTTTGAGCAATGAAGTGCTGCCATTTTACTTCCACACACACCTTTTGATTTGTGCCTTTCACATCCTTGATCTCTTTTGGAAGGGAGGTCATAGGGTGGTTATTGGAAGCGCAAATCCGGAACCAAAACCCGACATTTGGCCACAATATCCCACCAAATTTTCCGACAACACCCCACAAGAGGTTTTGGACCCATCCCAAGTGGATTGGTGCCGAAATCGGGCCCCAAACGACGGGCGTCCTGCCCTCGGGCGCCCCCCACACTGTCGTAGTTCTAATCGCCCCGCCCCGGAGCGATTAGAAATCTATGGCAGATTTCCTTTCTGTTATTTTTGCATTTGATTCTATGCTGCTTAGATAGGTTGTCATTCAAATTTCACATCGTTTTGAGCATTTTTTATCATGTTTCTATCATTTCCCGCCTTTACTAACATGCAGGTAGCATCATCAAATTCCTGGTGATAGAGGCCAAATTGGGAAAATCTGACCTTCTGGGTCTTCCCAAAATACCCCAATTTAGCTAACCCCCAACTTTGCAGGTGATTTGGAGCTTCCCGGATGTGACATTTGGGACAGTGCTTTTTGACGCTTTGTTGCAGGTCTATTCGTCCCGCCCCGGAGCGAATACGAATCTGTGGTGAATTTTTTGACTGTTCCATTTGCAGTGCCTTCCTGGTGATGTTTTTATGCCCCTGTCAAGTTTTTAGTTCATTTGGATCTATTTTAGTTATCGTTTTATTTATATTTTGCATGCACTAATTGAAGGCGTGGGGATTGCATGTTTCATTTTATCTACAGGTGCTACTGATTGTTTTCTGTTTCCTTGAACGTAGGATCTGGACATTAGAGGAGCAGCAAGGAGTCAAGACTCATCAACGCAAGTGGCGGCGACGTTTGGTCCGCCCATTTTACATGTGGGCACGCGGAAGAAGGAATAGCATCCATGGATGTGACAAGAACACATTTAACGCTCCTAGCCCCTAAAAAGGGAGGAGACGAATTGTAACCGAGTTCTAAAGCATATTAATAAAAAGGGTTGTCTTCCATATTGGCTTTTTATTTGGTTTCGATTCGTTTATGCTTCTTTCCTTTCATGCACTTTCAATTCATAGGATTTAGCGTTATCTTTTGTTTCGTTTGCATCGCATCTTGGCTTTTCCTTTTTGTTTCCGTATCCTCGTGCTTTCACTATATCTGAAATATTTACACTAAACCTTGTTGGAAGAGACCTTAAGATCTGATCACAAACATTTAATTCATCCACATTAAATCCAAGTCCTTGCATAGCATTAACAACCTCATCGATTCAAAGTAGATAAGTACTAATGTTTTCCTCATTCCTCATTCTTCACTCTTCAAATTGTTCTTTGAGATTTTGTATCTTTGCTTTCTTGAAACCTTTATCTCCTTCATATATATTTTACAACTTATCCCACATTCCTTCTGCATCTTGACAGTGCATAACTTTTATGGACTCTGTTTTATGTAAACCTCTCAAAATTGCATTCATTGTTTTTGAATTGTAATGTTGTAGAAGCTTACATTCCTTATCTGTAGGTGGATCAACTGAGGGGCCGTACCCATTTTCAACTGATTCCCAAATTTCATTGCCAAGTGCCTTCAAATAAATATTTATTCTTAAACTCCAATATATATAATCACTTCCATAAAATACTATTGTTGTATTATCTGATGATCCATTCTTAGAATCCATTTTATTCTTGTAAGATTTTCCTTCAAGCTGTTAAAATCTTTCAAAGGAACCCACTCTAATACCAATTGAAGAACACAAGCTTATAGTACGAGGGAGTGTGAATAGTATAAAACCAGTTTTTACTTTTCTTTCCCAATCAATATTATGCAATGTATATGTAGCAATATTAATAGTAGTAATCAAAGAAATGCACAAATCACCACACACAATAGAGAACGTGCTTCACCCAATGTGGGCTACTCCACGAAGAAAATATTTCACCAAAATTTTCTCAATCAATCTCTTGGGAATCCTTTCCCTATTACAATGTTTATTGACCTATGTCCAAAGGAGATACCAGTCCTCTAAATAAATTTCATGGATATCTATCCATAGGAGACACCAATACCCTAATCTCTGATCTGGCTGGTGATACTCTAGAAGACACCTATCCTCCCTAATCTGGATGGAGATCTTTATCCTCAAATTTGTCACCTCTAAAGCTCTGTATCAAATATGTACTAAACACAGTCCTTCATTCTAGCACAAATCTATCCTCAATCTCTTTTTTTGGTCTAGCACAAACCTATCCTCAAATCTACACCAAACTCTATCCTCAAATCTATACTAAACACAGTACTTCAGTCTAGCACAAATCTATATTCAATCTCTATATTCAAGCCTTAACTCAAAGCTTGACTCAATCTCAAATTAACTCAACTAGATTTGTCCCAAACCCTAACTCAAGGTTTGAACAAATCAATCAATCAACTTTAATCACAAGTCTTCTCAAAGACTTGTATCAAATCTTCCTCTTAAGCTTCCACAAAAGCTCACACTAATATGTCCTTACGTACTCTCTAGAACTTGTCCAATTTGCTCTACAAGTCCTCACTAGAACTTGTTCAAATCTACTCAATAAGATCTCTCAAGAACTTATCCAATATTGCTCTCAATTTGTATTGTAAGATTCCACAAAAGCTTACCCAAATCTGTCCACAAGTCTTCTCAAAGAGTTGACTCAAATTTTCTCAACAAGTCCACACTAGAACTTTTCCATTATCATAGAAATATAAAGAAAATTGTTAGAGATTCAATATGCTCTATACTCATCATAATGCTCAATCACTTTCAATCACTCTTTTAGAAACATATAGATAATTTTTAGAGACGCAACATGCTTCAAATTCATCTCAATACTCAATCAATTTCTCAAATCAATTTAGACTATAGAATAGTTTGTTTTATGGAACTTGAACAATCACTTCACACATCCACTTGACTAGACTCAACCAACTCTACTCATCTAATCACTCAATGAAACAATCCTTGCTTACAAACCCTAGTCCAAGCATATGAACACTCACTCAAAATATGTAGCAAGTGTGAACAGGGTTTATCTTTAAACGGCTTAGAAAAATCCTATTTTTCTAAGCAAGTGTGAATTCTCTTACCTTTTGTCGGCTAAACTTGTTTGATGGTCGGCATGATTTTTATTTATCCCTCGCCTTATTCTTCTCCTTATCCCTCCATTGTCCTTCCTCCTTTCCTGCCGTCCATTTTCCCTTATCACTCCACTTCCTTCCTCTCCCCACGCCCGCTGCCACCTCCCTCTCCACTTCCTACTCCTTCGTTCTCTCTAATCCTCCCGATCTTCCTCCAACCTCCCTTCCCTACTCTTCCGCTTGTATTAAGCCTATATAAGGTTTAAATTATTGTAAGGTTATTTAGCTGGTTAATTTGATTAATGAATATTATCGCCTGTTATATTTTTGTGTTAATTTTACCTCGGCCCACTTTAATCTAAGTCCACCTTAGTCTTGGGCTTACACTGGTATCAGAGCTCCAAGGGGGCACGAATCTCGAGGGCCGAGGTGAGGCACGAAAGCAAGAGATGGGCAGATGGGAGATCTGAGGAGGCATGGATCTGAGGAGACATGGATCTCGAGGAGCGCACGGATCTCGAGGATCTGACTGGACGCAGACAGCAAGCTGACGTGGCGGTGTCGAACGGCGATGGAGCTAGGTGATAGCCGACGTGGCAGGATGACGTGGAATGAAGCTAGAAGAATGTGACGGGTAGCACGTGGATCGAGGCGAGTGAGTGCGACATGGCATAGAGAGGGGATGGAGAGCAGAGTGCTGACGTGGCAGGAGCAGAGTGGGAGAGGGTGGATGGAGAGGCAAGGAGTGTGCCACGTGGTGGAGGTTAACTGGTCGAGGTTGAGCAAAAGGTTTGACTGGTCGATTGCCCGAAGGCAATCGACTTACTATGTGTTCGCAGGCTTTGATAAAGCCTGAACACACCCACCTCCCACTGCATGTGGGACTAAATTTTTTTAAAAATTGTTTTAGCCACCAAATAGATATATACCCTGTTCCCTTCTTCCTCCCGTCCGGCTAGCTTGGTCTAGCGGTCAAGACACCCGCTTGCGGAGAAGAGACCCGGGGTCGAATCCCGTCGGGGTCAAAATATAAAGTTTTTTTATTTTTTTTGTAATCGTCAAAAAAAGGGTTTATGAACACTTTTTGCCATTGTTCTACCACAACGTGGTGCAGCGGCTAAGCCTTCCGGGTAGACGGCGGAGGTCAGCGGTTCGAATCTCATCGGGGATTAAAAAAAAAAAGGTTTATTTTTATAAAATTTTTATTATTTAGTTTTTTTTAAGGTTTTAAAAATTAATTTAATAATTTCTATATATATTTTTTATTATGTTTTTAAATATACATTTATTTAAAAATAATAATTAAAAATATATATATAGGAAATTGTTAAAAAAATTTAAAAGGCCTTTATTAAAACAAATTTTGAAATTTTTTTTATAAAAATAAAAGGGTGAAAAGATATTTTGAGGTAAAAAGTTTTTTTTGGCATCATAAAATTAAGTTGTAACCCAGTTCATGCGGTGTGATTATGGGTAGATGATCCGGTCAGCCGGATGCTATAATGCATTACTCTCTCTGTTGAGAAGAGAGACACCTGATTCCTTTGACGAGAAAGTCCAACGGTATGGACTTCATACAGTATTTTGCCAATTAGAAAACCAAGTGATTGCTCATCTGAGGAAACCAGACTCTGGATACGAGGTGGATTCTGAAGATAATATCTTCGGGCAAAGGATAGTTGAATCCGAGATGGTTGAAATAGTACCTGAAGGACAATCAAGTGAAAGTTATACACCTGTAGTGCCTGAAGTAGAAACAAGTGAGAGCTATACACCACGCTCTCCTGATTCAGAACCAGAAGAAGAAGAAGAAGAAGAAGAGGAAGAAGAACCAGTGGAGGTGAAACCTGCAACTGAAGAACGAGATGTTCTCAACAAACGTCATGAGCCAGCAGCAGCACAAGAAGTCATTATAATTAGTGACGACGAAGCAGACAACTTCACCTTTCCAGTTTTGGGTGATCCTCAAGAAGAAGAATGCCAAATCAGTGAGCATATTAAGAAAGCTAGATTTGATTTAAATCAGTGATCTATTTTGTACTTCTTTGTACTACTTGTTTGAAGTTGAAATAAAGTTTGCTTTCTAAAATGGCATCCAATACTAGTCTACCAATCCCTGAGTTCAATGGTGGTGATTACGAGTATTGGTCAATTAAAATGAAAACTCTTTTGATAGGCAAAGGTCTTTGGGATGTGATTGAAGAGGGATATACTGAACCTATTGCTGCTGATTGGGCAGCTTTGAATGTTGCTGATAAAAGGGCTAAAAAGGAAGCTCGGAAGAATAATTCTTCCACCCTTTATCACATCCAAGCCGCCCTTGATAGAAGTATTTTCCCTAGAATAGCTTCTTTTATAATAGCTGAATCTGCTTGGAATGCTTTAAAAGAAAGTTATAGGGGTAGTGACCAAGTCAAACAAGTTAAACTACAAACCTTGAAACGAGAGTTTGAAACTCTTAAAATGCAAGAGAGTGAAAAGGTTGGTGATTACTGCGTGCGTGTGAAAGCCGTAGTAGATAAGATGGTCACTTTAGGAGAAGATGTAAAGCCTGAAGTTATAGTGAAGAAAGTGTTAAGGACACTTCTTCCTAAGTGGAATTCAATTGCCATAATTATAGAAGAATCCAAAGACCTAACTTCTCTATCTTTTGAAGCCCTCATTGGCTCACTTCTCTCACATGAAGAGAGGTTACAACAAACTCCTTCCACAAGTTATGGAGGAGATGATAAAGCCTTTGCTTCTCATGAAGGCAGAGGTAGAGGCCATGGCAGAGGACAGTATAGAGGTAGAGGCAAAAATAATCAGAGAGGTGGAACTCCTAACAAAGGAGGAAATCAGAATAGAGGAGGATTCTCAAATAGAGGTGAACAACAGAATAGAGGAGGACAACAAAATAGAGGGAAACAATCAGGCAGAGGCAAAGGAGGAGATAAATCAAAACAAACTTGCTACAATTGTGGCAAACTTGGCCATTATGCTCGTGACTGTTGGACAAAGCCTTCACAAGGAAGCAGTAGCAGCCAGAGCAGTCAGTTTGGAAATTTTGGAGAAGAGGAAGAGGCCACAAATCTCTTTCTCTCTTATGGTCAGGCAGATCAGAACATGAATGATACATGGATCTTGGACACTGGGTGTTCAAACCATATGAGTGGCAAAGAAGAACTCTTTGCTACTCTAAACTCCTCATACAAATCCAACATCAAATTGGGAGATGATAAATCATTGGCAGTTGAAGGCATTGGAGCCATGGCAGTTCCAACTAAAGAAGGCGTCAAACAAGTAAGTGATATCTATTACACACCCCATCTCCAACACAATATTTTAAGTGTTGGTCAAATGTTAGAAAAGAACTACAAGTTGCTTTTTGATGAGGGTAAATGCACTATTTTTGATAAAAATAATAGTAATAGAATCATTACACAAGTGCCAATGTCAAAGAATAGATTGTTTCCTTTAAAGTTTGGCCAGCCAGGGGGAGATAAGTTAGCAAATGTTGCTATTTCCAATCCAAGTGTCCTATGGCACTTGAGATATGGTCATTTGAATTCAGCTAGTTTGAAAATGCTAACTTCACAAGCGATGGTAACCAGACTTCCTAAAGTTCAGGATAGTAAGGAAGTCCGTGAAGGGTGTGCTCTTGGGAAGCATGCCGGATCAAAATTTCCTCATGGACAAGCATGGCGGGCCAGCTATCCACTCCAGCTAGTGCATACAGACATCTCGTGGTCCGATGCAGACCAAGAGTCTTGGTAACAACTCTTACTTCCTACTCTTCATTGATGATTTTACTAGAATGTGTTGGATATATTTTTTGAAACATAAGGATGAAGCATTTGAATGCTTTGTCGATTTCAAAACAAGAGTTGAAAGTGAGAGTAGATATTTTGTAAAATGTCTTAGATCGGATAGGGGAGGAGAATACTCCTCTAATGAGTTCTTGAATTTCTGTAAGCAACATGGCATTAAGAGGCAGTTCACCGCTGCCTACACTCCACAACAGAATGGTGTCGCAGAGAGGAAGAATCGCACCATTGTGGAGATGGCAAGGTCTATGCTTCAGATGAAGCATTTGACTAATTCATATTGGGCAGATGCAGCCAGGACCAGCATGCATATCTTGAACAGAAGTCCTACTTCAAGTTTGGAAGGGCAAACACCTTACCAAGCTTGGTATGGTAAAAAGCCAAATGTTAAGTATTTCAAAGTGTTTGGCTCACTGGCATATTCTCACATTCCTGATGAGCTGAGAAAGAAGCTCGATCCAAAGAGTCAGGCATGTATCTTTGTAGGATACTATGAGAATACAAAAGCTTACAGACTCTACAATCCCAGGACTAGAAAGTTTGTGCTTTCCAGGGATGTGATTTTTGATGAAGGGGGAGAATGGGGTAAGCCCCAAATATTCAGTGATGATGAATCCAATGATGTAGTTTCTAAGCAGGTGCAACAACAGACACCACAGAAAGGTAAGCAGTCTCCTCCCACAAACCCAAGTTCATCTTCTGATTCAACTTCTTCACCAAGTCCTTCTCCACAGAGATCAGTAAGTTCCTCACCAATGGACATCGATTCTCCATCCAGAGGTAAGAGAACTCTACAGAATCATCCATCATATCAGATGTTGGATAAAATTTTTTCAAAAAGATACACTAGGAGTCAAGCTAGTGAAATGAATTATGTTCTACAAAGATTAGAAAATATGCACTTGTATGGTGATGATGTCTCCCAACAAGAACCTAGGGGAGATCTAGTTAACTATGCTTTGTTAACTAGTTCACAGCTTGAACCTTCTAGTTATGAGAAGGCTTGTACTCAAAATATTTGGCAAGATGCCATGAAAGAGGAGATCACCTCTATAAAAAACAACGACACTTGGGAGTCGGTGAAGCTTCCTAAAGGAAAGAAACGTGTTGGATGTAAGTGGGTCTACAAGACCAAGTTTAATGCTGATGGTAGCATCGAGAGGCACAAGGCGAGATTAGTTGCAAAGGGATTCACTCAAAAATATGGAATTGATTATGAAGAGACTTTTGCTCCTATAGCCAGACAGGAGACTATCAGAACAGTTCTTGCCTTAGCTGCACATAAGGGATGGAAAGTCCAACACATGGATGTAAAGAGTGCATTTCTCAATGGTTACTTGACAGAAGAAGTGTATGTTGAGCAACCACAAGGATTTGAAGAGAAAGACAAGGAACATCTTGTTTACAAACTGAAGAAGGCACTTTATGGCCTCAAGCAGGCACCGAGAGCTTGGTACTCACGCATTGATGGGTACTTTAAAGATTATGGGTTCATCAGAAGCAAAAATGAACCCACGCTCTACTACTTGAATCAAGGAAATGACATCCTCATAGTTTGTTTGTATGTGGATGATCTCATTTTTATGGGTAGTAATGAAAAAGTCAATATGGAGTTCAAGCACTCCATGATGCAGGAATTTGAGATGAAGGATCTTGGCTTAATGAAATACTTTCTTGGAATGGAAGTCCATCAGATAGATTCAGGGATCTTCATCTGTCAACTTAAGTATGCTCGAGATATGATTAAGAAGTTTGCTATGGAGCAATGCAAATCAGTTGCAACTCCAATTGGACATGGGATCCAATTAAGCAAGGATGATGGAGCACCGAAAGTTGATGTGACCACTTTCAGAAGCATTGTTGGGAGTTTGATGTTTCTCGCCAACACCGGACCAGACATTCAGTATGTTGTATCTCTTGTTTCTATATTTATGTCTAATTCATCTGAGCTGCATTTGCAGGCAGCTAAAAGAATTTTGAGATATGTGAAGGGTACATTGGATTTTGGAATCCAATACTACAAAAGTGATACTATCAAGCTTGAAGGCTTTAGTGATAGTGATTGGGGCAGCAATGTTGATGATAGAAAATCCACATCGGGTAACTGTTTTAGTCTTGGTTCGGGCCTAATAACTTGGAGTTCCAAGAAGCAGATAGTAGTAGCGCTATCTTCAACAGAAGTTGAGTATATAGCGGTCACTCATGCTAGTACTCAAGCTCTATGGCTACGAAAGGTATTAGAAGAGATTGGAGAGCAGCAAAGTGGTCCAACTAGAATATTCTGTGACAACATTAGTGCCATTCAGTTGGCATACAATCCTGTCCACCATAGTAGATCAAAGCATTTTGATATGAAGTACCACTTCATCAGAGATATGGTGGAAACTGATATTGTTGAGCTTCACTATTGCCACACTTTGGAGAACGTCGCGGACATCTTCACCAAGGCACTGGCCAAAGCTCAATTTGTAAAGCTGAGAGACTGTATAGTCAGTCCTCTCAACTTTAAGGGGGAGAATGTAGCAAGTGTGAACAAGGTTTATTTTTAAACGGCTTAGAAAAATCCTGTTTTTCTAAGCAAGTGTGAACTCTCTTACCTTTTGTCGGCTAAACTTGTTTGATGGTCGGCATGATTTTTATTGTTTTTTATCCCTCGCCTTATTCTTCTCCTTATCCCTCCATTGTCCTTCCTCCTTTCCTGCCATCCATTTTCCCTTATCACTCCACTTCCTTCCTCTCCCCACGCCCGCTGCCACCTCCCTCTCCACTTCCTACTCCTTCGTTCTCTCTAATCCTCCCGATCTTCCTCCAACCTCCCTTCCCTACTCTTTCGCTTGTATTAAGCCTATATAAGGTTTAAATTATTGTAAGGTTATTTAGCTGGTTAATTTGATTAATGAATATTATCGCCTGTTATATTTCTGTGTTAATTTTACCTCGGCCCACTTTAATCTAAGTTCACCTTAGTCTTGGGCTTACAAAATATTTCTAACAATGCTCAACAACCAATCTCACATAACAATGATACTCATGTTCTTTTCAAACCCTAGTTCAAGTTCTTTACACAACCAATGGCTTCAACAACAATGCTTATAAAACAATATTCACATAACAATGATACTCATGTTATTTTCAAATCCTAGTTCAAGTTCTTCACACAACCAATGACTTCAACAATAATGCTTATAAAATAAGGTTTTAACAACTCTCTATTCTAGAAAACCTTGAAGCACTAACTCAACACACTTAAAAATGAAACCCTAATCAAGTACTTTTCACTCCAAACTTATTTCCCAGAAAACCAACCAATCAATTCAATTATAAAAGAATGTGGTCATACCTTTTCTTAATGATGAAGGAAATTGTAAAATTTACCACAACCACAAACACCTTTTTTCCAAGCTTAAAGAAGTTATAAAACTCTCACAAAGATACAATGCAAATATCAAACCACACATACACCTTATCACTCCATCTTGAAGAAAACATCCATTAACATATACAAAAATAATTGACCAAATGCACCTTATAATCTCCCAATTAAAATAAGATTCAATGCCAAGAATAATATCAATACAATATCCTTTTCAAAATAACTCAATGGAAAGAAGTCCTTTCAACACTTTTAAAATTTTCAATAAAACCAATGTGACACAAACACTTTATTCAAAAATAAAGCTAACTCCTTATTCCTCCATTTTACCAAAAATAATGATTAATTAAAAACCCTTTTTAACTAACCCTTTTAACTCCCTAAGACCTCATGTCAAACCTTAGGCATCATAAAAAATATTCAAAATTTTATTACCTTTGCCTTGGTGGGACTCAAAATCATGGCGTATCCTCAACCAGTGCCCTAACCACGGCTCCAACCACCGTGCGATATAGGTGCTCACTTAGAGAGTAAATAGCACCACATGATCTATAAAGCTCCCCTTATGTGCCTAATCAAAAAGCATACACTGCTCCCTTCGATGTTCCAAACACAACCAACAAAATAATGTTGCCGCCACGATTCGATCGCGGGACAATCTATGCCCAAGCATTCTAGGCTATATCCACTTGCCACTAGGCCACGTTGCCCTGATGGCTCATGAATTTTAGTGCTTGTCAATTTATCCCTTATTCACTGGCACAAAAAACAATGTTCCTGTCTCTTTCTTCGCACGAGTTCTCACAACACACGATTGCACATTTTTCTTTTCGAGCAAAAGGATATCTTAATGCCTCTAAGGCATATAGTTTTTATATTGATTTCCAGCTTCAAACTTGAACATCGATGCTTTGATTTTAACTCATTAATTTCTAAATTATTTAAATTCTTTAGAATTTAAATTTTATAAATTAAATTTTAAATCCCTTTGGCTTTCTTAAAGCCTTTTTGACTTTACCACTTTGTATAAATAATATTTTTGCTCACCCATGGTTTTAATAAAAACCCTTCTAACTTATGCTTCAACATAATATTAAAAATATTATGAAGCTCTTTTGCCTTTAACCTTTGCATTGTTTCTCTTGACATTTTTACATCAACGGTAGTTTGTTCCTTGAGATTAATGACAACTTCGTTCTTTGAAATCAATGACAACTTTGACTCAAAATGTCCAACATGCTCATCGCTTTCGAACACTTGCCAGTATATATTCTTTTCAGGGATTTAAGGTCTATAAAATAACCTCACAGTCTTGGGCTTTCTCACCACATGCTCAACTGAAGAAAAATTAGTGCCAAGAGATGCCAAAATATCGATATGTTTGTTTTAATCCCACGAGATCACTTGGATGTTCAATGCTGTGTAAGCCTCAAACAAGTCCTAAAATTTGTTGTGATACACCTTCAGGTAGTGTTGTTTGGAGATACATTTAATTGTTACTTGATGTACAATCAATTCAAAATCTCCAAAAATTTGCAATTGTTTAATCCCAAGCTTCTTCACCTTCTTTAAGCCTAGGTATAGTGCTTTGTATTCAACAACATTGTTGGTACAACTCTAGATCAGTCAGTATGAATAAGTCTTATGTATGTCAAAAGGAGAAATGAGAACGATTCCAGCTCCTGCTCCATTCTTGCATCTTGTGCCATCAAAGTACATCTTCCATAATTGATCAAGAACATGATCTTGATCATCAGAAACCTTCACTTTAGTTTTTTCAGGCTTAGTAATGGTGTAGCAGCTAATTTCAATCTCCATCATGGCATTAAAATCGATCATTGAAAATGCATCTTCTATTCAAAGCTCATCTAGAACTTCTTCCATCAAATTCAATTCTTCCAATTCTTCGATCATCAAGTTGACATAATTCATAGGTTTATCTTCTTCAATATTCTCTATGTGATAATTTGAAGGCTTCTCATTATAGATTCAGACTCTCCTTCCTTTTATGGGAATCTCAAAACGAGAATAGTCCAGAGAAAGGTATCCTACCAACTTGGTAGTGAAATCCCATGATAGGCACATGCTGAAGTAAGGCTCTAGATCAACCACAACCACCTCTTGGATCATAGTGATTTGAGGTATTTTATGCAACACAATGGGGATGTCTTTAATGACCCTTAATATCCTCATAAGGGTTCCATATAATTATAAAATACCAAGGCTGATCCTTGTATATTCCATACCCATAACATCACAAAATACCTTTTGATGTGTGTCATTAATAGCATCATTTAATCTTATGATTTGTCAAATTCGGGGTGGTGTCCAAGGCTATCTACGATAGAAGGTTAGGGCAGATTACAGTTCAGACATTCATATTACAAGTAGTGCTTTGGTGAAACAGATGTTGGTTTAGCCTTTTGGTGTCACACTAAACCTAGTCTATAGAATGGAAACTAAATTAACTTGTAGGAATTGAAAACTAATTCTAACTTTTAGAAATTGGAATCTAAGTACATTTGCAATAATTGAAATGATAGAAAAGTAAATGTTGTAGAATTTAAACCTAATTACTTTTGCATAATGGAAGTTGCTTGAAGTAAACACAATTTAAACACCTATCAGTGTTCTATTATAGAAGGTTGTCAATCTTCTATCATAGTAGCTGACAACAAAAGGAAAATGCAAGAAAACTTGAAAAGTTGCTAGAAATGAAGAAACAAATACAATGCTACAGATTACTTTAATTGCTGAAACATGAATCAAGAAATCATAGATTAACTAATCTATCAACTGTCACACATCTATGCAATCTGAAAGCTCACTCTTAAACATGGAAAATAAATCTTAAAGCTACAACAATGGTTAGTGTGAAACAAATAAAGAATTTGACAAATATCCACCTAAATTCTGCTGCAACAAAGTTCAAGGGAAAACCTATCAGTCAGTCCTTCTTCTAGGCCTAGAAGTGGCCCTTGCTTCCTTTTCTAGAAGAAGGTATAAGAGCTCTTCTACTTACTAAATACTAACACACTCATACATAACAATAGATGATGGAAAACTACACTTTATTTATCTGGAAAATAACATTACATACTATGTAGGACAATCCTGCTACACATTGTTACACTTTGATATCTACTGCATCTATCTCCTATTTTCCTAATTAGCTCAACCAATATGGGAGCTATATTATTTATATTGTCTTATTCCTATTCTACATGCCCAAAATATCTTATTTTCTATTTTACATTGATTTTCCAAATATTCTACAACTGACTGGGTCTATTTTAGGATAATGCAAGCTGCATCTTTGGGTGTTGGTGCATGAGTTGTGTCTCTTGGTAGTAGGGAATGGGGGAAATAATTGTGAATTCTTCATATATCTCCCTTAATCATTCTCTTACCATTTTAGATGCTCAAATATATGTTTGTCTAAAACTAGCCATCTTCCCCTATTATTCCGAAGCATCTTCAGAATAATCGGTTATATATTTGTTGTTATGCCCATATGCACTAAAAATATTCAATTTGATAGGTATGATTGGATAGGATGTCTATTCCATATTTCAAAATATGATCCCAATAATTTTTACATGCCTTAGTTGACTAATTCCCTACCCTGCCATTCATTGGCTATTGGCTAGAATTTATATGATAAATTATTGCATTTTCCAGCTCTGTTGCATAATTGTAAATAAATTGGTGCTCCTTGCAAATTTAAACTAATTAGCACATGGAAAAATATTCACATATCAATATGAAGGAGTACATCAAGTTGCTACTAAAATTATACACTTCATTCACCAAGTAACCATGCTAAAATAGTGCAATTGTTGCACAATTGTCCCTACTCTGTTATACCCTGTTGCTATCTATTTAGACCATGTGGGAATGCTTCTAAAATAGGTCAGATATCTTCTTTAGTCCTTCTGAACTCATTCCATCCATTTCCTCATGCTTTTCTTGACAACTTCAAGGTGCTCCTATAAAGTGACAACTTGTTGGTTTTTGTATGGTTGTTTTCTACAGATTTCTAGATTTATGATAGTCCTAGGAATTTGGCTCCAATGTGGATTTCAAACAAGTTTAAGGGTGGGAAAACATTCAAACACCATTGTGAAGTTAATGGACATCAGCATACCACATTTGGCTAATTGAAATGCATGTTTTATTTGCTACTTAATCAATTGAAATAGTGCATAAAATGCTTAAAATAGTCAAAACAGGGGTATAATGTTCCTAACATAAAATCATGCAAACAATTAACAAATAATATATTCTAATCAACTATTTGGAAATTAAATTTGTCATGTTTGGTAATATGGTAGTTTTTTATATGTCAAACATAGTGTAATAATGAGGTATTTCTAGGCCTCATCATCCCCCCAGCTTGAACTGATGCATGCCCTCATGCATCCTAGTAGGCCATAGTAATATGCAGGTTTTATCTTTTTGAACAACATCCTTTGCCACTTACTACCCAAGAAATTTCTCCTTGCTGCACTACACCAAGCATTTTGCAATTAAGCACATGTATTTCACTTTTCTTGCAATTTTTCAATTTTTGTAGTTCTTGCAATTTTTCTTTTCTTCTCTCTTTTTTTATTCTCTTTGTATTTTTTCTTGCATTTTTTTTTTTTTTCATTTTCAACTTGCAATTCTTTGATTTCTGCACTTTCATCCTTCAATATTGCAATTTCTGCAATTCTTACAGTTTTGACTCTTTTTCTACCTTTCTACAAGTTTTAGTGTTGCAAGGTACCTCTTAAAGGCTTGGTATCATGTGATTCATATTGCAATAGCCTTATTGTATTTTTCTAATGGAACCATATTTGGCATATGCACTACTACTGGTGGAATTTTCTATCTTGACAACATTTCAGCCTGGATACCTATTTTTGTTGTTTGCACCTTTGAAATAAAATTGACAAAATTTTGATTTTGAAATGTTTGAGGGATGTACTTACTTGTGGTAGAGCTTTAGGAACCTCAATATTTGATGTGCCCTACTCTTTTGCAACATTTTCAGGAATTTTTGGCATAATTTGTCTTGTTTTGAAGCTTGCTTCGGAATGAGATTGTTGTTCCAAAGATGCTTCGAATGAGACTGTCATTCTAAAAAAAATGCCAAAATGGCCTCCTATGCAAAATTTAGCTATATATTCTATTGTGGGCCCATATCTAGGGTGTGTAAGCCTTCCATAACATCAAAAATCCCTTCTCTATCCTTTTTTTTAGATGTTATTCTTTATTTTGTATGTTGTTGTTTTATTGCAGTAGTAGTAAAATAGAATCTTCAGGTGCATTTTCTAGATTATCCTCTTCAGATTTATGAAGCATTTATGGGGTATCAACTTGTAGTTCTCCTTCTGAAACCTACCCTACTAATTCAAATAGAATTGCTGCCATGTCTATCCCAAAATCAGGTTTTTTCATAGTTTTGAAGTTTCCATGCAACTAAGGGTAGAAGGGGGTGTTTCTTGACATTTTGAACAACATGTTCCATTTTTTTAACTTGCCAATATTGTATGAATAGTTTATGCCAAATACCGATTATCATACACTAAATTCTAAATGCTTACTATGACTTAAATGCAAGAAACACATACCTTACTATCCTGAAAATTTATCATGCACCTTACAAGCTGCTTCCAATGATTGTTAGCAAGCTATCTGAAAACATAAACATAACACATGTGCAGTGTGAGATTTGTACAATGGTGGAACAATGATGGGTGGATCAACAAGGCAATGCATACCAAAAAATTGGTTTTCATGCAAGCCAATTCAGCAGTGCCTCCAAGGAGGTTTTCACTACTGAATTATTCATTTTTTTTCATTTTTTTCATCTTTCTTTTCTTTTTTTTCATCTCTTTTTTTCATTTTTTATATCAGAAGAGGCTGCCATTTCTAGTTTTCAACCAACTTCTATCCTCTCTTTTTTCAAGGGCTTCAATGAGATAGAATGTATCTCATGAGGCTACAATGAGAGAGAATGTCTCTCATTCTTATTTGGATAAGAACAATCCTTATTCTGCAAAAAACATATCAATTTTTGTATAAAAACACCATCTTTTTCTACTGAAAGCTGCAACAATGATGCACCCTTTCTTTCCATATGAGTAATAAGAGCCTTCTTATGTCATCATTAACTCCTTATTGCTGGAAATGAAGTATTGACTTCATTGTTCCTCCTCCATGCTAAAATTGATGCTTGTCCTCATGTATCCCCATTTTGTGGGACATGCCTTATGCTGCAATTTTTTCTCTTTTTCTTTTTCTCTCTTTTTTTTTTCATTTTTTTCTCTTTTTTTTTTTTTCTTTTTTTTTTTCAAGATTCAAAAATATGATCATTTGGAATCTTTGTCAGAAGAGGAAGCCTCTTCTATCATATGCAAATTTAACTGTGTGAAATATCGAGCAAATTCCACCTTTGTTAGTGGTTTATGGTACAACTGTAAAATATGTCCATTCACCACTAATGTCCTCCTTGAATCATCAACTGAAGAAAGTTGAACAACTTCATTCTCAAACTCCTCTGGTTCATCCTTGCTGCTCTTAATGTGATCATCATGCCATATTTTCCATTTTTGTTGAGTGAACTCTATTTGGTGAAGTGCTTCCAACCAAAGTTCATCAAATGCATTCAACTGCAAAATCTATTTTTTTTGTACCTGCAACAACTCAATGCCAACTTCTAAAGATGCATAAAGTGTTAGTAAAGCATTAGGATGTTGGATCAATACATCAAACAAATTTGCTTCCTGGTTTTTAGTCAACCAACTATTGTTGTTCAAAGGTTGTTTTGGTTGCATTTCAGTTTGTTTTGTACCAGGATGTTTTGAATTGGTTCTTGGAGAATGATGCATTAATGAATTAAGAGAGCAATGATATGGTGGAAAAGAATGGAAAATCTATGTATGTTTACCAAAAATAATTCTTGAAAGAATTAACTTTGATAAATGATAATGAAAAGATGAGAAAAAATGATGACATCCATGTGGTAAATGAAGAAAACTATTTTGTATTGGAATGGGTGACAAATTTTCAAAATTTTGCTTTTCATCATTCCATAATAATTGTTGAACAATAGTTGGTTCATCTTTAAAATCTGAAATATGAACATTTTCAGCAAAAACAAACTTTTTGGATGAATCCAACTCTTCTTCATTATCCTTTACAACTATGGAGGCCAAAGTTGAAATATTCTTTTCATTTTCCTTATATGTTCTAAGAAACTGTGGGCTTCCTAGACAATCATACTTAGGTGGAGTAAGTTTTCCTACAAGCAAGTCAACTAATTTTCCACCTTTTTGTATGGTTTCAGGATATACTTTCTTATTTTTTCTTGGTTTCCTAAAACACATTTCTTGAACAATCTTATTAATGATTGGTACATCTTTAATAGCTTGAAGTAAAGGGATTTTAATAGTTAAATGTTCTAATTCCTTTATCAAATCTGATTGTGAAGATGTTATTTTTGATATCTCAAATTGTTCAAAATATGGTACTTTCTTTGATGAGTTATCCTGTGGGAGGTCTTCTTTTTCTTTTTGATATTTCAGTGTAGATTTATTTTCATGTTCATTCTTTTTAACTCCCCTTTCTACACTAATAAGTGGAATAGGTTCAAGCAGTGGTTTACCTGAACACAACTGAGTTTTATCACAGTCACTAGCATTCATTATGGCTGCATTTTTTGATTCAGCCATAGAGACAGGGGTTGCCTGTTTAACCATGTTGGGATTGGCCACAGGTTGAGCTGAAAATAAAGGTTGTTTTGCTTTTTTGTTGTTGTCCCTGAGAGAAATTATGGGTATGAGTAGGCAACAAGTTTGATTTCTATTTTTGATAATGTTGTTGCCCTTTGTACAGTTTTTGTTGTTGTACCCATTGATATCCTTGTAGTTTTGGCTGCAACCATGGTGGATGATGTTGATTCCATTGTTGTTGCACCCAGCCATGTTGAGACCATTCTTGGGAATATGCCCATGGTGGTTGACTCCAACATTGTTGAAGTGGACCTGAAGCAGACCATGGCATATACCAAGGATTATTTCCCCAATGTGCAAGAAATTGAGAAGCATTCTGATATGGAAATTTATGAAAATTATTCCCTTGTCCTTGTCCTACAAAATTGAGTTTTTCATAGGTTGAGACTATTTTTCAAAGACACTTTTGAGTTCTGGCAATAAACTACATTGATCTGTGGGGTGTCCTTTTTGACAAATGCTACATGTAGCAGGTATAAATGTTTTGTTCAAAGGATAGTCATGAAGAGAGTGTTGCTTCTCACTACATTTTGAACAATAGATGATTGAAGGTTCAACAGATTCATTCTTTTCATCTAATGTTTTATCAATATGTACTAAAATATCAGCCTCTTTCATGCATTCTTTCAAATCATGTTTATCATTACCAATTCTATGTTTTCTATGCCTTGAATGAGAGTAATTTTTACAGAGTTTAAGGATTTCCTGAAATTCAAGTGCATTTGCATCTCCTCTTCCCAAGATATCCAATGCATCCCTAGATTCATCTTGCAGTCCCCTTAAGAATATGACTTTGCAAATTTTAGGTTCAACACTTCCACATCTCTTATGAACAAAAGAAAATTTGTCTAGATAGTCTTCTAAGATTTCATTTTCCTCTTGTTTCATTGTAAGAAATTCATCATTTTGATTCTTGACTTGACAATATTCTTGGTATCTCTCCAAGAATATGTTTTCCATCTCATCCCAAGTTCTAATTGAATCAGGTTCTAAGGTAATAAACCATCGTAGAGCTAACTCTTTAAGAGTGGAAGGAAATAATTTGAGCTTTTGATTGTCATTAGTGTAATCATGAGCTTGACATACAATTTTAAACTCAAATAAAAACATATCAGGGTCTTCAGATGTAACTCCCTTGAAAGTTGGTAACACTGAAGGTGAAATGACCTTCATGGGAGCATTTTGATTAGGATCTAATTGAATTGGGTTTTGAAAAGTTTTGGCAGGTGCACTAGTTGCACTAGGGTGGAGCACATTGTTGGCTCTCCTTGGATTCTCTAGTGAACCTTCCATTATAGGTTCCCAAAAATAATTATAAATCTTGTCAAATTGTCCTGATTGTATGGATTTGTCAAGAGAAAGTGGTGTTGAACTACTGATTTTTCCTCCTTGTAATGATTTCTCAAAGGATCTTGCAGTGCTTGAAGTGGATGATTGTGATTCTTTGAAAATTCCAACATTTTTGGAAATAAAAAATTTAGACAACTTTGACATAATTTCAACCTCTTGTGAAATTTTTCTTCCTGTGGTTTCTTGCTTATTTTCTAAATGGACTGAAATGCAATTTACAAAAATTGTTACTTATACCAGTCATTTATCCAGATTTCACTCTAAAATTCACAACTTAGCACAATTAACAATTATTGGGCTGCTTTTACCTTCTAACAACACCATGTTCCTCAAAACAATGCCAAAAATGATGTGTGTCATTAATAGCATCATTTAATCTTATGATTTGTCAAATCTAGGGTGGTGTCCAAGGCTATCTACGATAGAAGGTTAGGGCAGATTATAGTTCAGACATTTAGATTACAAGCAGTGCTTTGGTGAAACAGATGTTGGTTTAGCCTTTTGGTGTCACACTAAACCTAGTCTGTAGAATGGAAACTAAATTAACTTGTAGGAATTGAAAACTAATTCTAAATTGTAAAAATTGGAATCTAAGTACAATTGCAATAATTGAAATGATAAAAAAATAGAATTTAAACCTAATTACTTTTGCATAATGGAAATTGCTTGAAGTAAACACAATTTGAACACCTATCAATGTTCTATTATAGAAGGTTGTCAATATTCTATCATAGTAGCTGACAACAAAAGGAAAATGCAAGAAAACTTGAAAAGTTGTTGGAAATAAAGAAACAAATACAATGTTGTAGATTACTTTAATTGTTGAAACATGAATCAAGAAATCATAGATTAACTAATATATCAACTGTCACACATCTATGCAATCTGAAATCTCACTCTTAAACATGGAAAATAAATCTTAAAGCTACAACAATGGTTAGTGTGAAATAAATAAAGAATTTGACAAATATCCACCTAAATTCTGTTGCAGCAAAGTTCAGGGAAAACCTATCAGTCAGTCCTTCTTCTAGGCCTGGAAGTGGCCCTTGCTTCCTTTTATATAAGAAGGTATAAGAGCTCTTCTACTTACTAAATACTAACACACTCATGCATAACAATAGATGATGGAAAACTGCACTTTTATTTATCTAGAAAATAACATTACATACTCTACAGGACAATCTTGTTGCACACTGTTACACTTTGATATCTACTGCATCTATCTCCTATTTCCTCTATTAGCTCAACCAATATGGGAGCTATATTATTTATATTGTCTTATTCCTACTCTACATGCCCAAAATATCTTATTTGCTATTTTACATTGATTTACCAAATATTCTACAATTGACTTAGTCTATTTTAGGATAGTGTAAGTTGCATCAGTGGGTGTTGGTGCGTGAGTTGTGTCTCTTGGTAGTAAGGGAAAATTGTGGAAATAATTGTGAATATTATATTTATGTTGCTTAATCATTCTCTACCTTTTTAGATGCTAAAATATTGTTTGCTAAAATCGACATGTTCCCCTATTATTTTGGAGCATCTTCAGAATAATCGGTTGTAGGTGTACTTTATGCCCAGATGCACTAAAAATGGTCAATTTGGTAGGTATGATTGGATAGGATGTCTATCCCATCTTTCAAGAGATGATCCCAATCATTTTCACATGCCTTAGTTGACTAATTCCCTGCCCTACCATTCATTGGCTGTTGGCTGGAATTTATATGATAAATTATTGCATTTTCCAGCTCTGTTGCACAATTGTAAACAAATTGGTGCTCCTTGCAAATTCAAACTAATTAGCACATGGAAAAATATTCACATATCAATATGAAGGAGTACATCAAGTTGCTACTAAAATTATACACTTCATTCACCAAGTAACCATGTTGAAACAGTGCAACAGTGTTGCACAATTGTCCCTGCTCTGTTATACCCTGTTGCTATCCATTTAGACCATGTGGGAATGCTTCTAAATAGGTCAGATATCTTCTTTAGTCCTTCTGAACTCATTCCATCCATTTCCTCATGCTTTTCTTGACAACTTCAAGGTGCTCCTATAAAGTGACAACTTGCTGGTTTTTGTATGGTTGTTTTCTACAGATTTCCAGATTTATGATAGTCCTGAGAATTTGGCTCCAATGTGGATTTCAAACAAGTTTAAGGGTGGGAAAACATTCAAACACCATTGTGAAGTTAATGGACATCAGCATACAACATTTGGCTAATTGAAATGCATGTTTTATTTGCTACTTAATCAACTAAAATAGTGCATAAAATGCTTAAAATAGTCAAAACAAGGGTATAATGTTCCTAACATAAAATCATGCAAACAATTAACAAATAATATATTCTAATCAACTATTTGGCAATTAACTTTGTCATGTTTGGTAATATGGCAGTTTTTTATATGTCAAACATAGTGTAACAATGAGGTATTTCTAGGCCTCATCACCTTTGGCATGATAATTATAGTAGCGTCTGAGTCGATCATACAATTATGCACAATCCATCCTTCCATTCTGAGAGACAAGTAGAAAGGGGGTCATCTATTCTTTCTAGTGGTAGAATTCATCAGTGTTTGAGCTAACATTGTTTGAGTCAGATTCTTCCCCTTATATTTCACAAATTTTAGTGATTCTTGAAATAAGTCTACTTGTCCAGGCAATTGCAATGCATCATAGAGACTCACCTTGGCTAGAATTATTTTTAGTTCTTTAATAATATTGTATGTATATGCACTGAACTCTTTTCCTTCATTGGCTGCCTTATATTTGCTTTGATACTACTATGTAGCCTCTACCCTCTAACACTTGGTCAAGGATGGGTATTTGAGCTTTTCTCTGACGTGTTCCTCTGTTTTAGCTTTTTCTTGTAAAGTCGAAACCTTTTTCTTGTAATCTTTCTTTCACTTGCGAAGGTAAAATATCTTTCAATAGAACATATGCATCTGGCTTGGGTGTTGAAATAGCTGCTTTTGCTTGTGCTAATTTTTTTTATTTTGTACCTTTGGATAAGCAAGTACCTTCAAAGACTCCATTTCAGTTGGGTCCACGGTGATGGATTTTCTTCCAATTGTCGTAAGAACTAAAGTTTGTTCCTCATAAGGGACCATGAAATTAGGATCAATTTTTGTAATCATATTTATTTGACCATCGAAAGATCTTTCTTCCAATGTTTGTACGTAGTTCAGGTGAACCATGCAGGTTTCTTCACCATGTGGATCATTACAGGTAGAGCACTAGTATGCTTTGTCCAATGTGCCATATTCTTTGTTTTCCAATATAGTTAGATTTCTCTCAGGTACCTTACTAGTTGAAGTTACTTGCTCCTTGGTGTTCGACGAAGGGGTACAGGTGAAGATGGCAGTGCTAAGAATGGAACCAGAGCATGTAACTATGGAGTGGTTGGAGTAGGAAATTGTGGGATAGAAAGTATCACCATGGTTTGAGATGAACTCGGACTCCATTAAGGGACTGGATACATGGGGGACATTGGTAAGGGCTGATAATATGCATTGGAGTACAGATATTATGAAATATTAGTAAATATAGGCATTTTCATCTTCGATGAAATATTATCGATAGTAATCAGATTAGCCTTGGAATTTTGCACAGTAGAATACAAATCAAGAAATATGTTGACACTAGACTGTCGGATGACCATAGTTGAAATCTCAAAGGTAGTAAAATGTAGCTTGCTTAAGAGTTGGTTGAAGACCATCAAGAAATCTCTACCAAGTTCAGGTGAACCTAACGTTGAATTCCAAGATTTTATCCTACGGGTGCCTCTAAATGGTGGTAAGTTGATGCAATAGAGAGAATGGATCCACTTATTTATTGAACCCTTTGATAAATAATTCAGCCAACTGGTCCTAGGTGTAATAGTAGCAGGCTATAAATATTGGTACCAATAAAGTAACTTACCTTTGAGAGAGAGCACGAGTAATCTTACCATGACATCCTCTTATGTAATGTTATGAATGATCACCAAAGAAGCCACATCTTGGACATGCTTGTAAGTCGTCTTGCCAATACCGTCGTAAGTAGGCAAAGCTTTCAATGCTGCTTACAAAATAAGATTATGATCTTGTAGAGTGAGAGCCCCAAAGTGATTCCAGGTTGGGAATTTTCTTGGTGGTTGAGGTGGTAGCTTTTGGGCCATTTGGACTAGAGTGTTTTCTTGGGGGGGAGGAAAGCTAATGGCTCTATTAGCTGGACTCGAAGGAACAAAAAATACACCAGCTACCTGTGAAGAAGTTACAATTGATGGAATGGTCAGAGTGACTAACCTAGGACATTCTCCTAGAACTTGGGTGTCAAGCTCATAAAACTCAATGGGGTCTTCAAAATTTTTGGCCTTCGATATTGTGATCATGAAGAAAGATTTTGTTCACTTCACGTTTATAGGATTCTGGGTAAAATTGAGTCACCAGATGTTCTAGTCAGATAGTAAAAAGATGAACATCAAACCTTAATACTGTCAAAGTGGAACTTTTAGCGTCCCATCAGGCATGCCAAAAAATACTAGCATCGGTGGTGATTTTGCTAGATAAATGCAAGCCAAAGATTCACCAACTCAAGCTCTCTTAAACTACTAAGACTATTTGTCCCACCGATACAGAGACTATTTGTCTCATCGATAAGGAGACTATTTGTACCACCAGGTGTGCCAAAAATTGTTGGTCATGAATCTACCTAATCATAAAATATATGCACCCTAGACCCGACCAACATTGAAAGGCCAAAGGAGAGAGATGTCCTTTGGGCCAATCTCTAGAGAGGGTTGGTTCCATTACTAATCTAATTTGGTTTAAAGCTTAGGGTAATAGGAAAGAGATGGAAAATGACATAAAGGAATGGAAAATATAGCTATGAGCTAGATATGAAAGGTGGGGATAAACTAGCAGCTAAAATCCATATCAAAATTTTAACATGTAACATAAAGGAAAGCATAGGAACCATTCATAGATTGCAAGGATAATTTCCAATGAACATTTCAGCATTCAATTCTCTACCAAGAATTAAATTCAGAAATGCAAAATTTAAATTTACTTAACAAATATCATGAACTTAACAAAAATGAAAGACAAAAAATAATTGCATACAACACTACTCTAGGAACTAGAGCCAAATATCTTTCTATTGATGCAAAGAACTCAAAGTGTTTTTTGGTAGAGTGTTTATCCTCCTTTTTTACATCAAAATGCTTAGTATTTATAGAGGGTTTCACATCTGTAATTAAATTCAAATAAAATAAAATGTTGGGTAGTCAAAGATCAACAATAGCAATTCTCTCCTTGGTAATGACAATACTCGAAGAACATTCTTTAAGAGGTAACAATCTCATTTTGGTGGAAAACGCCTAGGAAATAAGCATAAATGGACGATAAAAAATTATTCCAGACTTCGGTGCATTGAAACTCAACAATATCACATGAAAATCAAGAGCTCGAACATCAAATATGGGTTGTCACTTTGTCATCTTGCACCTCAAAATTTAATCTTTTCCAGGAAGACCCACTGAAAAGTAACTTTGTTTCGAAAAGAAGCAAAATCAGTGGAGGGTGCCTCAAAAATGAACAAGATCGCACCAAAATCTAGGATGTAGCATTTAATCTTGGCATCTCTTCAGTAGGAATTCTGGAAATATCAATTTTATTTCTCCAAGAATTAAATTCCATCAATCTCCAACCTTTCCCAAAAAATATCAGCAACAGTGGTGCCTTCAAAAGAAAACTTTGTTGAAAGGAGGGGGCAAGAATTTATTTCGCCCAAGCAATTTGGTGTTTTCACCCATCAATATGCTTTCACTCTTCACCTGATTAATTTCACCAAAAAAATAGAGAATTTTACCACAAAATTGAATGGAAATGACTTCTGCAAGAAACTGGATGAAAATGATTTTCACCCTCTACCTGGGGTGACTTTGACTTGGACCAACATATAAAGATATTTTTTTGCGACTTTCACTTTGAACTGGGTGAAATCAATATTTCTACTGAAAATGGGGCAAAATTACATTGGTAGGAACCTTCTTTAAATTTGCTTTGACTTTGAATGACGCAACCTTCACTTGAATGACATCACTTCATAATTTGAGCTTCGAAAAATGTCCTCAACTTGGATTTCACCCAAAAGAAGGGCAAAAGTGATTTTCGCATCTTTGACTTCACAAAGCATACTATTTGCTTTATTTTTACTCTAAAAAGTCTTCATTTAGAAATTTACCCTAAAAAAGGGTGAAATTTTTTTTCGTCCCCCCCTCTGGGGCGACTTTGACTTTGATCGATTCCCATCACCTTAAATGTGCAATTTTTAGGCAAAAGTACTTTTCTCCACTTTGGAAAATCTTGCCTTCGTTTTAAATCGAGTGCTTTCCATTGTTTTCACTCCCACTTGGGCAAAATCTTCCCAACATGGTATTTCCCCCAAAAGAAGGGCGAAAATTATTTTTGCCACTTCTCTAGGGCAAAAACGTCTTCCCCTTTGTCTTCACTGGAACTGTTCCTTTTAATAATAATTGCTAAAGCCTTAGATCATTTTCATCACTCCTATGATCTTGAGACGTTATTTTTCTATACATTTCCCCCTTTATATCTTACCCATGATTTGCATTAATTTTTATCAGCAAAAACTTCTTGTGTATTACCAGGGACAAAATCAACCTTATTTATTTAGCGAAATCAATCAAAGGATGGAAACAAAAATGTTACATTAAAACATTAAAGACAAAAGATCCAAACAACTGCATCACTCATCTTATATTCTTTGGATTTTACAATCAAAATTTAGTGTGGAAAAACTACCAACAGGTTCCCTATCTCTTTGTTATTCTCCCCAAGCCATTAGGGAGCTTTGTCAAAGGTAAAAATGGAAGGAAAAATTAAATGTATTTAGATTGCAATAAATGGTCCCTTTGAATCACATATCTAATTTATTAATAATACTTTTCTTTAGGTCACCCTGGTTCATTGACAATATGGAGCTTAAATCAATATTATAATATTACAACATCCATGATATTTTTCTTAACATTGTCCTAAATATTTAGGATAAATTATTGTGGAGTTTTCATTGTTTAAAATTAGAAAATTTCCATTAGAATATCAAGCCATTCATTTCCCTAAAAAAGGAAATAAGGAGCTATGCCAGTAAATTTTGATAAAATAAAATCTTGTCTGATAGGTTGGAAAGGTGGGTTCTTTACAATGATTAGAAAGCTACAAATCATAAGGACTTCCTCACAATCTATTTCCACATATATGATGTCACTTTAAATATTATTAACAAAAATAGCATCTAAATTTGATAAAATCCATAGATTTTTCCTTGGAAAGGATGTGAGCAAAATTTTAGATTTTCTCTTTGTAAATAGATAAGATTTATAAAGGAAAGATACTGGAGGGGTAGTCAAAAAATTCCACAATTATAATTTTGGCATTAGAAGAAAAACTTGGTTCAATATTATTCAAAACTCAAAGAAAGATTTCGACAAAAATATTACTTCAAAAATCTATAAGTTTTGCACATGCAATGTGATAAAAATGTATAAGAAACAAACCCTATCTAAAGGCTCAACAACATGAAATTTTATATCAAATAATTTGTAAAATATAAATAAGCATGTTAGAAACATGTTAGTTACTCCATTAATGAGGAATATTATATAATTATTTGGCTGGATGCTTCATTATCCTCTTATTTCTAATAAAAATTAATAATAGTTGGTTTAGGCATTTTTAACTAGTAAAGGTTCAAAAGTTAAAAGTTATATTAATTACTAAGGATAGAACAAATTAAAGTAGAAAGCATAGATATGTCCCAATATTTATTGATTTAAAAAATATTTAATATGTTAAAGTTAAATTAAAGGATAATTTAAAAAATTATAATAAAATTAAATTAAACAACTCTCTCATTATACATAATATTATCAATTTAAAATATATTTTAAATATTAAATTAAGTTAATGGAGCATGAGTTGGGAGTGCTTGCAACAACCAATATGAGTGTGAGCCAAAAGTAAGTGCACCAGTGAGTGTGCACTTGTGAGTGCAAGCAAGCATAAGCTGAGAGTGAGTGCAACCAAAAATGAGTGGGAGTGAGTGCAGTAGGGAGTTCAAGCGCAAGCGAGGAGTGAGTGTAGGCGAGTGGGAGTGAGTACAGTAGCGAGTGCCAGTGCAAGCCAAGAGTGAGTTTAGCTAAAAGTAAGCAAGTGCAACCAAAAGTGAGTGTGAGTTAGGAGCAAGGATCAAGGAACAAGTACCACTTTTTTTTCTAGATCTTAGAATAATTTAAAGGATTCAATTGAAGAAATCCAAGAGAGAATGCAAGCCTAGAGTGAATGCGATATAAGAGGGAGTGTGAACCAAGAGGGATTATAATCTAAAATTTAGTCATGGTAAAAGAACAAGAAGTTCATTCAAAGTATATCAATGCTTCAAAACCTTACCGCAAATGCATGGAATATTATTTCCTAAAAATTATTGAATCAAAGGAATGTCAAGAAAAATAAGACATAAGGGCAATTGTGAGCTAGGAGGGAGTACAAGTAGAGAGTGAGTGTGAGGTCATAGAGAGCGCAAGCCAAGAGAGAGTGTAAGCCAAGAGGGAGTGCAAACTAAGAGGAAGTGCAAGTCACGATTCAGTTATGGTAAAATAGCGATAGGTTCATCCAAAGTGCATCAATGCTTCAAACCCTTACTACAAATGCATGGAATATTATTTCCAAAAAAAACTAAAGTAAAGGAACATCTAGAAAATAAGAGACATGAGTAATTGTGAGCCGGGAGGGAGTGCAAGCTAGGAGCAAGTGTGAGGCAAGAGAGAGTGCAAGTCGAGAGCAAGTGCGAGTTGAGAGAGAGTGCAAACGAAGAGGGAGTGTAAGCCAAGAGTGAGCCCCATTAGCTGTTATGAAAGGAATGTCTGGATACCCTAGCTAGAAATTAGAATGCGCTAGTTGGAAGTATGGAGTCCTAAGTTGGAGATAAGAAAAAGAGTTAATACATGGTAATTTCAATCAAGGTAGCAAATGTTACACTAGAAGTAAGTATCAAGGATGAGATGATTGAGCCTGACATAATGGTTCTTAAAAGTAGAGGATTAATATGTAAGTTTCGTAGGTTTTGGAGTTTCAAAATCAAGTCAAGTGGAAGTGGTGATTGATTTTAAATTATTCTACAACTTTTCTTCCTAAATATTTTTTTTTCATCATCTTTTCCAATTAAAATATTAGGGATAAAATAATGGTTGGTGACCCATGTTTTAGGGGAAGAGATGTGCTTTATTTGAGACCATGAAATGAAGATTTTTCAGTTGAGATAGAAACTATTAAGAAGCTACTAGTGTGGGTTAGGCTTTTTCTACTTCCATATCAGCTTATAAACAAGGATGTTTTGAAGAATATTGGAAATACCCTAGAGAAATCTTAAAGGAAGGACCAAATTATAAGGAGCGAAAGCATGCTATACATACTCAAATATGTGTTGCTATGAATATTTCAAAACATTTACCACAATCTATTAAGATTAAATCTAAATCAAGAGAATATGATCAACAAGTAGATTATGAAAGTATTGCATTTTGTTGCCATTATTGTTATGATATTGAACACATGGCAAGAGTTTGCAAAGTGAAAACTACGAAGAAAGAGAAAAAATTCTAGCCATGAAATAAACTTCAAGATGAAGCAAGGAAATCATACAATAATAGAATCTAGATTAGATGAAGGATATTCCACTCCAAAATAAGAGGTAAAGAAGCCTATTTAAAATATCATTTGGCAAGTTCAAAAGAATTAAAGGTGCAAAAGAAGATGTGAAGATAAATCCTAAAACAAAGACAACAAAAGAGGTCAAGTTTATTCCAAGTAAATCATCTTCATTTTCCTCAAGTAGTATAAAATCCTCTTCAAGTAATAAAAGTGAAAGTGGTGAAGATGTTATCCCTTACAATTTAAAGTTTCAAGAGCAAAATAAAAAAGAAATGAGGTTGAAGAAAATCCATAAAAATTTAAGGTTTTAAGGAAGAATAAGAAGGCAATTACTACATAAGAGCATCCTTGCACTTTAGGGTTTCCAAGGTAACTTAAAAAAAATTGTGCTTTTGAGGTTATTCCTTGTGCTTTAGTTCCTTCACAACAAGGTAAACCTAAAGATGATAAGTCTTACTATGACAATGAAATTAGAGAGGAAGACTTAAGAAGCAAAAACAAAGAGAAAAAGAAACACAAAGGAATGTTGATATAGGAAAAAGCAAATATCACAAGTGTTAACAAGAAGTGAGGCTAAACCCACAAATAAAATAAAAAAATAACAATGAAAATAATATCTTGGAATATTTGGGGAATTAATAAGAACCTTAAAGAGAGGTGTTAAAAAATTATGTTATAGACAAGATATTTTTACCACCAAATGTTTTAGCCATTTTGATAGATAGATAAAGTTGAATATGCTTTAATTAACTTGTTAGAAATGTAACAAGAGCACTCTAAACTTTTGTTTTTATAATAGAAGTGGCCCCAATAAAAACCAAACATAAATTATTAAAAATATAGTAGTTTAAATAATGTTTATAAGTTGATGTTCAATTACCATATAATTCTATTTAACAACATTAAACTTTTATTAATTTCTTAACATGTCTAAATATTATTTTATAATTTCTATTTTATTCAGTCATATATAAAATATGGCAATAACTCCTAGTTCATGCCAAACTACGGAATATATGACTTTCTGCTATCATTTAGTTAATCTAAGTAGAAATATAGAATTGTAAAACTAACTTTTCCAACATGTTAAGACGAAAACTTCACCCATCCCTTACCTTTTGACAAGCTCCAATACAGAGCGAGGAGAATGAGCTTGTCGCCAACTGTTTAACTCCATTGTTTTTCCCAAAATGCATTGAATCAAGCCTTTTGTCTCAGAACTCAAAGCTCCCGCCGTTACAACATTATGTTCGAGACTGTATCCCATCACTTCACAGCAACTGTAAATGGCAACGAACGTCTCTAGTGTTGGGTTCCTCACAATCAGAGATGCAGCGGAGCCATTGTTTAAACACAACACCTGCAACAGATCCTCCAAATCTCCCCCATATACACACCAGCCACTTTCCTGTTCTAATTCCAGTAGATTCAACTTGCTTGCTCTTTTTCTAATGCTGATATCCGCATTTGAAATCCCGACCAGGAATTCCTGAACCTCGCCACATGAGTTCCCCTTTTTTACTTCAGAAGATTCGACCTCAGAGCTGTCTCGGGCTGCATTCTCTGTTATCTTCCGTGCTCGCTGAAAGAATGCATAGACAGACCGCACTTCAGTCTCTGGATCGCAAACAAACACCAATCTAAAAATCTGGTGTTTTGCTCTTTCTAGTCCATAGAAAAAACACCCTGAAATTTCCTCATATTTCAAGTAAGGGATCTGTTTTTCCTGTTTAAGAAACAAAAGGTAGCCATTAGCCTTAACATTAATTAAATCAATTAAGATTTCCCAACTGTAAATAGGATTTTTAAAGTTAAGAGTCTTACCAGGATTAGAGGTTATATAATACCTAATAACTTCAGATTAAATTTTTTAATAAATAAATAGGTATTAATGTGAATGGAATTTCAATTACCAAATATGCTATTACCACATACATGCTCGATGTTAATAGGGTTTAGAATTACTTGAATTTACCTGCTCATGGCGGGCGATGTTGAGGGTAATGTCTTGGGCAAAAACATGACCCTCCTTAAAAACATGGAGACCCTCCCAGACGACCCCATGTCTGTAGGGCACCACGCTGGTCCCAAAAAAAGCATACCCATATTCTCCTTCATCAAGCTTTTGCAATGTCTCATTACACATTTGGTTCACTCTGAACCGTCTGTCCATTGGAAGGTGCTCCTTTCCATCTTCCACCAGCTGCTGTATATACTCCCCTAGAGGCCTAAGACTCTCTTGTAACTTCCTCACAGAATTTTTCTGAATTTCTGCAATATTCTTGTCCTCCTGGCCTAGATTATCCTCTTCCATGGCCAAAAGCATTTTCTCCACAGCAAGTTGGGTTTCCAGAAGCTCCTTCTCGGTCTGCATAAGGCAGTACCCATCATCCCCACAGTGAAGCCAACATAGAATTATTTCCACCACCTTGTCGGACCACTGGAGTTCATTGTTAATGAGCTGCTCTGAAAGGGGAATGGGTGCAGGAGAGCAATCGTGGGGCACATGGAATGACAATATCCTGGCCCATTTTCTGTTGGCGTGTATAAGGGCCTGCCCCAACCTGGTCTCGAGTCTCCACACACGAAACTCCATATTTTCCTCTCCAAATTTTTCAATTTCGCTGCTACAAATCAAGTGCCTCTTCCATAAAAAGTCTCTGGAAAATCTCACGTCCAAACTGAGAGCGCCATTGTCATCACTATTGCGAGTATTATGAGTCATTTTATCAGATGAAACTATTGACAGATTTGTCAGGCGATGCAAAACGGCATAGCTGTCTTCACCCTCGTCTTCATCTTCATCTTCATCTTCATTATCGTCATAATGTTCTACACTAGAGGTATCATTATTTTCTTCTTCTTCGTTATCCGAAGTTTCTTCTTCCTCGCCAGTACCGTCATCTTCTTTTTCTTCTTGGTATTCACAGTCAGATTCTTCCTCGGAGTTCTTCTGATTCTCATGGTCATTTTTCTTGAATTGGTCATTGGTGGAAAATTCTTGGCTTTTCGATATACTTGAGCGTTTTCTTTTAAGCAGCAAGCGCTTCAACGGTGAAGCCATGGTTACCTGCAACGATCATTCAAATAGAACGGGTTCCAAAACTGCTTCAAAACATGGATAGGGAAAAAGTTTCCACAAGTATAAATAACTTACCGGAAATAGCACCAACGGTAGAGAAATGCATACCACAAAAGAAATAGTGTCATCGATTAGATATGGCAAAGAGCTTATCCGATAAGGTACGACGCTCGAAATCTATGCAATCACGTAGAGAAACTTGCCGCTTCATGAACTTACCATTGACATCAAATACCACGTCAATTATCGTGCACCAAAGAGTACCATGAGTGCAACTTCAGGCGCGTTTTAAAAAAGCCTAATCCTGTTTATGCAACTTTCAGGTATGCATGGAAAATTAACCGTATTAATTAAGATGCAATTTTGGAATGAGAATCATACCGGATGATATGCAATTTAAAAAGGGTTTAAGTTATAATGATAATAAAATTGTTTTGATTGAGTGAGAATAATTATAAATTAATAATAACAAAATAAAATTCTATATCAAACTTTGAATATATTTGATATTTTTTTTTTTTTAAGAATGTTTACAAATTACATCAACAACCACCTTCAAGGAGTTTGAACACAAGATCACTTAAGAAACAACCATCATCTTAGGCACTAGGGCAACTGCGTGTTGACAATATTTGATATTTATTGTATTAGTTTAAAATTAAAATAGATGAAATAATAAGTATTTTTAATAAATGTAAATTTTATTAATATTAAAATTAATAGTTAAAAATTTATAAAAAATAAAAAAATTATATAAAAATAGTTATAAATAATTTAGTTTAAATAGATGTTTTTGATATTGGCAAAAGATTAATGTTATTGTAACATCATTAAATTTAATATTTAAAAGGTATAAACTTTACAATACAACACTAAGGTGACAAGAGTTCATAAGTTCAAAGGATCACTTGTAGTTGTTGTTCACACCAAATATTAAGGATAACCTTTGTAGTGATCAACAATATACTATGGAAGACTAAAACATGATGGATCCCAAGATTCTAAATGGCAGAAGATGGGAGGAGATAACTAAAAAAAATGAACTCTTACTATCATAATAGTAGCAATGATTTTTTTAAAACCAGTTAGTATTTTAGGGTTTTGGGTTGATTTTGCAAAAATTCTTAAAATCATTCTCGATTCTTACTTTGTTAGGTAAGAATTGAAAATGTTTTTCAAGATTTGCTTAATTTAAAATTCAAGGTTTTTGGTTTTTGGTTTTTGATTTTGTAGAACTTTAACCAAAACCATAAAATCAATTAACACCAAACCCTTTGAAACTTATACCAAATTCTTACTTAAATCATGTAAGACCTTTGTAATCCTAGATAAGCTTAATCCCATAAAATCAATAAAAACTAAAACCTTAGAAACAAGTTTTGTAATCCTAGATAAGCCTAATCTATAAGATTTAGGAATAATTTATATGGGTGATCTTACTTGAAATGCCTCTAACAAGTTTATGCAATAATTAAAAATAATTTTCAATATTTCTACAAACTTTGAAACCCTATTTTATTTATATATTTTCTAAAATATATTTTCACATAATTATATATTTTTAAATGATTTCAATGCTTGTCAATAATTAGTTTTATATATTTAAGTGTGGAGGATACTCATCTAACTCAAAGGTAAAAATATTTAGTGTGAGAGCTAGAAGATCCTAATTTTGTTAGATGAATATGTGAAAAGTGATCTTATGGTTGTAATATTGTTCATAAAAATCAATGATGTTTTAGAATCACCACTAAAAGCCTTCCTTCAACCTCCTAATCACTCATCTTCCATGCATGTAGGTCCACCTCTTTCACTTAGATGTGACATAGACCTACCTCTCACCTACTCGATTGCATAGATATTCTTCCTCTATAGAGGATTATTAACATGAGATTTACATAGATCTCACACATATACAAAGGGGTTATATCAATAAATATTTACAAAGATATTTGATATAAAATATATCCATGCCATACTTATAATTTATTTGATGATGTGAATGGCCTCATTCCCAATTTTCCTTCTCTTATAAAGATAAATCTAGTTAAACAATCAAGTAATTTTTTTGGATTTAACTATATTCCATGGGGACTTAGTATTTTTTAAATTTAATCCATCTAGTTTATTGAGAATCTTCAAAAGATTTAATCAATTCCCTATTATCTTCGGATTAGATCTTCAATTATGTCTATCCTAAGAACTTTAGAAGCTTATGCCTAGTCTTCACTCAAACTACAAATTTGTTAGTGAGCTCCTAAATATCAGTTTAGTTTAGTTTCCTTGAAAATTGGCCCCAAGCTAATAGATCTTTTGTAGTACGGCTTTGAAACTTCTAACTTAACAACTTAGAAGTTTTTTCCTCTTATATAGTTATAATCATCAAAGCATCTAGGAAAACATCATTTCATACCTTAGATCCATTTATCTGAACTCTCATATTTGCCATAACATCAGTCGTAATATTACATTCTCTATAGATATGTTGGATCATAAATAAATCCATACCTGATAGTACATCCATTGCATACTGAATAATACTTTTAATGCTCCAACTAGCATTTTGCTTGCCATTCAAACTGTTAATGATATTCATACAATCCCCTTCCACTAAAAGCTTCTTAATGTTCATATTTTTTGTAAGCTTTACTCTTGTAACTATAGCTTTCACCTCTACTACACGGTTTGATGCATAGTTGATAAAAATTGGAATCGAAATGAAATCAGCATGGAAAAAAATCGGCAAAATTTGAGAATCAATAAAAAATCAGGGATAAAATCAACAAAATATTAACATTTTTTCATTGAAAATTTTGAAGAAAGTACAATTTTCATTGAAAAAAGGCTTTTTTCCATGCATATACGATTTTTTTCAGGAAAAAATCGACAAAAATTGGTAAAAATTGGCTAGCCTATGAATCGGGAAAATCGGATCAAATCGGGAAAATCGGATCAAATCAGGAAAATCAAATTGAATTGAGAATTTTTGTAGATTTTCTCAACAATGGTTTGATGTATGGCCAAAGTTCATTGCATAACAAGATATCACTACCCCTGATCTAGATCTTAGAACTTATCCCCCTCCAACCTTCCCTGGATTACCTTTAGAGGCTCCATCAAAATTTAGTTTTACCCACTCTAGTGGGGAGGAATCCATCTCACCTTTCTCTTTGGCCAGCTAATCTAATTCTTACATGTATATAAAATTCATATAGTGTATATGTTAAATTCAATTATGATCTTGGTATTACTATGTATATAACCTTATTGCCTATGAATTTTTAAAAATGATTATAGAATTGGGGTACTAACTTAAGAATAAAATTGAAGAACATGGTCATTATGCAATGGTGTATATTTTAATATTATTGGATTATTTAATTTTTTTTGGTAGGTAAAAAAAATTATTTACTATTCGGGTTAAAGGGTCTCATCCCTATTACAGTAGGCATACTTAGAGCCAACAATACACAACCGAAAAGAACAATCAGAAACCATCTGGGACTTATCCCTCTACTATATAGCCCATCCAAATTCGGGACCAACAAAAACATAACTAGGAAAAAAACACTGCAATCACAGGCAATCCTTGTTCTCTTCCTGCTAAAATTTGTCATTCTGGTCATGAGACAGGAGGACATTGAGCAGAGCAGGGAGATCCTTCAGTTTGGTAATTGCATTGGCGAGGAGAGTACTGCCTTCCCGACAGATGTTAGCGATCGACTGTAGGTGGTCTATCACTTCGTTGACTCGGTTGAGGGCCACAAAGTGGAGCTTGGCCTCGATGTTGATGGTCTGGTCCTCGTCTTCATCGTTGATTATCTCTAGAGATGGGCACTGGTCGCTCATTTTCTGAGGCTTCAACCTGTTAGATTTTCTTCTTTTTTGGGAGGGCCTGACCGATTTTTGCTTGAATCTCAGACGCTTACCAGTGGGAACTTCATCCTTGGGAGTGGAGGTAGGGGGCACTTCTTCCTTGCCATGGTCTTGGGTTGGAGGGGGTGATGGGGGACCAACAAGGGGCTTGGTACTAGTGGGGGGATCAACAGGGTTGGGGGATGGGGGAGGGCTGGGAGCAACATTGTGGGTGGACTTAGAAGAGTGCTCAGACTGGGGGATCAAGAAGGGATTCCCCCTTGACTTGGTGGGCAAGGGCATGCCTATAAAGCATGAGAAAGAGACCCTGGTGGTGAGGTGGCTTCGAGGATTTATGCTCCCTAAAATTGTTGATGGTAATGATGATGGAACGAAGGAGGAAATCAGGGACGTTAATGGGTCTAACGTCATGGAGGTGATTAACAAAGGTGAGGTTGTAGGTGCGAAGAGGGTTGTTGGGGTTGTCGACAATGACATATTGGATGACAGGGACAATGGCAGTGTCCCAAGGTCGAGGTAAGGATGAACGCAAAATACCTTTTTTTCCCAGACCAGATCCTTTCCCTTGTCGAGGAACTGGTCTGTTTCTTCCTTAAAATTATGTTTATCCCTGCGTACTACCCTACCAACAGGAGGGATACCAGAGGCCTAAGCAATAGAGTGGACACTCACCTCGAATTACAGTCCTCGAACTTGAACTTCTCCCTCGTTCCATGATTCAACAAAGTCTCTGGTGACTTCTTCATCTATCCTAGAGAACAAGTTGAAGAAGTTGATGAATCTTTTGGCGTCTAGCAAGGCCGTAATCCCTGGCTTGATCTGCAAATTAGTTGGCTCGATGAAAGCCATGGTGTCACTCAGACCAGGGTAAATAGAGTTGGAGGGCCAACTTCTATCGTCGTCTTTGATTTTCTTCTATAGAATGTTCTCCAAAACCATAGAGCGAGGATTAAAAGATCGAGGGAGGCGAAAAGAGTGGCAACCAAAGGTCACGGGGATTACTATCCGAAAATGGGGAATAGAGGTGATGATAGCATCTTTGGCATGGCTCATGAAAAATGGGCCAGAATGGAAAGGAGTGGGGGAGTGGTCAAAATGGGTGGCGTGAGGAGTGGGCGGAGGGAAAATGAAGGAAGTGGGGCAAATGGACGATGCTCGAGGAGTGAAAATGAGGCAACACGAGCTGGTGGTCGATGGTGAAGGTGGCCCATTGGGCTGGCAGAGGGTGATGACACGAGCCGAGCGCCCTGCACTGAAACCCGTACTGACATCGATCCAGAGAATGATGGAAGTGGTGGAGTTCCAAAGGTTTATGGTGTTAAGAGAAAACACCCCTGGTGTTGACGAAACACCAAAGTGGTGGCAAGAGCCACCTTTTGTGGTTTTCTTTCGAAGTGGGTTGGCGTTAAAAACAAACACCGTTGGTATTGACAAAATACCTTCAAGGTAGCTAACACTGCATTTTGTGGCTGGGTTCCACATCTTGATTGGATTTTGTGATGACATCCTGAGGGAAGTCTTCTTCCCAGATGATCAGGGTGGTTTGGTTGACTACTCTGTTGGCCAGGAGGTCAGCTACCTTATTCGCTTCCCGAAACACATGGTTGATCGTGCTTTGGGGGTGGTGACTAAGGGAGGCTTGACACTCCTGAATGATGTTCTGGATGTTCCATCCTCCTTTGCTGTTGTTGGTGATGTGGCCAACTACAAAAGCCGAATCTCCTTCGAAGATGATTGGTCTGGACAGGGCTTTGCTTGCCTCAATGCATCTCCACAATGCTCGAGCTTTTGTGTAGTTATTTGTTTGGGACCCCAAATTTTTGGCAAAATCTAGGATGATGTTGTCGGAGTGGTCTCTGATGATGCCTCCAACCCCTGCGTTCCTTGGGTTGCCTTTAGACGCTCCATCAAAGTTGGCCTTGAGCCATCCTAGGGGAGGGGGGGTCCATTTGGCACTGGTCCTAGAGCTGGGGGAATTCTGAGCTTTGGTGCATTCTGAGGAAATCCCAAGAGAACCAAACAAAAGATATTCAATCCCAAAGGTTGGGATGTTAGTGTAGGGGATGAGGCTACTATTCTCAATGGCAAAGGATAGAGCTCTAGTGGCAACAACATCCAAATTTTTGGGGTTCTCATTAAAAATGTGGTTGTTGCGCTCCAACCAGATTTGCCACATCGCATGATGGAGCAGGGAATTCCATAGAAAGCTGAGTCTTGGATTTTTGAAGACCCTAGGCCATTGGATGAATAGGTCCAAGATAGACTTGGGCCATACCCAGTTGACCTAGAATCTATTGATCAAGGATGAGAAAACATCCCATGCGAAGGGGCACTCGAGGAGGATGTGTTGGGTGGATTCCCACGCTTGGGTGCATAGGTAGCATCTGTTGGGAACTATGATGCCCCTTTGAATCAAATTATCCATGGTCAGGATTCTGTTATGGACTATGAGCCAGCAGAAGTGTGCCACTTTCGGGATCAGATGCTTGAGCCAAATAATTCTGGCTATGGCCTGGTTGTCAATGGTCCTGGGATTCTTAGGGGGGCAGTCCATCATTTGTGTTGTGGATCTAACGGTGAACCACCCATCGTTGGACCCTTTCCAGCACAACTCATATTTCTTTTAGGATTGTGGAATGAATTTTACCCTGAGGACAGCCTGAAGAGTTGCCATGGCTCTATCAATGACTGCATTTCTCATTCTAAACTGGATCTGTTTCCATCATCGGTTCCCCTGTTCTGTGGTGACGAAATCAGCTACTCTAGGACCAAAATTATTATCTGTGAGGTGTTTGATGGTAGCCACTTTAGGATCTTTGATGAGGGGATCGTTTCTGGTCCAAGAGTCATTCCAGAAGTCTATGTCATTACCATCTCCCAGCTGCCACCTTGAACCGCGTTGGAGAAGTTGCTTGGTGTGGATTATGGATTTCCAAAAGTGGGAGCCATTGTAGGGGATCCCTTCATCCATGAATGAGTGATGTTGCAAGTACTTTATTTTGACAATAGATACCCATTCCAGGTTGGCATTGGTGGTAACCTTCCACGTATGTTTGGCCAGGAGGGCTTGGTTCATGAGACTTATTCGATGCAGTCCCAACCCACCCCTATTTTTTGGTGTACAGACCTTGTCCCATGCCACCAGGTGGAACTTCCTTTGGTTATCATTCCCTACCCATAGGAAGTGCTTCTATATTTTTTCTATAGCTTCTCCCATAGCAACTGGGATTTTGAAGATGGACAGGAAGTACACTGGGATGCTCTGGAGAACCGACTTAACCAAGGTTGCTTTGCCTGCTTGGGAAAGGAGAGCCCCTTTCCAACCTACCAATTTCTTGTGGATTTTTTTTGTGACACTATTCCACATAGCCTTGACTGGCCTTCCTCTGAACATTGGGAGGCCCAGGTAGGTGGTCGGGAGTTCAACAATGGTACAACCCAAAATGCCTATGATTTTGCCCTACCTTTTGATGGGGGTGTTGATGAAGTAGAGTTTACTCTTTGTGAAGTTGATCTTCTATCCAACAGCTTCCTCGTAGAGGTTGAGGATGGACTTGATGATTTTGGCCTCAAAAATCGAGGTAGCAGTGGCCAACAAGGTATCATCTACAAACTATTGGTGAGTGGAAGGAGGGAGGCCAGTGGTCGCCTTGATGTCGAAGATCAGATTTTTGGTGCAGGCACATTTGATGGCTCTTCCCAGACTCTCAGCCAGGATGATGAAGAGAATGGGGGAGAGGGGGTCCCCCTGTCTTAGTCCTCTGGTGCTAGGGAAATACCCGGCTGCTGACCCATTGACAAGGACAGAGAACCACGAGGAGGAGATGCAGTTTGAGATCAGGTTAACCCAGTTTTTGTGAAAGCCATACTTGAGGAGGATTTTAGTCAGGAACTCCCGGTTAACTCTATTGAAGGCTTTGTTCATGTCAAGCTTGAGAAAGAAGGTAGAGGAGTTGGAGTTATGGGCTGAATGGATAAGCTCATGGACCGTGATGACACCATCAAGAATGTTCCACCCCTTGATCATACTACCTTGGTAGGGGTCGATGATGGAGGGGAGGATCTCAGTGAGTCTACTGGCCAGGGCTTTGGATAGAATTTTGTAGATGACATTACACAGGCTGATGGGGCGATAGTCAAAAAGGGACTGGGAATTCGACCCCTTGGGAATCAGGGTCAGGAAAGTAGAATTGACATCTCTGGGAATGATTCTGGTGTGTTGCATTTTAGCAATGGCAAGGCATAAGTCAGGGCCAACAATGTCCCAATAGGTTTGGAAGAACCTAGGGGAGAAACCATCGGGGCTTGGGGCTTTGTTAGGCTGCATAGAAAATAGGGCCTAGTGGATTTCCTTATGGGAAAGAGGGCTGAGGAGCATATTTTTCACAACCTCGAAGATGGATCTGGGGATGTTCTTAAGGAGGGAGGGAATCCATGGCCTGATCAGGGGATGTGGGGGGCAAGGAGATTCTCAAAGTGGCAGACAGCTTCATCCCGAATCTGGTGGATGTCGGAGGTGAAAGACCCATCTTGTTTGATGAGACCTTTTATCTTGTTAGCTCCCCTGTGCTTGAGAGTAGAGATATGGAAAAACTTGGAGTTGGAGTCGCCTTCCTTGAGCCAAAGCTGCCTTGAATTTTGGTGCCAAAATATTTCTTCTTTGCGTAGGGTATTATGGTAGTCTGAAAGCAGACTCCTCTCCTCATCCCTGAGACTGTCATCCCCCTGCCCTTTCTGAAATTTATCCTTGATTTGTTCAAGCCTGGTTTTGATGTTATGCTTGTTTTCAAAGATATTCCCGAAGGTCTCCCTATTCCACACTTTCAAATTTTCCTTGATCAACCAAAGTTTTTGCATTACCTGATTGGTGGCAGTCCCAGGGAATTTTCTTTTCCACCATTCAACAATATGGTTTTTGAGGTCAGGGTGTTGAGTCCACATTGACTCAAACCGAAAAGGTGTCTTGAACTGAGGCCTACTTATAGTTTCGAAAATGAGCGGGCTATGGTCAGACCCTATCTTTGGGAGAGCCTAAAGGTTGGCATCTCCAAAGAGGGGAAGAGCCTCTTGTGACAGCAAAAATCGGTCCAGGCGCTCTTGGATGAGGTTATCTCCCTTCCTTCTATTGCTCCATGTGAATTGGGACCCTATCAGTTGAACTTCCATAAGAGCATTGGAATCTATGAACTGCGCCAAGTCATTTGTTGATCTATGGGTTATGACGTTCCCTCCTCTCTTTTCTAAAAAGTGCAAGGGAGAATTGAAGTCCCCTACTAAAACCCACGGGATGTTGACAAACGCTTGCCTCATCTGAGTGATGTTATTCCACAAAGCCAATCTACCTTGAGGTGTGTTGGGGGTGTAAACATTGGTCATGACCCAGGAGAGCTGGGAACTGAGATCATGAAAGAAGATGTTGGACAACCGGTCTTGTCCTGAGATGAATCTACCTTCGACTTTGGTTGGGTTCCATAGGCAGAGGAGACCACCTGAGGAACCGAAAGTCGATGTGTAGATGAAGTCATATTTTTTCCAGATGATCTTGGCAACCCTTGGTGACCACTGGTCATCTAATTTGGTTTCTTGGATGAGAAATATTGTGGGGTTAGAGTCTTTCCTCATGGTGGTAGCCAACCTTTGTTTGGCTGCCCCATTCAGTCCTCTCGCATTCTAGGAGAGGACTTTCATTTGGAACTTTTGGAGGGTTTTTTGCCCCTTTGCCTTGTTGCGTGGGGGTTTGGATTTTCTGCTTTCTTCCTTGATGATGTTTCTGATTTCCTGGAATAGGGTTTTTTGCATGCCATTGGCTATGTCCTCGATGGTGTCATGACTTCTCCATTCTATGTCGAAAGGCCTGCCCTTATTTCTATCACCTCCTACATCAATATGGGACTTTTTGAAGCTTTGGGTTTGTTTTGGGCTCCAGTGTTCTGGGGATTCTTGGGAAGACTCCTTGCTGTCGGACTCAACATTGTTTTTTTTGGCCGACGAGGTGGGAGATTCATTCCCATAAGGTGGGGGCGATGAGGACGGGGGGGTGGAGGGCCGAGGTGGTCTGGGAGGTGGGCTTCGACGGATGGTGCTGTTAGAGGGGGTGACGGGCATGGAGGAGGAGGGGGAAAGGAATTTTCTTGGGGAGAGCTGGCACTAGGGCATGATTGGGGGACTATGTTTGGACTAGGGAAAACCTCGATAGGGAGCTCTCCTTCCTCAATCATCTCAATGGAACCAGAATCATTGAGTAAATTAAATTTGTTAGAGATAGAGAACAAACTACTTGCCTTTTGTGCATCTCCAATTGACGGTGGTCAAATATATTGTTTGCTCTTGGGGTTTAGGCTCTGTCCTGTACTAGTGTTAGTCTTCTTTCTATCAGGTTGGTCTGGGTGAGCCGTGGTCTGGAGGTCAAACTTCGCATTTTTGCGTTTTGAGCACTAGGGTGGGAGATGCCCTTGATTTTGGCACTCCGAGCAAAAAGCGGGTTTGTTCTCGAACTCCAGCGGTTGTCTTCATCTGAAAGCTCCATAGATTAGGTTAAGGTGATCTGGAAGCTAAGATTCTAGATTCACATTGATGCAAATGCATGCTTGGGTGAGGTGAGTCCTGGCATGGGTAGTTGGGTCTATGGTGACTAATTCCCTGAGTGCATAGGCTAATCCTCGGAGCGTGTCCTCGTAGAAGAAGTGGGCAGGGAGATTTGGGAGCCAAACCCAGATAGGAGCATAGTTAATGCTCTAGGTATCTGGGTCGAACTCTGGTTCCCATATTCTAAGAAAAAGGCTTTGCCTTCCGAAAACCAAGGACCCCCTGATAAAATGTGTTCTACATCTTCCCGCGTGTTGAGTTGGATCATAAAAAACCCCTAGACATCGTAGACAACTCCAGACTTCCTAGGGTTTTCCATTTGGCTGTCACCCAATGTTGGATTGAGTCCATGTCCGGGCATCCCCCAACGAATTTCCCTACCAGGGAGAAAGAATCTCGGGTGGCATACCCATCCATGAGTTGTTTAGGGCACAAAACATCATATCCCTAGGTTACAAAGTTACTCAGAGTGACTGAAGTCTCTCTAGGTTTGCTCTGGAGGAGCTCTGCATAGGAGGTTTGGCCTCATTTTTCCCCGTTGTCACTTGGCTTGTCATGGGGGTCTTTCCCCTTGACATTCCCACTTTGGTTAATTCCTATCTCGACAAGCAGATTTTTTGCTTCTTCGTTCACTGTCGCGTGGGGGTTGGGTATGCCACACGATTACGCTCAGCTCCCCGATCGATCAATAGCTTTGTTATGTTTTTCGTATGCTATTGAGACACCACCCGATAGTTCGCTTGCCATTCAGGGTTATTTAAATTTAAATATTATTGATAATTATTATTTTTTATAATTTAATTTTGTATTTATTTGCTAAAATTTGAAGTGAGTATTGAGAAGAATGCTAACTCTCAACTTAGAATAATGAGGATTATTTTTTTGAGAGAGGTAAACATGAGAATATTGATTGTGGTGGCAATAGAAATGATAATAGTGTAGAGATGGTGATGAGGAAGAAAATTATAGTGTGATGTGATATATGTAGTTGCATATTAATTGTATATAATATGCATAGAAATCATCACTTTGTATTATATCTATTGGCATGCATTGTAAATTGATTAACATTATATAGACAAGAAGTAGAAACACTTATAAAGGTTGGCTTGTTGGTTGTAGCTTTTTCCAAGTTTAGGGTATTAATTACTATGGTACATTGTTACAAGTTAAATATATTTTATAAGATTATTATTATTATTATTATCATCATCATCACCATCTATTTCTATTAAAAGAGGTATAGAATTTCATCAATTACATGTAAAATGTATCTTACTAAATGATAAAATTTAACAAGAGTTTTATGTAAGGAAATAACTTGTAAAAATAGTAACCTTTATAATAGTTACTATAAATTAATAATATAAATAAAATAGAAGAATCAATAGTAGCAATAGCAAATCGAATATGATATCAACAAATCTTATATCAAAATCACTAAAGCACATCCTAACCACTCAAAGAGAATGAAGTTGCATAAGCCACTTAGAGAGGAAAAAATATCATATGCACATTGAAGGCGATAAGAGAAATATTACTAATATGATGATTAAACGACCATATATTCCTTCCTATATATAGACTTCTAAAATAAAAAATATTAATCCTAATGGTCAAGGGTCAACTCATCCTAACCTATATACCTAATTTAAAAAATAAAGATAGTTAATGTGGTTATATTAGGGTTATTAAATGAGATTCCCCTTAACAAAGTTTTGTTCTCAAAACTATAATTTTTTTAGAAAATATTTCTTAGTTTCCAGGTCTCATATTCTATTGAAAAACCTTATCACTTTATGAGTAGCTCCCACACCTAGTGCTTCCTTAAAAATGTCTACCATAGAATTTGTATTCTATATGGGATTTGGTATCATTTCTTGGTGTTCCAGATGACAATCCTTTATATATTTTTTAAATAAAGGGGTAAAAATTTATTGATAAAAATATTGGATTACAAAGTACAGTTGAGCCCCCACCCAGGACTCAAATAAGCAACAAGACAGGCTAAATAACCAGACAAGGTCAACTCCCAAAGAAAACCAAAAAAAAACAAACCACATTAAGTCTGAACATCCTTATGGATCAACCCCCGTAGGTGTTGAGAATCCCTAGATGGGAGACTCTCCCAGTTATCAATACTCTGAGTATCCAATAGCTCAGAAGCCCTTTTGGCCAGGTAATCAGCAACCCCATTCCATTCCCCTGGAATGTGCACAAAGGATATAAATTCGAATTCTTCACTCATTCTAAGAATTTGAATGGACACAGAGGCCAACTGCCAATTAACATCCTCCACTCTTTTGCTGTTTAAAAGATTAACCAAAATTTGAGAGTCAGACTCACAAAGAATCCTGCGCCAACCAAGAGAAAACCCCCTTTGCAAGGCCTCAAGTATCACCAGAGCTTCCATAAGATTGTTGGAGTGAACACCTTTATAAATGGAAAAGAAAAAACTGACCACGCCAGCGAGAATCTCTCCCAACACCACCAATTCCAGCATGTCCAGGATTGCCCCTGGATGACCCATCAGTATTAATTTTTAAAACTCCTCTAGGGGGCAGTCTCCATCTACCCTCTCTCCTAACCTTCTTGCTAAGCTAAGGGATCCTACTAGGGCTAGAAGAATTCACACCAACCCCAAACAAACCAAGGACCTGTCGTACCTTCTCCTCCTTAGAGTCCAAATGGGGGTCCACATCACATTTACTATGGATAGTTTCTTGAACCATACACAGGATCCTTTGCCAGATCTGTTGAACAGCCAAATGACTTCCCTAAAAAATGCATCGGTTTCGTTCGAGCCAAATCTTCCGGATGATGCAAGAAGGGCCCAAATTCCAAGCCACTTGGAGGAAGGGGGCCTTGGTCGGAGGTCTGCCCAGACTACTCCAAAACTCCACTAGGGAGAGCACATGAAAACAAGGATGGTTCCAGGCACTCCACCAACAGTGCAAAATGTCTCTGGCAAGGGAGCATTGGAAAAATAAATGAGAAGTGTCATCCTCATTCTTACCACAAAGGACACATAAAGAGGGACCCTGAAATCCCCTCTTCCTCAAGTTATCCCAAGTGAGGCATTTATTAAAAGTTACATTTCGGCCAAGCAAATCTATTCCACACCTTTTTCCACCATGTGACAGGGAGACTCCCAAACTTTTGCTTATCAAGAACTTGATAACCATAGGCTACATAGTAGGTTCCCTTGGGATTAGGGTTCCAAGCCAGAATGTCTTTATCCCTCAATGAAGAACAGTATCTCCCCGCAAGAATAAGAGCAAGCACCTCTCTATCCTCGGCCAATCCCCCTTGGGGCCATTCCTGCGGATCTTTCCATTTGTACATCTCCATATTTCCAAAATATTGGATTTTTTTAAAGTCCTCCACATGAGACCAACCTACTTCCAAGAAACAAATGCTTAGGGAATGTAACCTGGGATATTGAGTCAAGATAGGAGGGTGGCCATCCCAAGAATCCTCCCAGAAAAGAACATCTGATCCCCAATTGCAAATCTAGAACAAACCCTGCTTAATTATATTAGCTCCTCTTTTCAGAGTGTCCCAGATAACATAACCTTTCCCAACCAAACTGGCTCTAGGGATATCTGCCTCAGAAATACCTCTCAAGTATTTATAAGATAATAATTTAGCCCAAATCTGATCTTGAGAGGTACACCATCTCCAATAAAGGTTCGTAGCCAAAGCCTACCCAGAAAGAGTTGTCTGTCGCAACCCAAGGCCTCCCTCTTAAACTGGCCTAAAAATGGAATCCCATCTAACCAAACTCCATTTAGATTGATCAAGTTTGCCAGACCACAAAAATTGTCTTGACAGAGCATCCATGTCCTTGATGAAACGAGGAGTTGTTTGCACAAAACATCTGTAAATGGGTAAAGCTTGAATAACAAATTTTAAAAGCAATACTCTACCTACAGAGGATAGCCATCTGATAGTCCAGTGATTTACCTTCCTTCTAAACTTATCAAGTATAGATCGCCAAGAAGATCTAGGCAGAGGATGAGATGAAATCGGGATCCCAAGATAAATGAAGGGTGGAGTCCCGACCTGGAATCTTAGAATGCCAGCAATCCTGGCTTGAATAAGAGGGGGGGTATTGAAGAAGAAAATAAAGGACTTTTCCTAATTAATCACCTGTCCAGAAGCACCAAGATATATGTCAAGAGACTGTCTAATGTTTCCATCTTCCTTGATAGTGGCAACTCCCAACAAAGCAGTATCATCAACAAATTGAAGGTGGGAAAGAGGTGGCAAACTGTTATCCCACTTCGACCCCTGAATGAGACCATGCCTGACCTGAGACTTGAGTAATCTACCCAACCCTTCTGCCATAATGATAAACAAATAAGGAGATATAGGATCTCCTTGCCTTAATCCCCTTGAGGCCTCAAACAGCTCCGTAGTCTCGTTATTAACAAGAACAGAGAATGAGGAAGAAGAAATATAGCTCATCACCCATCTAATCCATTCCTCCTCAAATCCAAAAGCAACAAGAACTTTTTGAAGAAAGGACCATCTAACTCTGTCATAGGCTTTTGCCATGTCCAACTTAATGAACATAGTTTTCTTCTTAGAAGTTTCCATTGAGTGAATAGCTTCTGTAGAAATAACAACCCCATCCATGATTTGTTGGCCAGCAACAAACCCACCTTGCTCCTCATAGATGATTTTGCTCAACCATATCTTCAGCCTCTCAGCAATAATTTTTGTGATGATCTTATATACAACATTACATAGAGCAATAGGCCTGAACATATCCAAGGAATTCGCTCCCTCTTTCTTGGGAATAAGCACCACAAAGGTAGAATTTAGGGCCCTTAGCATCTGTTTGTTCTTTTGGGACTCACGGACCACTTCCAAAAGGTCATATTTGATTAACTCCCAAAACTCTTGATAAAACTCAATCGAGAATCCATCCGGACCCGGGTATTTCCCATTTTTCATCTTGAATACAACACTTTTCAGCTCCTCAAGGGAAATTGGATCCATCAAGTGCTCATTCATCTCTCTAGAAACAATCGAGGGAATACAGTTTAGAATAAGTTTTTATTCCTCATCATCTGAGAGGGCATCCTCCTTGAAGAGAGAAGAAAAATACCTCTTAGTCTCTTCCGAAATATCCCCGAAAGAAGAAAGCGAGGCACCCCGAGAATTAACAAGAGAGGTAATCGAAGTTACCATTACGACGAGCCTTAACAGAGTTATAAAAGAAGGTTTTGTTCCTATCCCCTTCCTGAATCAAATCTACTCGAGCTTTTTGTTTCCAAAAAATTTCTTCCCTCAGTTCCCATTCAGCAAGGTCTTTTATAGCTTCAGATTCCTCAACAAGAAGCTCCTCTGTGAGTCCCTGATCTCTAATCTTCCTTGAGGCTTCTTCCACCCTCCTAAGATTTGCCAGCTTAGCTAAGGAAAGGTTCCCAAAATTTAGTCTATTCCATCTCTTCAATTTATGCTTAACAAATTGAAGCCGCTTCATAAAGGAGTACATAGCAGTGCCATGAGGGGGTTTGCCATTAGTCCACCAGACCTCGCATGAAATCATGAAGCTTAGGATCTCGCAGCCACATAAGTTGAAACTTAAATGAGGGATTCTTTTTTAGCCCTAACTCCAGAGCAGAGAGTTTGATAGGCCAATGATCAGATCCTCTACCCTCCAGAATCATAGAACTAGTGCTTCTATTATTGCCAATCCAAAAACTAGAGATCAGAAACCTATCTAGTCTCTCTAAAATGGAATATTCCCCACATCTTCTATTATGCCAAGTAAATATCCCATTATCCGGCTTGATGTCAACCAAGTTCAAGGCTTGGATATGAGCATTGAAGACAGAAGAAAAAGGCTCAAGACGATCAATCCCACCACGTTTTTCCTCCAGACAAGTGATATAATTGAAGTCTCCAGCCAAAATCCATGGGTACAGGGGAGCCAAACTTCTCACAAAGCCAATGTGCTCCCATAAATTCACTTTACCATTGTAATCAATAGGAGCATACATGTTTGTAAGTAGGATGGTCTCACCAGATTCATTATCATGCCCGATCATCGAAATAGACCACCTGCTGGAAATCCAGGTAAGAGGAGAGATCTTAACTGGATCCCATAAACAAGCAAGGCCACCAGCATATCCACATGCACCAATACACTGACATTGCCCCTTTCTCCACAACTTGGGAGCAATATTGAACAAACTATCAATAGCTAATTTAGTCTCCTAAATAAAAACCACATCCGGAGAATGAACACGAATCAAATCATGAACAACTTTTTGTTTGGGGATGTTGTTCAACCCCCTTACATTCCATGAAAGTACAATCATTTTTGGGGGTTATAAAAATGGGAGTCCAATGTTCTCACCAAACCTGACTCTACCAAAGTCTCCCCCATTAACTTAATTTTATCCTGGTCTTTCTTCCGACCCACCTTCATATTCTTATCTGAAGCATTTTTTTTAATTATTTTATGCTGCAATCCCAACATCGTAGGAGTTTTACAGTCCATGGATGACTGCATCAGTGCCTGGGTAGGAGAGGGCATGTCTAAATCTGTGTCATTTTCTAAGATAACTTCACTTCCAGGGCTAGGGCCAACCATATCACCTATACTCGAAACCAAAGCCCTCTGTTCTTCATTTAAACCCCCTATATCTAGTTCCCTTGGTTCCACCTCATGAAGAGACAATTGATTTGGTCCTGTTATATCTATAACAGGTAGCGATGTTTCAGGTATCTCCACGCACCGATCAAGATTCTCTAGAATTTCAAAATGGTTGAGCTGAGCATCTGGCTGGTTATCCTTAATGTCTCTTTTTGCCTTTCTTCCTTTGTTTAGAGGTTTTACCGTAACAAAGCCTTCCTTATCCTGATCCCCCTCCTTTATCGGGGCTTTTCCTTTATCCATATTTTGTACAACTCGAGAGGGCCCAGGATTTGAAGCCACAGGTAGGACAAACTTAGGGCATTTTCTTTGTAAGTGGCCATATTCATGGCAAATCCAGCAATGAAATGGGAGAGCTTCATAGTCAAGTTTTTGAACCCATTTTGTTGATCCGAACTGTATTTCAATAGAATCTGGAATAGGATTGTTTAAATTAATTTCAACACAGATACGGGCAACAGAGATTACCTTTTTATCCAGCATTTGTCATGACGGCCCAACCGGCTTCCCAAGTAGAAGGGCAATCATATGCAAGATGTCATTTCTCCAAAATTCCAATGGGAGCCATGGAAGCCGAACCCACACCGAAACCCATGACGGTCGCTCCTCTGATGGGTTGAAACCCACATGCCAGGGTTTAAGAAAGAGTCCCGCTTGGTTACAAAAATAGGGACCTCCTTCAAATGCTTTGTTACGATCCGCAAGACAAGAAAAACCACCATAAAATAGCTGTTTGCACTCAGCATCACCTCCACATCACCTTCAGGGTTCCAAGTCTTCCTAACCCAAGCCTCCACAAAGGGAAGAGAAATTTGGATGCCCATAAATTTACCAATAAGCGCATGTTTGGTTAAATACTCCACATCTTCTCGCCACCGAGTCTGGTTGAACCACTAGAACCGACGGCTTCACATCGTTCCAAACATCCATTGTTCTTTAACAAGCGATTCTCGGCATGCAATGGGAAATCCTGTTCCTTCCAATCATTTTTAAAATAAGTACCAGCCCTAGCATGCACGCTCTGTGACGAACCTGATGCCATCACTACATTCCTCCAGTTGTTCATACCTCCTCTAGAAACTACTGCCATCCCCGCAGAACCCACCAGATAGGTCTCAAAAAAATTCCAGAAAAGCAGCTTTCCTCATCAAACCCTAGCAGAGCTCAGGTCCCCATTATACAATGACATCTAATAATGAATGACAATCCATTATATCTTATTATTTCATAGAAGTTGAATATTGTACTACTAATGAGGTATCCAAGCATCTTAGGTGGATCCTCATGACTTTAAATAAGATTAGAATTCTGCAATGTCTTCTAGTCACTCCTTGGTGTGATAATAAAAGCACTATCTAGCGTATAAATAATCTAATATTTTATCAATGGATGAAGATATAGTGATTTGAATTTATTTTGTGAGAGGGTTTCATGCATAAGTGTTGCTTGATCTAGTTTTTGTACCTTTATATATGTAGGTAGTGGAAATTTTGACTAAGATAATACAGACGATCACTTTTATGTGCATGTAGGAGTTACTTGGGGTAGAAGAGTTGATGAGACAAAAAATATCTCAATATTTCAAGGACATTCATACAATTTTGCTTAATTTTTTCTAACTATTATACTTTATGCCAACTAATTTGATTATTTTTTATGTTAATGTTAATGTGGTAAAATTTTAAAAAATAATGTATTGTTGTTAGGATAAATTTTTCTATATTTCTATGGTTAATTTATATGATTTCATTGTTAATTAGGCATGCAATAAAGTATAATAAAAGGTATCATAAATGAAATTCTTAGTCATAGATTTGGAAATCTAACTTGCCCACATATTTGAAAGTGTTTCCCACCCACAATTTGTGCTTTTAAGGTGATTTGGTGTTAAACTATGCAAATTGCACAAATTCTTTAAACTCCAAGCCTACTGCAACAAAATCTGCAAGTTTTGGTCCGAAACATTCTAGCAGTAAGCTACAATTTTCTAAAAATAGGTCTAGCTCTCCAAACAAAGGGTCAAAGTGAATTTTCAATGCATGATGGATAAGGGAAAATCATATCCACACATCAAATATCAACCAATAATCCAAAAACTAGAGATATTGCATGTATTGAACACTCAATCGCATGTTTTAGAGCACTACAGGTTCTCTTACATTTAAAAACAAAACTATTTTGACTGATTTCATGGTGAAGATGGAAATTTGGAGGGTCAATATTTAGCATGAATCTTCCTTAAGACTATTCCAATGCATTCCATAACAAATGGAGGTATAAAAATAAGGGTAATTCATCTGATTCAATCTACTATCTTAATATTAGAAAAAGTCAAGATTGACTACAAAATTCTATAATTAATAGAATAAGAGATTGTCCCCTATTTTCACCCTCATATGTAGGCATTCAAGTTGAGGATTTAATTATAAATACTCTTTGTCTACCCATTTGAAAGGTTAGTAGGAAATAGATGAAGTAGAATTAGTAAAGCAACCATTGTGCAAGTTTGAAACAGTCAATAAAAAGTGCAGTAATTTCAAATTATTATTTTAATTTCTTTCATGACTTATTGATTTCATAAGATAGCATAGAATATTTTGAAATGTTCACCTTATATTGGACCTCAGAGAAAGATCTTACTCTCAATACTGGTGGAAGGATTTTAGCTGTAAATTATAAGTTTTCTTATTTCTTGCATTTAATTTCAGCAATTTGGATTTAGCATTGAATTTATCATTTCCCTTGTTTTTCAGTTATTTTTCTCCCTTGTTTTCTCCTATTTTAAGCATGTTATGTTATGTTTTGTCACAACCAACCGGTCTTAGAATAATTCTTGTATTTTTCATTTTTGTTTCAACATTTTAATTTTAGCATTTAATTTATGATTTTTTTGCTTTAATTTATGTTTTAGCATATTTTTTTTTAAAGCAAAAAATCCCTTGCGGGGCCGCCTTGGTATGAGAGACCACAAACAAGGGGTTCTACACCGTCAAAGTCACCCGGGAGTCACACCCAACCCTACCCGCACCAACATTATCAATTGGATTTTGGGTACCCAATTCAGCTTTTTGGTAGGGTGGAGATTCGAACCTGGGACCTCCCTTGGAGGATTGCCCTCTCCTCTTCAACTCACCTACAACACCTAGGTTACGTTTTAGCATATTTCAATTTAATAGTTTATTTTTAGTATTTTTTATTCTATTGTAATAATTTCAATTTCAGTAATTAGTTTTTTATTTCTATAATTTCAATTATGTCAAAGTAGCATAACATCTTTCAATTTCAAGAATGTTTAAATTTTGTAAATTAGTTAGCTTTTCTTTCCATGCAAAGTGTACAATTTAGTGTAGTTTTGCAAACATATTGTGATTCTTAGTTTTATTTAGGTAGTAGTAGTCTGATTTCTAATTTGCAATTCCAATGACCTCTATCGCATGCAGCCTTAGGACAGTGCCCTAGATTTTACAAATTAATTAAAGTGAGAGCATTAACGACATTCATCACTTTTTTGCATCATTGTTGGGGAAAAAATTGTTGTTAGAGAACAAATAAAGTTATTCAATTATTATCTTGTAAAATTGTAAAGATAACAAAAACAAAATAAAATATAGCTTTACATGAAAATAGTTGCATTGCTTGGGATTGCATCTCAAACATTAGGACACTAGAATGGGATTTTTTATTTTAAATAATATGCATGAATAGGTTAAGATATGAAAGAGGTAGATTTATTAGATTAAACTTCCCACTAGCCACAGGAATATTATATCCACAACAAGGGGTTGAATCTATACCTGAATTACCTAAATTTGATATTCTAGAAAATGTTGAATTAGACTTGCAATCATCTTCAAGAAGTGTAGAATCCTCTAAGTGAGAATTGCAATAGGAATAAATTGTTAGTTCAACACCTCCTTCTCCTGATAGATCTATAGAATCATGACAATTTAAAAGGATTTATACTTGGTGTTGAGAACGTATGATGGTAAATTTATAAGGAAATCTAGATAGGGGTAGTAATATTCTTAATTTGGGTGACACCAACACCCTTGCCAAAACTTTCCAATATCCCATTCGATTAAATCCTACTTAAAATCCTCCTATGAAAACCATTTCATAGTCTATATTACCAAATTTTAGGGGATTTACATTTAAGGATCTTGATCAATTTCTATTCAAGTTGAATATTGTTTACCAAACTTGTGACTATATGAATGACAATCAAAAATTTAAATTATTTCCTTCCACTCTAAAATACTTTGCCCTAAGATGGTTCATGAGTTTAGCACTTAATTCAATCTGAACTTGGGATGAAATGGAAAGAGTATTTTTGGAAAAATACCCAAAATATTATCAAGTAAAGAATCAGAATGATGAATTATTTAAGATAAAACAAGAGAAAGATGAAACTTTGAAACACTATCTGGATAAATTTTGTTCATAATATATGTGGATGTGTAGAACTAGAACTTAGCAAAACCATATTCTTGAGAGGATTATAGGATGAATCAAGACAAGTATTAGATATTATGGAATAAGGAGATGTAAGTACACTTGAACATGAATAAATAATGTAAGAATTATTTTCTACAAGACATAGAAGATGAAAAATAGTAGCACTAGAAATGACTTGAAATAACTAATGGAAGAGTTTTCTAACCTCAAAACTAATATTCTAGTGTATCTTAACATAATATTAGGTGAATTGAATTCAAAGACCAAATCTACTAAACCTTTAGCTATATATTATCCAAGATGTAAAGATAAAAATGCTCTTCATGAATATGTTTTGAACAAGACTTTCATTTCTACTATTTGTAGCATTTGTGAAAAAGAACACCCTACAGACCAATGTTATTTGTTACCAGTACTTAAAAGTGTCTTGGAGAAATAGTATCAACCTATGGAAGAACTTAACTTTGTAGGACAAAGATAAGGGGGTAATTTTCCTCAATACCCATATCAAAATGCTTCTTGATTTTCCATAAATTGGGGAAATAACCCTTGGTCTATGTCATAGTCTAATTCAAAGCCACCTCAATAGCCTTGGTGTCAACCACCATGGGTATCATCTCAAGAATGGTATTAACCTAGATGGATGAATCAATAATGGAATTAATAAAATCCACCATGAATGCACCCAAAAATGCAAGGACAACGATGGGTACAACAACATCAATCGTACCAAGGGCAACTTAGGTATCAAAACTAGCCACAAAAATTTTTTCCTGGTTTTTCTCAAAATACCCTCAAGAAGACAATAACAACAACAACAAGTAAACAAACTTCACTTTTGGCGTAACCTATTGCCAATCCTAATAATACTAGACAGGTAACCCATTTCTAAATGGCTAATTTTAGAAGATACAACCATGATAAATATCATTAATTATGATAATATTTAATTATAACCAGGAAAAACACTTCCTAAAACCACTCCACCTATTGTTGTAGAAATAGGAGTTGATGAGAATAGATACAAGGACCCATATACATTAAAGCCCAAACAATGATATTTTGAAAAAGGGAAAGAAAAAGAAAATCTCCCTCAAGATAATTTACCTTCCTCATCAAAAAAAGTACCATATCCTGAATGATTCAAAATATTAGAAACATCTTCAAAATCATATTTGGTAAAGGAGTTAAAATATTTAAATATTATGATTCCTTTCCTACAAGCTATTAAATATGTAACAATGATTAATAATACTGATCATGAATTGTGTATTAAGAAACAAGGAAGAAAGAAGAAAATATTTCCTAGAACCATACAAGTGGATGGAAAATTAGCAAGCCTACTTGTAGAAAAACTTATCCCACCTAAGTATGGTGAACCAGGAAGTCCAGTAGTCATAGTAACCATAGGATCAGTGTAAATATCTAATATTCTGATTGATCTAGGGGTAGTTATTAATGTTATGATGAAGGATACAATGCAAAAGCTACAACTAAATAACCTAAATCCTACGTCTATAATAGTAGAAATGGTTGATAGGTTAGTTGCTAAACCAGAAGGAATCATAGAAAATATTCCTATGATGGTTTAATCATGGGGATATCCAAACAATGTTTTGGTGTTTACCCAATAATTCTAATAAGGCCTTGGATTGCTACAATAGCTATTTTCATTGATTTTAGGTTAGGACATATTGCCATTTCTAATGAAATTGATTCAGAATGTTTTTTGTATCCTCCTAGAAAACCTTTAATCATTTTTGGTAACTTATGGTTTCCTAAATTAAATGAGGAAAACAAAGAAAAAATTTCAAATTTATCCACTATACTTGTCAAGGATCATGCAAAAGTGTTGGATTCATTTGAAAGGGTTATTTTTAAGAAGAAAATATTCTAATCAATAATTTGTATGATTTAGGACTTGAATATGAACCAGTTACTATTAATATATTATTATGGAATAATCAAGAAAAATAATCCAAATACTTACCATTCATTTTGATACAAGACAATTCATTTAATTTACCACATGGATGACATCATCATCTTCTCATATTTTCAATCAAATTTAATCCCATCAAGAATTACTTTTGATAAATATACACAAATTTTCCATTCTCTTTTGCCACATCATTATCCACTCAATTTATTGATAAGAAATTTTGAAGGAATTAATTCCATACAACATCGTCTAAAGCAAATTGAAATACAACCAAAAGAGTTTTTTAATATCAATAGTTAGTTGACTAATGACCAAGAGGAAAAAGTGTTTAATGTATTGAGCCAAAATAAGGATATGATAGGAATTCATACAGATATATGCACTTACTGTATTTATACAAAGGATGTTAAACCTATAAGACAAACACAAAAAATATTAAATTCTGCTTTATGCGATATTATTAAAGATGAATTTGAGAATTTTCTAGAAGTAGGATTCATCTACCCTATTTCTAATAGTCGATGGGTTTCTCTATTGGTTATCATTTTAAAGAAAAATAGAAAAAATTGTGTATATCGATTATCAAGAACTAAAAACAGATAGACATAAAGACTATTTTCCATTGAAATTCATAGATCAAGTGTTAGATACACTTGCTCGAAAGAAGTATTTTGTTTTCTTGGCAGATTTAATGGATATAAGATTCAAGTAGCAACTGAAGATCAAGAGAAAACAACTTTAACTTACCCATGGGGAACGTTTGCTTATAGAGTTTTACCTTTTGAACTTTGTAATGCCCCAACAACTTTCCAACGAGATATCTACATGGATGATTTCATAGTATGTGGTAAAACTTTTGATGAAACCCTAGAAAATCTTAACAAAGTTTTAACATATTGTGAAACTTACAATATATCCATAAACCCTAAAAAAAAAATTATGATGATGGAAGAAGGCATTGTTATTGAACATAATATCTCATTTAGAGGAATACAAGTAGATCCTAATATAGAAATTATCAAAAACTTGTCTCAAAATCAAACAGATGTTAGGAGTTTATTGAGTCATATTAATTTAAATTATCATTTCATTAATAACTTTAGTACAAATGTGAGCCCCCATGTTTACCTTGTTGACTAAATATTTTTAATTCAATTTGATAGAAAAGTGTCAAATTGCATTTAACACCTTAAAAGAAAAATTGACTACTCCGCCTGTGTTACAAGGTCCAAACTAGAAACTTCCATTTCACATTCAAACTGATGCATCTAACACTGCAATCAAAGTAGCTTTAGGCCAAGTACAAAATAAAGAACATTTTACCATCTACTATATTAGCAAATACTTAAGAAAAGCTAAAAATAATTATACTACTACTAAAAACAAATCTTAGTAGTAGTATATACCATTAATCGGTTTTGCCACTACATTACTGAATATCAAGTATTTATTCATATTGATCATGCTACAATTAAATACCTCATGCATAAACCATTGTTAGTGGTTGAATAATATTATGGTTGTTACTATTATAATAATTTTACATCACTATAGTAGACAAACCAGACAAAGCTAATGTAGTAGTTGATTTCTTGTCAAGACTAAACATCATAGGTGAGGATGAACCAATAGAAGACTCTTTCCTTAATAAAATTTTATTTGCAATTTTAGTATGATCACCAAGGTTTGTTGATATTACCAACTATCTAGCAACATAAAAGGTTCCCTCTCACTTCATGCCTTGATAAAAATGATGATTAGTAAAACAAAGCTCATCATTCAACGGGATCAATGGTCTACTATTCAAGTGTGGACTTGATTATATTTTTCATCCATGCATTCAAAAATATGAGGTGTATGAAATTCTTTGTGCATTCATGATGAACCAATAGGAGGACATTATTCAATAAAACACACCATTAGAAAAGTTTTAGGAATAGGGTATTATTGGCCATCACTTCATAGGGATGTGAAAAAGTATGTATGATACTATGATTCATGTCAACAAATGGGTAAACTAATATCAACAAATGAAATACCTCTACCACATCAAGTGGTTTTAGAACCATTTGAGAGATGGATTTTGGACTTTATTGGACCCATTGACCCGCATTCTTAAGGAAAGCAACATATTCTTGTGTGCATTGATCATGTAACCAAGTGGGTTGAAGTACATGCTTTTAAATATGCTTGAGAAGAGAAGGTAGTTGATTTTCTATATAAGCAATTTTTCAAATATTTGGCACTCCATGATATATTGTTATAAATCATGGATCCCAATTTACATCTAAGGTTATAAAAGTATTTATTGAAATGTATAAAATCAAATATAAGAAATCATCACCATACCACTCCCAAATAAATGGTTAGGTAGAACTCATAAATATAGAACTAGAGAATATTCTAACAAAAATAGTGGTTTCTCATAGGAAATATTGGATCAATAGGTTACCAGAATCCATTTGGGCATACAATACTACATGGAAATATGCCTTATGAATTAATTTATGGAAATAAACCTCTTCTTTTTAACTGAGTTTAAATTACTAACACTTTGTACATATTTGGAATTTGGCATTGAGTTGTCATAGGTACAACAAGAGAGAATTATGCAATTAAATGCAATGGATGAACTTCGATTGGAGGTACTTTACTAGACATAGATCATCCAACAATAGCGAAATATATGGAATGATAGTCACATTAAGAACAATAAGTATGAACCTAGTGATTGGGTATTATTGTTTGATTCTTGATATGTTGATTTTTATAGAAAGCTAAAAACGTGGTGGTTAGGACCATATCAAGGCTTCCTCTTTTGACATAGATGTTGAATGATATATTTGAAGTTTAAAAATAATAATAATAATAATAATCCTGGTTGCAAAGATCCTTCATGGATGCAATCAAGACAAAAGAAGGTTGAAAAATAGAAATGGAAGTCCCTTTTAATTTAAAATAAAATAAAAAATAAAAATAAAAATGAATGAATAATTCAATGGTGAAAACCTCCTTGAGGCGCTATTGAGTTAAGGATTATATGAAATCTAATTTTTAGCTTGTTTGAATTGAAGATATTTAGTATTTATAGAAATTCTAACTACTGCATTTATGTAAATTTTTAGATTTTAGAAAGCCTATGCAATCATAAAGTGATTCAAAAGGGTGCATGAAATTCCTCCAAAATGGTAAGGTATGTGTTTCTTCAATTTTTTATTAACTACCCTTAACATTGAATGAATAATGATTAAATGCTTAGCATATCTATGTATAAAATTAGAAAAATTAAACACCCTACTAATTACCCTCAGGAGATATCTTGGCATATCTTTGGTCAAAAGGGATTTAGCTCTAGAAGACTTGAAAATGGGAAAAAAAGTTGCTTTGGGTAGTCCAACATAACAAGTTGTTTGCAAACAGGTTCATTCAAGTTCAAATTTTCATGCACACAAAAGTCTAAGTCCAAAAGAAAAATAAATGCCCAATGTTGTGCCAGGTTGCAGCCATCCAGGACTTGTCATGATATCATGATCCAAAATGTGTTTTTCAAATCAAGTGTCATTGGATCTTGCACCAAGACAATGTCCCTCAAAAATATGTGATTGCATGGTTTTAAAACAAATGTGACAACATGAGAGATAGATGACGAGGTTTACAACATTTGATATGAGAGCAGCAATTCTCGCAAAGTGGGGTTGTTTTTGTAGTGCTAATGCATGTTTTTTCACAAAAAAAATGTCACATTTTGCGGGAGCCATATCTTTTATTTTAGTAGTCATTTTCAGAAGGATTTTGCACCATTATGTTGATATTTTTAAGCACTACAAAATGACTGCTTATTTTTTAAATTATTATAATTATTGAGTTGAATTTGGGTTAATTGTGTTGTTTTTTTGGCCTCGCAAATTTTTTTTAAAAAGAAAAAAAATTGTATTAAATTTTGTAGCATTCATTTTTAAAAGATGTTTGCACCATAATTTATATTATTTTGAGTATTATAAAATAGAACTCTCACTTATGAAATTCTAGTAATTACTGAGAGAGTTACAACTGTTTGAAGTTGGGCTTTTAAGGTTGTTTTTTGGTTACACGAATTTTTTTATATATAAAAAATGTATTAAATTTTTTAACAATCACTTACCAGCATGTAGGTTATTTTGAGTACTATAAAAACAACTACTCACTTATGAAATTTTGTTAAGTATCAAAAGAATTATAGTTGTTGCAACTTGGATTTTTTGCTGCTATTTTTTGGGCTGCACAAAAAATTCATACAAGGGGAAAAAATTCATCTCTTAATCTGGATAAGCAAATCAATTGTTGTTTGTTTTATTTTAAATAAAATTTGCAAATTTACTTGTTCAAAGAGAGATATAGATCAAATCTGATAAATTTTAATTTTTGAAAAATTTTAATTATTTAAAACCCTAGTTGTTTTGAAAACAAATCATAGAGTTACCAATATCCACTAGAGAGGATGATAAGGATGCTTGAGAATGGTGAAAACATTATGTCTTTCTTCTAATTTTTTATGGAATTATGGGTTTTATGATTATTTAGAAGGGGAAGCTTTATCTTGGTTTACGAATTTTGTTAGTGTCCATAATCTTACATATACGTGGGAAGAATTTGAAGTTGCATTTTTAAGCAAATGGAGATCAAAGGAAAAGGATAATAATGTGCAGGCTAAGGAAACTAAACCTTTTGTGTTAGGGCCAATAAATTATCAAAATATTTTTTTGAATGTAAAAATTCTAATTTGCAAGTTCATGGTTGCATCCAAAATAAAAATGTTATTGTCTCCATAAACCATAGCAACAAGCATAATTTCAGCAATAGGGACTTGGCTATCGGTTTGCAAGTTCCAAAAACAAAAGTTAAAAACATAAAGTTTGAGGATGAGGATCTTCATATTTTTGAATATTTGAAGATTACCATGGATAAATATGCATTCATTCATATTTTTGTGCTATTGAGATGGGTGATATGGATATTGTTCTTGGTTATCCTTAGTCGTATTTTTGGGAACTATTAATATTAATGTGCAAAAGAAGTTCATAAAGTTATGGTACAAGAAAAAGAACATAACATTGCAGGATATTTCTCAACATAAGGAATAGAGATCCAAAGAAAAATAGGTGACTATTGTAGGAGAGAAAATAGAAGAACCTGAATCATAATATCAGGAGGAGGTAGTACCAAAAGTCAAAGAAGAAATAAAATCAAAATTTGAACCAAAATAAGGAAGCAAGATAGAAGAGCCAAAAAAATTAGAACATGCTAAGGTTGAAATATATCGTCATCCACACCACCATGAGGGGCACCAATCATGGAGATAATGCATAGAGCAACAAATAAACCACAATGGACATACATTGAGGCATAAGAGCAACAACTATAGACACTCAAATGAAAAAGGGTATATCAACATCAAAGACCTCCACCAATCATAGTTTCATGAGGATGGATGGATGATCGTGATTGGTACCAGTACTTAACATGGATCAAAAGATCATATTATCTAGCCTCTTCTAATGTTTCAAGGATGAAATATTTTTTAAGGGAGATGGAATGGTAGGTACCCAAGATAGGTACTTAATAATTTAGTATTGTATTGCATAATGTTATGAGCCATAATTTAACTATTCATATATGTAATTATCAAGGAATATTGTGATATTATTATGCACTTTGTAACTCATGGAAGGTGAACCACCACATGGGTGATCTTATAACTCATGGAAGGAGAATTATCACTCTCTTATGTAAAGATATATGTACCACCATTGTAAAAGTCATAGAGGAAGTTTTTTTTGTAGAAGTCTTGGCTCTTGGAGCTAGAGATCTTATGGAGTGGTTTCCTTCCAATAAGGAGTATTGTACGGTGTTGCCCTACCTCAAGGATATTATCAATATATATTTTATTTTTTGGATTGTTATTGTGCAATTTATTTGTGGATGCATGATGTAGATTTCTACATAATGATGAATGAGTTATGGTAATGATAAGAGAGGTTCACAACACTCTATATGAATTTTGAAAACAAAAGTAGTTGTCCAACATGGTATGGAACAATAGTAAATGAGATGCAATTATAAGTTATTAAAGTTCAAAACCATTAAAAAGGTCTTTGATCTGGCAACTTATGATGGTCTTCCTTGAGATATTTTCTTCAACCTTCTACTTTTGGAAGTGTTGGTAGTGAGATATTCTCTTGGATCTTCTGGTTCTACTGCTCTTGACTTCGAGCAGGACTCTACTAGTCCTTCTTCTTCCAAGATCGATAATTCTTCAAAAAAATCTTCTCTTGATCTCTTCACTTTTGCTTCAAGGCTGAGCTAATTTTGAAGATGATACTCTTCCTAAATTTCTTGTAGGAAGTCTCTCAACTCACTAAATATTTCGTTTTTTGCAAAGAATATATTAATATTGAAATATTTAGTTTGCTTCTTAATCAGATATTCTTTTTGAATTCTTCTTCAGGATCAAGGCTTCTATGGTCTATTTCAATATCAAGGCTTTTGTGGCCTTTTTTAGTACCAAGGCTTCTATGGCATTTTTAGTATCAAGGCTTCTATGGCCTTTTCTGTATCAAGGCTACTATGGCATTTTCACTATCAAGTCTTTTGTGGCATTTTTGAGTATCAAGGCTACTATGGCCTTTTTAGTATCAAGTATTTTGTGGCCTTTTTAGTATCAAGACTTATGTGGCTTCTTATTCAAGGCTTCTATGGAATTTTTGTATCAAGGCTCCTATGGCATGTTCTTCAACTATGGAATTTTACAATCCAACAGTGGAGATCTTTAGTCTCCTATATTCACCACAATACTTCACTAGAAGTCTTCTTCCATAGTATTCTCCTCTTCCACAATGAACTTATGTACTATGAGGGCACGCCAACCTTCAGGAACGAAGTTGGAGTCTCCTAGATTTCTATCGTAGGAATCTCAATCCTCTGAGAATTAATTTCTTACAATAAAAGAAACTTTAGGCACTAGTTAGTAAATTCTATATTATTTGGATGATCTTCACTAGATGATTTTTCAATCTAGTGGATTGAGTGTTGAGTCCTAGTCTTCATGAGTTTTCATAACAACTCTATGGAAAATACTCTAGATGAAAATGATCTCAGTATTTTTTGAAACTGAGATTGCTTTCAGTTTTATCTTTGTTACTCTCCCAAAATATACCACCTAGATTATTATAATATATTTTGATAGTGGCTGGTCCAGTGGCATGTTATTTTGATAAAAATCTCAGGCTAACCAATAATAGTGGTTTCCCTATTGACATACATGGACTAGATCTATCTTGGCTTTGATATGACTGTTAGTTTTTGATAAATGAGCCTTGGGAGATAACAATCACAAGATGCAAAATAACATGAAAGAAAGTAAATATGCTAAATGACTGAAGTATGTTGTAAATATAAATAATATAAAATATTACAATTTAGCTATGGAGGAAATGAACACTCCATTAATAAAGCTACTGATCTATATTGTATCCATCACCAATGTATGGTCAGGTTTACAAAACTACACTATCCACTAAGCTACGCTATCTGACTATGTCCTTCAACTCTCTTACTAGCTATCTAAGAGGCCATCATTATATAGGCAAAATAGAATACTTGACCAATACTCTATCTAGTTGTGCAAGGGGTAACTTGCACATGTACAACTTGCACATTGACACTTGTGCATTTATTGCATTGCATGAAGTAACTAGATAACTTGCACATAAAGTAATCTAAGTATGTATCTTGGAGAATACATTTACATAACCCAAATGATGGAATAGACTCTATTTCCAACAATTATGGTGAAAAATATGTTAAATGGCATAGGTGTACCCAAAAGACGTTGTTCCTAATAGATGTAGAGGAACCCATAAGCAATGACCATAGTGATGATGAAGTAGAAACAAGAGAAGAACAACCTCAAAATAAAGAGGAAGTACATTAAGAACCCCAAGAAAAAAATTATGTCCATCTTCTTACAGAGATTACTACTCCACAGACCATGAAAGTTGTGGGCTTTTTCAAAGACCAACACCTTACAATCCTTATTTATTCAGGTAGCACACATAACTTTACTAATCCTTGAATTTCTAAATAGGTCAATTATTACATACACACATGCAATTCCTTTGAGGTTATGGTGGCAAATAGAGGTACCTTACCTTGCAAAGGTAAATATCGTAATATAAAATTGAAAATAAAGGATTATGAGGTCAAAAAAGATATGTTTACTCTTTAATTAGAGGGATGTGATATTGTGTTAGGAGCTCAATGGTTGGGTATCTTAGGAACCATCACATGGAATTTTATAGAATTTTGGATGTGATTTTCACAAAATGGATAATATTACACTCTTCAGGGTTCAAAAGTAGGGCCTCCTTAGATTATCAGCTCAAACCATATGGATAAGTTGTTAAAAAATCTTTGCGTGGGATCATCGCACAAATATTTACATTTAAGACATCTACTACAAAAGTGTACCAAATTCTTGAATATTTACAACTTTTTTAACAAAGCAAAATATAACTTTTACTAAAACAATAGACTTACCACCATGTCGCTCCCATGACCATGCCATTCCACTAGTACCTAGTAGTGTATCACCAAACATCATGCTATACTGATAACCTCATGCTCTTAAATTAGAGATAGAGAAGTTAGTGCAAGAATTATTAAATCCTGAAGTCATTTGCCCGAGTAAAAACCCTTACTCTTATCTTATCTTATTGATGCAAAATAAATATGGATCATGGTGCTTATGTATTGATTTTTATAAGCTTAATAAGTTCACCATTAAGGATAAGTTCCTATTCTAGTGGTAGATAAATTATTGGATGAGATGCATAAGACTATTTTTTTCTCCAAATTAGATCTTCGTTCTAGGTACCATTAAATCAAGCTCAAGGATGAAGATATTCCCAAAACTGTATTTCATACTCATGAGGGTAATTATAAATTCTTGGTGATGTCATTTAGCTTGACCAATGCACCTTCCACATTCCAAAGCCTCATGAACAATATTTTTCTTCCCTTTCTTTGTAAATTTATTCTAGTTTTCTTTGATGAAATTTTATTTTATAGTCACTCTTGGGAAGAGAATCTCTTCCATGTGGATCAGACTTTACAACTATTGGCACAACATCAACTTTATGCTAAGTGGTCCAAGTGTTCTTTTGGGTTGATAGAAGTGAAATATTTGGTACACATTGTCACCAAATATGGCATTAAATTTGATCCTAGGAAGATTCAGTTGGTTTAAGAGTGGCTAAAACCTCACACTCTAAAAGGTCTTTGTGGATTTTTAGGGCTTATAGGCTATTATCGTAAATTTATCCACAACTATGGAAACATTACCACTCCCTTAACATCTATGTTAAAAAATAATTCTTTTACTTGGAATAGTCTAGCTGAATAGGTCTTCATAGAGTTGAAGTATGCTATGAAAACCACTCCTAAATTATCAATGCCTAATTTTTCCAAGCCTTGAAAATTATGCTTCAGGAAATGGTATTGGCACAATGTTGATGCATGAAGGGCACCCCTTGGATTTCAATAGTAAGGCACTTTCCAATCATAATGTAGGAAAACTAACTTATGCCAAGGAAATACTTGCAATTTGTATGTGATCACTCATTGGTGACCTTATCTTATTGGGCATCATTTCTCCATTTAAATAGATTATCAAAGTCTCAAATATTTCTTAGAGTAACGGGTTGCCACCCCTAAGCAATAGAAGTGGATCTCTAAGCTCTTGGGTTATAATTATGATATTACTTATAAAAAGAGCAAGGAGAACATTATGGTGGATGCCCTCTCTTTTCAATTTGAGGATCACATTATGTTATGTGCTATTTATTCACCCATTCCCCAATGGATAAATTATCTTTGTGAGAAGGTGCTTAAGGATTTAGGCTTACAAACTTTAGTTGTGTCCCTTCAAACAGAGCCTACCTCATATCCTAGATACACTTGGGATGACCAAGATCTATGCTACCACCAGCACCTTGTTGTTACTCACACATTTCTACTTCGAGAACTTCTCATGAAGGAAATGCATGCTTCCTCCATTTTCGACCATTTAGGGTTCCAAAAAATATATGAAAGGATTAAGCATACCTTTTCTTAGAAGGGATGAAGAAGGACATACACAAGTTTGTGGTAGCATGTGACACCTATCAACGAATAAAAGATAAAATGGTGCATTCTCTAGGACCTCTACAACCTTTGTCTATTCCCAAATAGGTTTGGATAAATATTTCCATGTACTTTATTGAAATGTTACCTAAGTTTGGATGTAAATCAGTTATTTTTGTGGTAGTGGATTGCCTTTATAAGTATGCTAATTTTTTCCCTCTCCCATCCTTACATGGCCTCCATAGTTACCGAAGTTTTCCTCGATTCTATATTTCATCTTCATGGCATGCCCACCTACATTGTGTCTGATCGTGACCCTACATTCACTAGTAATTTTTGGAAATAATTGTTTAAGTTGTATGGAACTCAGCTCAAAATAATTTTAGCTTACCATTCACAAATGGATGGCCATACTGAGATTATCAACAAATATTTGGAGACCTACCTTTGTTTCTTTTCCTCTGATCATCTTACACAATGGACGAAGTGGATTTCCTTGATTGAGTGGTGGTATAATACTTCCTATAACACAATGACCAAGGTCATCCCTTTTGAAGCAGTTTATGGCTAGCCTCCGCTCATGTGCTCCTCCTACATTCTAGGTAGCTCTAAGATCCATGTAATACACTACACTCAATCAACATGTCAAATTCCTCCATCAACTAAAGATGAATTTGAAAGTGGCCTAGAAATGGATGCACCAACAAGTTGATCAAAATTGTTCTAAGCATAGCTTTGATGTTGGTGATATGGTCTTCCTTCAATTACAACCATATAAATAGTCATATCTCCAACTTCGTAGGTGTCAAAAACTCATGACCAAGTACTATGGACCCTACCAAGTTTTACAATGGACTGGTGCCACAACCTTCAAATTAGCCCTATCATCAACATCCAATATCTACCTTATTTTTCATGTATCCTCTCTCAAGAATGTTCTAGAAAATTAGGTACAGGTTCAATATGCCCTCCCAAAATTGGATGAAGAAGGTTCTATCTTGCTTGAGCTAGAATAATTATTGGATTATAGGATGCACACTCTTTGCAGCCGAGCCATTAATGAGGTCCTTGTTCAATAACATGGTCTACAACCAAAAGATGCTACATGGGAGTCTCTTCACTAGCTCCAGCACTAGTTTTCCCATATATAGTTTTGAGGACAAAGCTTTTTTAAAGGGAATGACATGTTAGGACCCCATCCTAATATTATTTTTGTATTTCTCAATTTATTATGTAATGACCCACGTCCAACATGGGGATCCCATTATAATGTTATTTTGTAATACTTATGTAATGGCATGTGGCAAGTAAGGCACATAGACAAGTGGGGTATTTCACGTAATTGTTATCAATATTGTAACCGATGTTTGGTAGAAGATTCTAGCTCAAGTGACATTTTGCATGTAATCCAATCTTGAGCTTAGGGTTAGGGATGCATGAATATTTTCTTTAAAATACATGGAGCCATGTACGAATGTATATTTTTGCAATTTAATGAATTATTGAAGTAGGTTGCCCCCTCAAATATGCCCATGATTCTAAGTTATTTTGTGAGATTGTTTCAATTTTACAATTACTTTCTACATGGTGTTATTAGGTTATTTGATAAATTTCTATGTATTTTCAGTATTTTGTGCGAGTGAGCTTAATTTAAATAGTAGGTTTCTAACACAAATATTGCATCCCTTCCTTCAAATATTTATTTTCATGTTCTTTGAGGATATACTCATTTATAACAAGACTTGGAAGAAGCACTTGATTCACCTAGATTAAGCCTTGAAGATATTTTTAAAAACTCAGTTATATGTCATGCACTCTAAGTACTTGCTAGATCAAAGGAAGGTTGAATACCTCAAAAATATCATATCAAAATAAGGGGCTAAAATCGAACCTAAAAATTTTATCATATAAAAAAATTGTCTAAACCCAAGATCCTTAAAAGCCATCAGCTACTATTGTAAATTTATCAAATATTATGGAAAGATTGCAACTCCTCTAAAATCCATGTTAAAAAGGGGTTCATTTAGGTGGTCCAAGGTATGAAAATAAGATCTTAAAATTCTTGATTAAGTTATGTCACTACACCAAAAAATGGCTTTAACGGTGGCTAAAATAAGGCAATAAAAAACCTCCCTAATAGATCCTAAGAGTGTGGTTTATAACCACCCTATTAAGGAAACCACCCTCTTAGGGTCACCGTAAGATGACGGTTATAAACTGACCTCTTAAGACTAAGATGATGGTTGTAAACCATCATATTAGGGGTCAAACTAAGATGACGATTATAAATAGTCGTCTTAGGGTGATAAGAGGGTGGTTTATAACTGCCATCTTAGGGGAACCTAAATTTTTCTGGGTTCTGGGTGCCCCTATGAGGGCAGTTATAAATCGCCCTCTTATCCTTAAGAGGGTGGTTTATAACCGCCTTCTTAGAGGAGATTTAGGTTTTTTTAATAAACAATCTTAAACTCCCACACAGTGACATCATTATTTCTTTGAATCTTTTGCTACTTCATGAATAGACAATCCATTTACCTTAGATACTTCAACCTCCACACCACGTGCACAACCTCCACACCGCGGCTTAGCTACTACAACCTCCACATTGTACCTTAGCTACTTCAACCTCCACTTCGCATGCACAACCTCCACACTATTCCTTAGCTACTACAACCTCCATGTTACATGCACAACCTCCACACTACTCGAACCAAGCCTCATCTCATCTATCATACTAGGGCTCCCAGGCTTCGATTCGTGTTGTTCATTTTTTGGCTAGGGTTTGCCCTAAAATTTCTCTAAAACTTCTTCTAATTTACCCAAAATGGTGAGAGATGAGGGCCAAAGTTGAAGATACAAAACGAGGCATGAATACGAATTTAATACTAGGAGAGACAAGGTTAGTTAGGTTTAGTAAATTTTACATTATTTCAAGAATTTTTGTGATTAGGGTTTGGATTTTTTAGTTTGTAATGTTGTGTTTACGCATGTGATTTGTAAAATTGAAAACCTAATTTAAACCCTGATTTAGGCCACTTATCCCAGGGACATTTGAGGGAGTAGAGTTTTCCTTTGAAAAAAAATTTTGAGGGAAATTTTGGTGTACCATACATGGAACCCAGTAGTCTCAGATGAGACAAATAGAACTCTAGAAATATTTCATTATTTTCTCGCTTCAATAGGAGAACTAACAACTCTATCACATAATGGTATGGTCTATAAATATGGATAATGAAATTCACCTCTAATGGATTTTTGAAAACAACAATAGAAGATTCACTCTACACTTGGCCACAACCCAAGACTATGAAGAGACAATCATTTGATGGCAGAGCACATTGGTGTTGATATAAGGTATTACATTTTAGTACCAACCAATCAATGTCATAAACTATTATATTACAAATAGGTAGCTAGTTGCAATTGAGTCATGTGCGGCTTAATGAAGGGTGTTGAAGGGTTCAATATTCACTTTGTTGGTGGCTCAACACCCTAATAACTAGAAGGGCCAATAAGAACCCAAATTCAATTCAAAGTGGATTTGTCCTTCGCAATAAAACAATGAGTCAAAAGGGTGAATGGTTGATGTTATCTTCACTACAGTTACCTTCAAAACCTTCAAAAAACTCACAAAAGAACAATACATTGTTAAACTATGCATTTTATATTTTTTATGATTTTGTGTTTCAATCCATTTGAATAAGGAGATATAAAATTTGCATTCTAAAAAAACAGGTGTTTCAAAAGCATGAAAAAATCTCATACGAAGGGAAGTATCCTTTAAATATACAAATAATATTATTAAAAATTCATATTTTTTAATTTCATTACACTTTTACCACTTTTTTTAGTAAAATGTGTCTACCTATAAACCAGAAACACAACATCAAATGCTTTTCTGACATGGAAATAGGTACTACAACTTTCATGGATGCTTAATCAGACCCTTATCAATGTAAAATGTTTACCAGATGACAACCTTAATAAAACAATTTATTGTCATTCCAATTGCCAGGTATTGCAATGCTCTATAATTAGAGAACAATTTGACACAAACCTTTAGATATGACATTGATGTTTCTATTTCATATTACCATCTAACTCTTTTGGTCATGTAGATACAAAAAATAATTCATGTCTTCCAAATTATCTTTATTAGAGGTAACCATATAGGATGAAGAAGAACAATCACATTTCATATGGTTTATAAGCAAATAACCCCAAAAATATGTGTTACTAACCAAACCAACATTCAAAGTTAAAATTATAGGTTGGTAGGGTGCATGGGTTACAATAGAGACAACCTACGGTATGAAGTTCTTAAAATCACAGCCTGCATTTATAATTGCTTCAAACAAACTATCCATGGACTCCTCAACCACATCCATGCAACATCCAAGATCACCCTTTTCATCTTCTTCCTCCGACTCAACCATGCATTCATGCACTTGGCTAACCAATTCCTTGCAATCATGAAACTCCACTCTGCTTTATGAGACTACCAAGTACTCTTCTGAATGAACTTGATGTGTCTATTGGTAAGGTCCAAAGAGTGTGCAGCAAAGAGAGAATATTATGATGAAAAGACTGGAAAATGATGAGCAAAGAGAGAATATTATGACAGCACCCGAGGTAGTCACATTATAAAGTAAATAATAATAATTTTCAAGGTTTTTATCACTTCCTATGTTTGTTTGAGTACAGTCAATTCATTTTTATTTTTTCTCCTACTAAATATGATAAAATGGGTGCTTTGATTACTATTGAATGTTGTCCATTAGATAAATCTGGATGGGATTCTTTTATTAATTATAAGCCTTTTTTCCAGGATTAGTTTAAGCAATTAATTTCAAAGATATATATATCTTTGATTATTTTCATCATCCACTCTACTTTTTAGATACAATTTCATTTACAAATATTGTTATTTAATATGCAATAAGGTTGGTTGGTGATAATAAGTATTGAGGTAGTTTTGTAAAACATGGATAAAGTTAAGGTTTAACATATAGACACCTGTTATTTGAATATGATCAAGGTTGGGTATCACCATTTTTGGAAATGATTTTTTTTTGGTACTATTAAAAGTAGAGGGTTTTAACGGGATCCCACAACCACTACAAGGAGAAAACAAACGGGTGAAAACCCAACAAGCCTGGAAAAACCAAAGGCAAACCAGAAAAAAGAGGAAACTAGACCAAAAGGCGACAAAGAAGAGAGAACTGAGGAGGTTCTACCCTAACTTATGCACACCTTGAGAGACATTGGCCGCCAGACTAGAAACATTCTTCGTTAAATCAAGGGCAAGTTTTAGCGTGCTCCAAATTTTACATTGATTAACATCAATAAGCAATAAGTCTCTGAGAACTACATCTTTAGAAGATTTTGACTCTCTCGGAGAAAGAATTTCCTCCACAAACTTTTCCCGAGGAAAATCCCATGGGAGAATATCCATATCAGAAGAAGCCTTCACTAAAGGAGAGTCCTCCTCCACCAAATTGCTCTAACATCGCTTCGATAGACGATGATCTACTACAGAAGAACCCTATGGCACTAGAACAAAACCACCAAGATCAGCCATGCTCTCCTTGGGAGCCAAATCAACAATAGCATTAGCATTGGGGCCCGAGGAAAGAACCTCTTTCGCCTTTGGGTTGCCACCCCACACCCCTTTCGAAGAAATTTGAATCTTTTTAGAAATCCTCTCCGGGCCGACACCAAAAGAGAAGGAGAGAGTCCAAACTCTCATCAGAGTTTGATCTAGAAGTAAACCGAGAACCACCCTCCAAGGAGGGGGAAACAACACTCCGCTTAGGGCCATGAACCAACTGACCAGAAGGATCTGCAATAGACTTTAACACAATGTTAGCATCAAAGCCGCTTTCCAAAGCCACTTGTTCGAAGACCAACAATGCCAAACCTTGATGAATAGGAAATTGACCATGACCAGCCTGGACATTAAGGAAATATTTTTGCATGGAATGAAAAATAAATAAAGGAATGTTCATGCAGACTTTGCATCTGAGATGATTCAAAAACATTGCATGAAAACTCCTTAGGATTTCATAAGAGGGATCCAGGGTAAAATAGTCCATGATCACCCGAACCACTCGGTTCCAAGGAGGGGGTAAAGTCGCAGCACTAAAACCATTCTGGATCCACGACAAAAACTCCTTGTCCAGAAATAGAGATATTTCTTACAACAAAGAATACCTTTCATAATTATGAGAGGTGTCATCCAAAGCCAAACCATTCATTCTGTTGATAAGGTCCGCTAAAATAAGGAATGACCAAGAGTCAACCCTGACCCAACCCTCATTCCAAGAAGAAATCAGGCAATTAGTGAGGGAGGGGTTATGATCGTGAAACTTAAAAATGCAATTCAGAAGACCACCTTCCACTAAAATGGACTTAACCTCATCATCAAAAGCAATAGATGAAGGTTCCAAACGAGATTTGCTCAACTTATTCTTAGTAGGGTAGGTCTTGGATTTTCCCATGATTAACCAACTCCCACAGAAAACAGACCACACAAGAGAAACCCTAAACAAGAGAATAGCAAGGACCAACAATTACCAACAATAAACAATGCAATGAAGAATAGCGCTTAAGTACTGGAACCTTAAAATAGAAAACAACCCCCCAACAGAAAGGAAGGACAGAAATAAATTTTTAAAAATAAGGTACCAATTTATTTTTTTGAGGTTTATGCATATTTTGTAATCCTCTTTGGATATACAAGTAATATATCAACTATAGAAAAGAAATCTTATTTATGACAATAAGCTATAAAAAATATTTCTTTAAGTATAGCATGTTATGGAGTCTTGAAAAATAAACTATAAGACTTTGCATGATTTTGTATATTGTAATATATTTTTAGGATGTTTAAAATATTTATTATCAATTTTTATGAGTTGTGATGAAGGGGCAAAAACTTGTTAGTTTAAGTTCTAGATCTACCAATATAACACTTATATCTCAATTGTATAGAAAATTCATTTTGTTAGTTTAAGTTCTAGGTCTACGATTTATGTAGATTTAGAATAATTATGAGATATTTTACATACCCTTACATCTAGTTGTTGCATGGCAGTCTATGGATCAAGATGCCTTGCATAATTACTTTCCAATAGAACCGTTTTCATCTCCTAAGAATTAAATTATTTCCACAAATTTGATTTTTCATTTATTTTTTCATAGCATTATTTACCCTAGATGGGGCTTACGTAAATGATGGTGCCTAGTGAATTTTTAAGGTTACCTTACCCTAGTGTGACAAGAAATAGTACTTTTCCACAATCAGTCACCTATTATTTGTTTGCATGAATATTTCAGAAGGTCATTTGATCAAATCCATAAGGATTGGAGGCTTAACACATAGCCTCATTTCCACAATCTAGCATAGGTAAAAAGAGTGGCAAAGGATGAGAAAAGAGAGAATATTATGACAACACCCGAGGAAGTCACATTGTAAAGTAAATAATTATAATTTTCAAGGTTTTTATCACTTCCTATATTTTTCTGAGTGCATTCAGTTCATTCTCTTTTTTTCTTCTACTAAATCTGATAAAACAGGGGCTTTGATTACTACCGAATGTTGTCCATTAGATAAATCTATATGGGATTATTTTCTTAATTAGAAGTATTTGTTCCACTATTAGGTTAATCAATTAATTTCAAAGATTATACATATGTAGCATAATGCATATGGCATTGCTTTCTCTTAAGATTTATAAAGATGAAAATTTAAAACAAAAAGATTTGGTTGAAACTCTAGAGAATAAAGTAAAGATTAATATGAATGAATAAAGTGAATCATCTCTAAAAATGATATTTCATTCTTCATACAGTATTGACATTCCAAGTTCATCTTATTCAAAATTAATATATGATTCTCTAAGTGAATTTTCAAAAGTTACTATACAAGAAAATAAGGGATCAAATGATTCTAAGCTCAAAAGAAACATTCTAGCTATTCATCCACATGAACTTTATGACAATTAAAATAGTTCAAGAAGTTTGTGATCTTGAATATACAAATATTGAATAACACGAAGCTAAACTCAATGTAAAATTCAAATAAGTGGTGAAACAAGAACCTAATAGATCACATGCTGAAGATTCTCACTTGAAGATAAAAGACTAAACTCTTTAATAACCAAATAGTGTAATACAAGGGGGTGTTGGAGATTATCATATTATTTCGTACATGCTAATGTACCCCCATGGTACCTACATAGTATATTTTTAAATATTATATTATGGTTGAGTCTATAGTTTAGAGTGTGATTTATGTTTCCCTCTTTATGTAAGTGTGAATGTGCAGGAAATGCACACGTGTCATATAAATGTCAATGTCAGGAAATGCACGTGTCATGTGAGAGAAAATATGCACAAGTATCTTGTATATAAAGTGTGAGGATGTGCACAATTGTCCTAGATAAGGAGTCCAAGAGTCTTCCAAGTATTGTAGAGTCAAGTATACAAGTGGCAATATGATAAGTGAAGCATTATAGGAAAGTAGTAGTCAAGTACTTCAAGAGTCATTTCACTATGACTATATTATGGAGACAATGCTCCATAGGAGATATATCAAATCATATTCATATATTTGATTATCTAATTGTAAGAGAAAGCGGAGCAATAAAGCTTGTATACATTTTGAGCAATTAATATTGTAAGTTGTTCTTCATGCATAGTATATGATTAATTCAAGCTATTTACATTCATATTTCAGCATATAAATGAATTTTTGATTTATAATAAGTCTTGATATACATATTAATTTTCTCATATTGTTCTACTATTATTATCTTGACCTTTATTATTGTGGTTATTTCATATTTGAGATCATAATATTTGCAATTTAACCTATGATATTTTGTGGTGGTATAAGGCTTAAAAAGCCATCAAAAATATAAAAACAAAATCCTAATACCTCTCCTCTTGGACTTTACCTTTAGCCCTACATCTCCAAAGACATACAAATCTCCATTTATCGGTATGCAAGAAAGCATTGTTGGAGATTTACACTTGCAAATAAAGAATTTAATGGTGATCGTCTCTTTTTACCATGTTTCTATATAATAAAGTGTTATGTGCACATTAATTTATGAAATAGAATTATAACTTGTTTTTCTTTAAAACTCCGTTAAAGTGAGAGTGGTGACATAAAAAATAAAATCTTATTAAATAACAATGGACCAATACCATATTTTTTTAAAGCTAAACAAATTTAGTGATACATATTCATTTAGGTTAAGGGCAAGAATAGAGACAATGACCATTACACTTTATAAATTGACAATAATCAAAATTCGTGATACCTTCCCTCTTAGAATTTACCTTTTAGCACTACATCTCCAAAGAAAAAATAAAACCTCCATTTATGGATATGAAAGAGAGCATTGTTGGAGCATTGTAGTTGCAAAGAATTTAATGGTGATTACCTTTTTTTGTCATGTGCATTATAGTAAAATAGAATTATTAAATTTTATTTTTCATTATATATATATATATACACACTTAAAATTAGAATAAATCTCATATATATAATAAGTTATATATTGATATTCAAATTTGCAAAGAACAATTATCCAACAAGGCTTGGAGGTCACAAGATTGTTGTCCAAAGGGAGGACCAAGAAACAAGAAAATTCAAAATCTCAAAAAAGTTATATATTGATATTCAAATTTACAAAGAACAATCATCTAATAAGGCTTGGAGGTCACAATATTGTTGTCCAAAGCGAGGAACAAGCAACAAAGCAAAATCAAAATCTTCAAAAAGTGCAACGATATACCAAGGGTGCCAGAGATGTAAAGGAGACCATAATCACCAAGAAAACTTGAAACACCAAAATCTCTAGAATCAAGCAATGTTCTAGGGTTGTATAGAGGTCAAAATCTCTAGTGGCGATGAAATATTCAAAGGCTTTAAAATCTCCAAAGGCTTCACAATTGTCATATGTTTCCTATCATCTATGTCACTCATGTTGTTTGCTTTTCTTTGTTCTTGTTACTCTGATATGCAAATAGGCTATGTTTATGGTCTCATTTGCAAGGCAATCAACCACCATATTATGTCTCCTTTCAATGTGGGAGTATTGTATATATTCAAACTTCTGCTCCAATTCTCTTAGTCTTCTCTGAACTATTTGTAGTTGGACTGATGAGAAATCCTTCCCCTTAGATAGGACAGAGATCACAAGTCTTGAGTCACCATACACATGGAGTTGTTTAATGCCTTGTTCCTAAGCCAAATTTTATCCCATTTCACAACCTATCAATTTTACAACATTATTGGTTATTTTTTCCAAATTGATTTTGAATTGAAGCATTTCATAGTATGGTGCCACTAGTATCACACCAAAATTTATATTTATTCACCCTTAATTAATTTTATTATTGTTAGAATAATATTCCATTACTTGGGATATTTTCCTCATTTCCTACATTAGGTAGTTTTTAGTTACCACATGGTAAAATAAGGTAGTGTATTGCATTACACTACGTGGGGTTATTACATTTACTTTTCTATGTAATTATGTAATTACCATGAGATATTTTCCTCATGGTTAAACTAGGTAAGTACCTAAATATCCTAAGTTTGATATTTAGGTTAGTGTTATGGTTAAAACTCTCTACCTAGGTTAGTGGTTAGCATCACGCAACTCCCTCCCTATTCTATTGTTAGAGGGTAGTTAGCGCTATATCCTCATAATTTTTGGTTAGTCTATTATTTAAGCATAGACTAAACCTTAGCAATGGTTAATTAATCTATTGATTATTTTGTGAACTTACCTTCGAACCTACATTGGTATCATTCGCCAAGGAGGAGAATACGAGCCTTTGCTCATTCCCCATCAACGCAGACTCCCATGGAGCAGCTAAGGTGCTCGATGCAGGGAGTCCCTCATGAAGCAGCCGCAACGCTCCTATTCTGGCCCGCACGGTCGATGTCGACCACGGCCCACGTGTTGACCCATCGACCTGGCTGACGTAATCGATGCAGGCCAAGGGCCCACGATCCCCTAGATCAGACACGGTCGACGTCCCGAGGCCATCAATCCTCGACTCTCGCGCTGTCCTTGGGCCCGTAGAGCCACGTAGGCCAAGCAGGCCACATGGCCCATTCACAGGAGAGCAGCGAGGGCAGGAGAGCAGCGAGGGCAGGAGAGCAGCGAGGGCAGGAGAGCCCTCCCCTCCCCGTAGACACAGACCCAGACCTCAAGATATGAGAGGGCAGGCGGCCCTCCAATCCCTGATCGACATGTGGCACTTTTATGTGCCTAACCTGCACGCACCTCGAGGTACACGTGGACTGGACCCTAGCATGCACCTCGAGATACTAACTAGACTGGATCAGTATCGAACACGTGATGAACAGCCACTAGACGACGATCGATGTAGACTGGACCGAGGTCGGACACATGGCGGATAGCCACTGGACGATGCACGACATTGACCGAACATGACTCGACACATGGTACATCACCACAGGACCGACCCAGACTGATTGGCCTACCCCTAGCACCACGTGGCAGCATCCAAAATGGCAGGTGACTCTGGTCGATTGCCCAAAGGCAATCGACATACAAGGGGAGGCCTCCGCCTTAAAAACCACTCTGCATCCCACTACGGGATGCATGTGGGATAAAAGTCTAGCGACTTTTAAAAAAAAAACTCCCGTCGTCCGCAGAGTTTAAGAGGCACATCGTATGCCTTAGTACCCATCGGTTTAACTCGACAGGTTGATCGGGTCAAGCTAAGGCCCTAGGCAGGGAGTCCAGGGTTCGACTCCCGCCAAGTAGAAAAGGCAATTTTTTGCCTTCGACGCCAAGGTACATTAATTTTTTTTTTGCATTAACATTAAAGTTTTTTTAGTATTTCTTTTTTTAATAATTTAAACTTCAAAAAAATAATTTTTTATTTCATAAATCAATTTCTCTTTAATATTTAAGTTGATTTATTTAAAACATATATATTTTTTTAGTTTTTTATTATTCATTAAAATGATTTATTAAACTTTTCTTAAATATTGCAAATTAAAATTAAAGAAATTTTTTTTTTTGCAACTTTGAAATTTAAAGGTGCTAGTATTTTCTCACCAAATGGAGATATGAGACATAGCAAGAGCACATTTTTTGTTGCAAATTAGACAACTCTTCTCAAACCTTGTTAATTTAGCATACAAGAAAGGATCACACTTGATTTTTTTTTGCAAATTAGACAACAAGGTTCCTGAAATTTTTTGTAAGAATCAAAAGTTCAAAGAGTGCATTTGTTTTCTCCAAGGAGATATAATACATAAAATTGCACATCTATTTTTTTCTGCAAAATTAAGAAGACCTTGTAACCTTGGGTCCATAAAAACTAAGTCGTGTGTCGACTAGTTCTGGAAGCCTTTCAAACGCGGGTCATGTGTCGACTTGTCTTGAAAGGAGTGCTCTAAATTCTACATTTTGTAAAAATTAAGGGGGATAGAATTCAATTTTTTTTTTTATTCTATAGTTTGCAAAATTGTAACAAAAAAGGGGGGATCTTTCAGAGTAAGAAAGGTGCATTCTCGATTTTACTCGACACCTTCTCTTAAAAATTGCTTGTACTAGGTGCATTTTCGGTTGCATCCGACACCTAGAGTGATACAAATTTGGGTTGCTCTCATGTTTTGATTATTGCACTAACACCCATGTTTTTTGTGTGCAATTAAAAATTCAAATACAAAATTAAAAGAAGCATTTCACAAAACCCAAACTTCACTCAAAAACCATGCTAAACTTTGTATGGGTTAAATCAAGTCATTTTTTTTTACTCCCCATCAAAAGGTCAAAAAAATCCAAATCACCTTGATTCACTCTCTTTGTTTGGCTTAATATCCTCAAATTTTTCATCCTTCTTCAAGGGTGTTAAAGCAGGTGCCATTAAATATCCTAGAGGGCAAAATCAAAATTTTTAAACAAACCTACCCTTGTTTCATTTGCTCTATTTTTTTTGGCTTAAAAATCCTCCAAATTTTCATCCCTTGGTAAGGGTGTTAAGGCAGGTGCCATTAAATATCTTATAGAGGAAAATTAAAAAACAACTTCCATATACTCTTTTGAGAGTATAGAGAAAGATACAACCATATTAGTCCTATCAAATTTGAAACCTAAACCATGGCCATGATACACAAGTATCTCACTGAGAGCCAACTGCTCAAAGGTTCAAATTATTTAGCTTGGAAGACTAAGATGAAAGCTATCTTAACTATAGAGGATTTGTGGTCAATAGTGGATGGAAGTGTCACTAGACCTCAATCACTTGGAGCAGATCAAAGAGATTTTGATAAAAATGATAAAAAAACTATCCTTAATGATCTTGCTTGCTATTACTGATGATATCCAACCTCATATCAGTGAAGCTACGACTGGTAATGCAGCATGGGATGCCTTAAATACCATCTATGAGGGAAAGAATCCATCAACGATTCTTAACCTTCAAACACAGCTTCATACTCTACATATGAAATCAGGAGAAACAATAGAGCTATTCTTCTGCAAAGTCGCAGAATTGAAAACAAAACTGCAATCCTTAGGAGAGAAAGTGGAAGACCAAGTCTTGAACTCCATCATTTTGAGAGCTCTTCCTGACTCCTACCGAATGTTGATCACTTCACTACAAGTTTCTGGCAGGATAGTAACTTTTGTCGAGTTGGTAAACATGCTTCAAACAGAAGAAGCTAATCAACTCCAAAAAGATGAGGCATCCAACAATGCTCTTTTCTCAAAAAGACAAGGTGGTAAGAAAAAGTGGAATCAACAGAAAGGTTCTTCTTCTAATCAAGAAAAGGGTAAAGCCAAAGAGATTTTGAAGAAGCAGTATTGTAAAATCTGTGACAAAGACGCTCATCAAACCAAGAGATGTTGGTTTAAGAACAAGCCTCCCAAAGAGAAAGGTCAAAAGATAAACCAAGGCAATGTTGCAAATGGGATTTCTAATACAGATTTTGATTCTAGTTCAGAGAAAGCACACAAAGTTCTAATTGCTAGAACAGTTTTGTAAAGGGAAAACAAATGTGTCCCTTGGGAAAAAGCACCATTTTCTCTCTCTCTCTCTTTTAGGCTTCATAAATAGCATAAGTATTTTGTTTGAAGACCTTGCAATAAGGGGTGCTTGTACCTCTTTTAGGCTTCATAAATAGCAAATTCTAGGTGTTTTAAGTACTTGTAACAAGAGGAGCAATTTTTTGTGATGTAAAATTGTCTAGGAGGCAATATTTGTAAGATCCTTCACAACACTCTTGCATTGCACACTTTTTGCAATTGAGGGGGGATATCAATTTATTTTCTTCACAATTTTTGTAAAAAGGGAAGATGGCTTATAAGGGTGCATTTTCGGCTTCGTCCGACACCTTAGTCACACTTCCTTCATAAATTACTTAAACTATGTTTTGCAACGAGAAGGGGGGAACTTATAAGGATGCATTTTCGGCAGTGATCGACACCTTAGCTACCTTATCTTTTGCAAATTCATATTGTAAATGAATGAACCTTGTATGAAGTGATCTATTCTACTACACCGAGAGATTGCAGCGGCTGGTTACCCATGCAATTCGATTGGATGATGTGATTACCATAAGAACATTTGTTGGCATGAAGACAAAGTGAGGAATGACCCACTTTTTGCTTAGTAGCAGCCAGAGAACTGTGACAGAGCAAAGAAACAGCAGATCAACATCTTCTTCACTGTATTGGGGCAGTTATATACTTTACCCAAATATTGTTGTATAGAGGGATATGTAGGTATTACCCAAATAATGTAATAAGGGGGGATGTTAGAATAATATTCCGTTACTTGGGATATTTTCCCCATTTCCTACATTAGGTAGTTTTTAGTTATCACATGGTAAAATAAGGTAGTGTATTGCATTACACTACGTGGGGTTATTACATTTACTTTTCTATGTAATTATGTAATTACCATGAGATATATTCCTCATGGTTAAACTAGATAAGTACCTAAATATCCTATGTTAGATATTTAGGTTAGTGTTATGGTTAGAACTCTCTACCTAGGTTAGTGGTTAGAATCACGCAACTCCCTCCCTATTCTATTGTTAGAGGGTAGTTAGCGCTATATCCTCAGAACTGTTGGTTAGTCTATTATTTAAGCATAGACTAAACCTTAGCAATGGTTAATTAATCTATTGATTATTTTGTGAACTTACCTTCGGACCTACAATTATAAAACCATTAAATGATAAAAATGAACAAAATATCTTAATGAGCAAATATTTTTTATAAGACCTATCAAAATCTTTGAAAGACAGGATGTTGAAAATCATGTTTTCAATGTGACATAATTAAGGCTTCCATATTATCTTCTTCTTTTTTAAATCATTCTAAGCATTTCCTTAAAAAGAACTATAATGTTACGAAATAAAAAAAATACAATTACAATGTTACCAAATCAAAAAAAAAACTACAATGTGAGTTTAATAGTCATAAGGATTGTGATGATGGTTAATTTTCAAGGTTTTCAAATTTGATGATATTAATAATTTCATAAATAATTTTATAATTATGATTTATTTTGTTTTCTCAATGAGCTTACACAAGTTCTTATGAGGGGTCGTGGTCCCCTCATATTGAGTGGGTTTGAACCTCGGGCCTCTCAAAGAGAGGCCAAAGCCCTTACCATTGTAGCAATCTGGTAGCTTAATTAATTATGATATGTTTTGTTAATATAACTACAATCTATGATATGGATCAAAAGATTCAACAAACTTAACTAGAGGTCAAAAAGTAATACAATATTTTTAGTTTGCAACACCCATATTTGAGGTATCTATCTTTATTTGATGATAATTTTTTGTTATGGAAGACATCCCATCAATCTCATCAAGGTGGAAACATTGAACCGACTAGAAAATGATTTGCCACATTCTCTTCTAAGTTATAGCTAAATTTTAATCAATGGTCTCAAAGATTGTTCACCATGAAACACTTGTAGTTATGCATTATCATTGTAACTTTAATGATACATTATGTTGAGTCTACTCTCATACATTATTTAAAGGTTTAATTATATCATTGTTCACACACAATTGAAAAAAAAAACCATTAAAATGAAAATGATAATACAAAAATTAAAATTCTATCAACTAATAAAAATACCAATACCATATTGCTTTAATACTTTAAAGATAAACAAGTTTATAATTTTTGTCATATATCCACCTAAATTAAGGGCAAGAACAAACACACAATAACCATTACACTTTATAAATTGATAACAATCAAAATCCCTAATACATCTCTTGCATTGTACCTTTTAGCCCTAAGTCTCCAAAGACATACATATCTCCAATATGCAAGAGACTGTTGTTGGAGCTTTATACTTGCAAATACAAAATTTTAATAGTGATTATCTCCTTTTACCATGTGTTTTTATAATAAAATGTTATGCACATTATAATTTATAAAATAAAATTATTAAAATTTATTTATATTATTTATTTATAAAATTTAAAAAAAAAAAAAAACTTAAATTTATATTTATTATATAAAATTATTACTTTCATTTTAAAATAAATGATATAAACGATATTTTTTAATAAGAATCGGATAACTCATAACATTTTATACTATGAAGCCCAACCAAGATCTTCCACACGAGTGTTTTTAGCCAATTAACTTATTCTTAAAACCTAAGGTATAAAAAATCTTAATGAACAAATTTTTGATCTATTAATATAAATATTTTGTTAAAAAATTTAAATAATTCTATTTCATAAATTTAATGTATAAAAAATCTTATGAATAAATATTTTTTAAAATTTTAATTTATTAATATAAATATTTTGCTAAAAAAATTAAATAATTCTATTTCATAAAACTTATGTAAAATTCATAAGATATTATTTATATATATATATTAAAAACAAGTAAAAAATTCTCTTAAAACTCAGTTTTAGTTTTTTTTGTATACATAATTTTTCCAAAGTTTGGTTTTGGGTTCTCTTTTAAGAGACACCCGTTCAAATTACACCGAAAGAGATGTGTGAGGTGTATATGTGAATGAGCGTATTACCATTGCCAAAAACCAAAAACAAAATAAATAAATAAATACCTCTGCAAATTAAATTATATTAAATTTTGGAAATGTTGTGATCCACATCAATTTTTTAATAGGACTTCGGTGAACTTTGGAAATATTTTTCATCCATTGCAATTTAATATGACTTCCAAAAGAGGCAATTAATGCCTTCTTTATAAGAGTTGTTGGCGTCACACCAGAGACTTTATCGAAGGAGTTGAAACATTAATGCCATCATGGGTAAGAGTGTAGTCATAGCCACAAAAAAAGTGATGTTAGGTCTGTGGATTTTCTTTTTTAGTTTGATAGGAATTGCTCAGAACAAACATGTAAAACCAGAAGCAGCTTCCAGGGAACATATAAGAAAAAGGATCTTATTGTAATATTAACAATAAAATGCCCGTGACAGCCGGGAAAGCATTGAAGCGAAGTCACTATTTAATACATCATAAACTTTCACTGTCTATTCCTTCATATATATATTTCGTTTAAAAAACATGTTGTAATGATAATAATGCTCAGACAAGATAATTCATGGGAATCATGCATTAACGGAAGGGGGAACGAAAGGGGGAACAGAAGGGAGAGTTGCCTTGAGCCTGAGAAGACAAGGGCGGCACTTGAGATCTGAAGGAGGGTGCCTTCTTGAGGCGCCTCACCGCATACTCGTTGAACAATGCTCGTATGCGGGGAGTGATCTTCTCGTTGAATTTCAGTATAACAAAGAACAGCAATCGATACACTGCCACGTTGAAAAAAACTATGGCCAAATCCCACCACTTGGATCGATGCAGACTTAGCTCGAAAACGTTTTCGATTACATACTCGCCGCTAATTTTACCCATTCCCGGCGTCAGTGTATCGAATTCAAGCCCGATGAAGTCGTTCTTGTAGGATCCCTGCAATCAATTCCAAAGCGGTTAATAAAATTCCTTGTAAAGAAGTTAAGGATTAATTCATTCGATATTCTTTACAATATCTTTTATAGTCTAAGTTTCTATGCTGTGTAATGTCTAAAAAAATTATTACCTGAAGGCCCCATGAGCCGTAACTTATGTATGAAATGGGATAGCGCCACACAGGCTTGGGAAGGTCGTTTAACAGACGGAAGTATCCAGCAGTCATCATAAGAACTCCCTGCAAAACAAACCAAAAATCATGGCATGCTTCCTACAGCAATTAGAAAATATATTAGTTTATAATTTATGACAAGATTAAAGCAATTTAAAACCTTTTCCATTACAGACAAACCTGTTGAATAATAAAAAAAAATGGTTGTTTTTTTTTTCACACACCATTATACCGGCTCCCATTATGATGCCCATGAGGAAGTTAGGGACCAAGGCAGCGACGACCATCATGAGGCTTTCTACAACAGCAATGGTTCCAAAGAGATCAAGTAAGAAGTATGCATAGTGAGGAAAGCCTGGATGAAGTTTAACCATGAAGTAGACAATCGTTCCAGAGAAGCCTGCCACCATTAAGAGGAATGGAAGTGATGATAAGAAATTTGCAATAACAAACACTCCCACTCCGTAGTGTCCGTTCAGCCTCTCCCGGTGGAATACCTGTGGAACAAAAGACAACACACGGGTTGGTGGAATACATAAAGTTTCAAAGAAATATATATTTTTGATATCAGGGGAATTCAAAGAAATATTTTTAATCGTTGCATTTCATTATTTATGGCATAGGAGAGGAAAATAACAAAGAGAACAAATTACCTCCATGCAGATGTAGATATTTTACAGAAGCATAGACAAGTTGACCACCTTTATTAATTTTGGATGGTTTAGAAAATTTGTATTGTATTTTTATGTTAGGTGTCAAAGGAACAGGGCCTGAAATTCTCCATTCGTTAACAGACCTCATAGTTTAAATTTTATATTAATAAAATCACTAACCTAGGTTGTGAGCTATTAAAAAAAGATGGCCTCTCTCTGACACTGCACGTATTAAACTACTACATCAGAGTGTTTAAAGAACAAATTGAACACAGGTATTGGATAAACATTTATTTGTTTATTTGTTTTCTTGAATTGCATGTAGCTACTCTGATACTGTAATTTCTTGGAATGACACTATAACAGAGTGAATTGTAACATTTCTTCTGGAGTCATACACTCTTACCATAACGTTGTAAATTAAGATTGATTTTTAAGAATTGCAAGAACCTGGTAAAGAGATGTGCCCGAGGAACACAATGTTAAAAGACCTTTAAAATAAAACCATGTGGCATTAAGGAATCCTGCAACACATAAGTATTTCACCGTGTTTAAAGCTGACGAAATGCTAAAACGCTAAGTTTTTCTTATACCTCCCGGGAATTCTGATGGCATGCAAGGCTTACGTGAAACAGTTATTTTGAAAGGAACATTTAGAAACGACAATAATGTATTCCTAAGCGACTGGCAACATTTTGAAATAGAATTTGATTAACGTGGTAAATATTTTAAGATGATTTAACAAATAATTTAATAAATGTTCACTGAAACAAAATTAAATTAAAGAGAAGAAAGATTTTATATTAAAGATAAAAAAATATATAGTTAAAGTTAGATATTTAAAATTCATAAATAATAAATTATTTTTAATAAAATATTAAAATTATAAAGATCAAAATTTTAAAAAATAGATATCACATTCGTCAAAGTGATAGCAAATACATTTAACAAAGTTAAAAGATACACCAAACTATCCTAAAGTAATTTAAAAATAAAAGCCATTAAAGTAAGTTTCTATTATAATCTACCTATCTCGTTTTAAGAACTACGAAATATTTTAATATAAAAGTTAATAGTGTATATTAAATTAATTATAAATTTTAATAATATTATTTTTAGTATATATAATAAACTTTTATAATTTAAGTGTATATTTTAAATAATAAAAAGTTATACATCGTATTTTATTTTTTTTATTTATATATGTTCATGACTTAAATTTATATTTTGAAATATACTCTTTTATGAAAATGTCTTTTTTAAGAAAATAATTTTGTTATAACTGATATAAAAAATTTAAAAAAATTATATATTGAATAGTTAAAATTTTATTTTCATTAAAAAAAATTGTTCTTTATTTTCATTAAAAAATTTCATTCTTTCCGTTATTTTTTTATATTCATTTTTTTTAATTTGATAGTCATACGTTCTCAAACACTTATTTATATAAACACTTATTGTGCATATTAATAATATAATGCTTCTTTTCAATGCTTTTCATTCCTAATCACTTTATTCATTTAAATTTTATTTTTTAAATTTTATTCTAATCACTTTATTTATTTAAATTTTATTTCTTGAATATCAACCATTATTTTTATAACCATTATTTTCACATCTCTGCTTCCCATTTCTAATCACTTTATTCATTTAAATTTCATTTGTTAAATCATAATAAAGCCTATTCATGCAACCATTATTTTTTCTTAATAATTAATGTTTATTTGTGCTCCATACATTCTAAAAAAAACTTGAAATAATATACTTACCTTAGTTTATATATTTTCCACTAGCATAATAAAAGTCTAATTTCTTATAATAAATAAGAAATTTAAAAAATAAATAAATTATTACATAAAAATTATATAAAATTTAACTTACAAAACAATCTTAGAAGCCCTTATCTGGCAGTTTTTATTACCTCTTATCATTCTACATATAGTGATACCTTTTCACATAACTATAAAATTTATTTCAAGAACCTTTAAATAAAAGGTGTTACAAAACGTCCAACATAACTCTATCTCCCAGGACCTCGATCTCTCATACACCTAGGCACTCTGAACTTAAACACCTCAAACTTTTAAACACCTCAGACTTACCACTAGATGAAATTTAAAATTCCCATATATTTGAGATTGAAAGTCTCTTATTAAAAAAGCTAGAAATTTTCATTGATAGTAATCACTCCATAACTTTCTTAAAATATTTTATGTGATATGTTTGGTTTGTATACATTTTAAATGGTATTTATATTTTATATTTGTAAAAATTCAGCAAAGCTTTATCAAATTTTATAATTTTATATTTGTAAAAAATTAGTAATAAACTTTATCAAAATTTATCAAATATTTTAAAAATAATAATAACTAAATTATCACGTGATTAATGATTGAATCTTAAAAAGATCAATGGAAGCTTTCATCTTATTTTCTTTTATTTGCATTTTTTAATCTTTACTTACATGCGACTGTTAAAATCTGTGGTTTCGTCCTTTCATAAGAAATATCAATGAAGCCATGGGACACATAATCAAATACTTGGCTAGAATTTTCTAGCTCTAATCTTTCTCTATAAAATAGTACGAAATAATTTAGCAAGAAGGTGCAAAACAATTGTTCTTATATCTCTCCTTAATTAAATGGACATAAAAATTATTATTTTATTTATATTGTTTCCTTAAATGCTTTTTTACCTCAAATACGTATATGGATCTTTTTGGTATTTGTCTTTATATATTCATTCTAATCACTCCCTAAAAAAAACACGGACAATAAGCACGTGAAAAGATTTCAAAAGTTTAATATCTATTGGAAAGTGATAAACTTGTATTCTCTAACGATTCATTTAATTTACTTACGTCACTTTATAGACACTCAACTATACTTCTAAAATATCGCAAGTCCATACTTGACATATTAATATTTTACCTTGTAAGCATGAAATGGCATTTATCCTTAAATGGTCTTTTTTTTATTTAAGCATTTTAATTGAAATGCATAATAAAATATCACAACCAAATCATTAATATAACTCAGATAACTCAAATTAAAAAATGTTACATCAATGCTTGAACAACAAAGTGAGAAACATCGTCTTCTACTTTAGGATATAGGCCATAAAACATACAACAATGAAAAAACATATTGAAACATATTTAAGACTTTACATATAAAAATATATATAACTTATGGTGAATTGGCTTAACAAGTGATTATTATGACTATTTTAGGTCTTCCTACTCTATCTTAGTACCTAAGATATTTGTTTAATAATCTAATATTGTATTCTATAGGTCTTCCTACTCTATCTTAGTACCTAAGATATTTGTTTAATAATCTAATATTGTATTCTATAATGGTATGAATCATAAATTAACTATTGAGTAAGAAAGGCCTTAATAATCTAATATTGTATTCTATAATGGTATGGATCATAAATTAACTATTGAGTAAAAAAGGTCACATGTCAAATTAGAAATAGGTAGGAGAATAATGTCATATAATTATATATGTGACTGTTACATATGTAAATAACAAAGAAGATTGTCATATTACTATGCACTTTCTAACTCATGGAAGGTGAACCACATCATGAATGATCTTGTAACTCATTGAAAGTGAACCCTCATACTCTTATATAAAGAGAGATGTACCCCTATTGTAAAAGACATAGATAAAGTATTGCATAAGTCATGGCTAGTGGAGTTGTAGATTGAATGGAGTGGCTTCCTTCCAATAAGGAGAATTGTATGGTGTTGCTTATGGAGTGGCTTCCTTCCAATAAGGAGGGAGCATTATATGGTGTTGCCTTACCTCAAAGGTATTATCAATCTCTATTTTATTGTGTGAAATTTATTTGTGGATGCATGTTGAATATTTCTGCATATTGGTGAATGATTTATTGTTGATGAGAAGAGAGGTTCACAACATTTGATATCAGAGTAGCAATTTTGGCAAAGTGGGATTATTTTTGCAGAGTTAAAACACGTTTTTTCATAAAAACATCACACTTTGCGAGAGCCATATCTTTTTTTTAGCAGCAATTTTCAAAAGGTTTTTGCACCATTATGAAAATCGTTTTAATTACTACAACAATGACTACTTATTTGTTAATTTTTGATAAGTATTGAGAAAGTTATGGCTGTTTGAAGTTGGGTTAATTATTTTGTTTTTTGGCCGCACAAATTTTTTTCTTTTTGTATTAAATTTTGTAGCAATCATCTTCAGAATATGTTTTCACTACCATGTATCTTATTTTGAGTACTATAAAAACAAATTTTCACTTATGGAATTCTATAAATTATTGAGAGTTACAACTGTTTGAAGTTGGGTTGTTGAGGCTGTTTTTTGGTTGTACATTAAATTTTTTAGCTATCACTTTCAGATTCTTTTTGCATTAGCATGTAGGTTATTTTTAGTACTACAAAAAAAACTGCTCACTCATTAAATTATGTTAAGTATTGAGGGAGTTACAGCTATTGCAAGTTGGGCTTTTGTTGTTGTTTTTGGGGCTGCACAAAAAAATTATGCAAGAGGAAAAAATTCATAACTCTCAATACGGATAGGCAAATCAATAGTAGTTTGTTTTATTTTGAAGAAAATATGCAAATTTACTTGTTTGAAGAGAGAAATAGATGAGACCTCGAAAATTTTAATTTTTGTAATTTCTAGTTATTTAAAACCCTAGCTGCTTTGAAAAAATAAAATCATGGAGTAACCAATATTCACTAAAGAAATGATAAGGATGCTTGGGAATGGTAAAAACATTATAATGTTTTCTTCTATTTTTTTTATGGAATTGTGGGCTTTCTGATTATTTAGAAGGGGAAGTTTTATCTTGGTATATGAATTTTGTTAGTGTTCATCATCTTACATATACATGAGAAGAATTTGAAGTTGCATTTTTAAGAAAATAGGGATCAAACGAAATGGATAATAATGTGTAGGCTAAGAAAACTACATCTTTTGTGTTAGGACCAAACAATGGTCAAAAATATTTGTTTGAATGTAAAAATTCTATTTTACAAGTTCATTGTTGCATCCAAAAGAAAAATGGTATTGTCTCCATCAACCATAGAAGCAAACATAATTTCATCAATAGGGACTTGGCTACTAGTTTGCAAGTTCTAACAACAAAAATTAAAAACATGAAGCTTGAGGGTGAGGATGTTCAGATTTTTGAAGATTTGAAGATCACCGTGGATAAATATGTTTTCATTCATATTATTGTTCTATTGAGATGGGTGATATGGATATTGTTCTTGGTTATCCTTAGTTGCATTTTTTGGGAACTATTAATATTAGTGTGCAAAATAAGTTCATAAAGTTATGGTACAAGAAAGGAAGATAACATTGCAGGATATTTCTCAACATAAGGAATAGGGATCCAAAGAAAAATAGGTTACTATTGCAGAGAACAAATAGAAGAACCTGAAATAGAATCGCAAGAGGAGGTAGTACCAAAAATCAAAGAAGAAACAAAAGCAAAAGATGAACCAAAAGAAGGGAGCAAGAGAGAAGAGCCAAAAAAAGTAGAACATGCTAAGGTTGGAGTATATCATCATCCACACCACCATGAGAGACATCAATCATGGAGACAAGGCATAGAGCAACAAAGGAACTACAATGGACATACATGGAGGCATAGGAGCAACAACTATGGATACTCAAATGGCAAAAGGCATATCAACATCAAAGACCTCCACCAATCATAGTTTCATTAGGATGGATGGATGATCGTGATTGGTACCAGTACTTAACATGGCTCAAAATATCATATTATTTAGCCTATTCTCTAATGTTTCGAGGATGAAACATTTTGTAAGGGGGATTGAATGTTAGTTACCCAAGATAAGTACTTAATAATTTAATATTGTATTATATAATGGTATGAGCCATAAATTAACTATTCATATATGTAACCATCAAGGAATATTGTAATATTATGCACTTTGTAACTCATGGAAGGTGAACCACCACAAGGGTGATCTTATAAAACATGGAAGGAGAATCATCACATTCTTGTGTAAAGAGAGATGTGGAAGTCATAGATGAAGTATTTTTGTAGAAGTCTTGGCTCGTGGAGCTAGAGATCTTATGGAGTGGCTTCCTTCCAATAAGGAGCATTTTATGATGTTGCCCTACCTCAAGGGTATTATAAATCTCTATTTTATTATGTGGATTGTTATTGTGCAATTTATTTGTGTATGAATGATGTAGATTTCCGCAAATTGATGAATTAGTTATGGTGATGACAAGAGAGGTTCAAGATATTTATGTATTCAACTATCCTTTGAGTGTCCCTATCGAAAAAGTAGATAGCTACTCTAAGAGAGTAAGTATCAATTGTTGTGATAAAATTTACTATATGATAATTGATAAAAAAAATTACTACAAATGTGATTGTTTGATAGGTGTTGATTTTTATCATAGTGTCAGTTTATAGGTTTATAACTTTAATTTGAATGTCTCGAATGTTTTATGTGAACAATTAGTTGAACTCTAGCTTAATAAATATTAAAACAAACCTAAATATGACAAACTTTAATCAAAGTTAGAATTCAATTTCTAAGAGTTTTATAAGACATGGTTGAAAGTGATTAAACTCTCATTTTAATAAAAGAAACATATGTCAATGTTTATATTTTTATATATGGTTATTGTGGTTTTTGTTAAATAATAGATAATAAATTTTTCTTAAAATGTTTTCTTTTTTAATAGCACTAGTACATACACCAATGCTAGTAACACCACTCTAAAAATTAATGATAACCATACCAAATTTAATTTTAATACCAATGCTAATTTTCTACAAAAGTATCAATAGTGCTAAATTTATCATAATACTAGGATAAACAACATCAAACTTGCTTTCAACGATAAAGAAATTTATAAATTTACCTCTTGTTAAAAAGTTAATATGAACAATATGGTTGATAGTTTTATACCTACCACTAAACTAAAAACAACTCAAACCAGGGTAGCACTATACTCTATCCAACACCAAGCTCCTCTTACTAATTAATGCTAAGATATTTTCCTTTATATCAATGCCATTTACCTTGTGATTCACACTACCCAATATCCAACAGTTGAATGGGATCTAAAAGGTGTATAACCAACCCTTTATATTTTTAAACATTACTTAAAATTTAAAATACTAATAATAATATTAGATGTGCATGCTATCAAACCCCTTGCTTGGAAGTTGAGATGAAAAATATATGATGTTATATTTTCTTGGATATTGTAAAACTAATACAAAGATGTTTATCATGAGATAATATCTTAATAATTTATTTATGTTTAAAGAAGCTTTTAAAAATAATATAAGAAGTCCATATACCATATTTTTATTGGATACAATGTTATGGATAATTCATTGGATTAGAATTTTGGATTACAATGTGAAACTTTTCGGATAATTCATTGGATTAGAATTTTGGATTACAATGTTTCGTGTACCTTAGACTCAAACGTTAAGATTCACCATGGGTTTTGATTGTCCCAAACTCAATAGGCTACATAATATACCATATTAACCATAAGGAAGTTTTAAAGTATCAACATAGCACCTATGTGATGTTTTAAAGTATCCGCCACTATCTCTCACCATTTAATGGTTCAATTATGGCTACTGTTATTATAACCCCTATCCAATTGAAAAATGTGTAACAAGTCACATGCCTCCTCAAAGGGAATCATGTGAGGTCAACAACTACCCCCAAGAAAATCAAGGTGACTACTTGCCTTCCCAAAGGGAATCAATGAGAGGTGAACTATTGATCCCCAAGAAATTAAATGAGCAACGACTACCTGCCTCCCCAAAGGGAATCAATGTGAGGTGAATCACTAGCCCCAAGGGAATCGAATGCAGATTGTCCATTAACAAACACTCAGTCATTACCCACCTACACAAGGGAATCAATGGGAGTTGAACTATTGATCCCCAAAGGAATTGAATGAACGACGACCACCTGCCTCCCCAAAGGAAATCAATGTGAGGTGAATCAATAACCCCTAACAAGCATTCAGTCATTACCCACCTCCCCAAAGGGAATCAATGTGAGGTGAATCAATAACCCCTAAAAAGAATTCAGTCATTACCCACCCCAAGGGAATCAAACCAAGGTTACCCATTAACAAGCACTCAATCATTACCATTTTGCATATCCCTCGAGGACTAGCACCTATGTGGTATTATACTCCTTATAAGAAAGAATGTCCAACTAAAATGATAAATATCATAAAAATAATACACCTATATTTTGTAGTCAACTTTAATACCTCTAGAAAAATTGAATATGGTGCCTAATCATTCTGGGATAGACATTATGAATAGATACAACCATATTACAATAGGTACCTTTATGTTAAATTTATGGTGCTCAACTTCTAATACCCTTCATCTTTCCTTTTGCCCATATCAATTTTAAAATTCACTAACAGATCTATATATATATTTTTTAGTGATTTATATATACACTAATAAAAAAAATGTGGTTTGTATGGGAGCACACCCTGAAAATCCAAAGCTAGAAATCCCTCATCATACTATACAGGATCCTAGGGATTAAACATAGAAATGAAAAATACAGTCGAAAAGGAAACATGATCCGTTAAAACTCAAAGAGCAAGAAAAGCAACACCAACAAAAGATGGGATATTTGTCTAACATATTTCCCCACCCAACTTATGGGTCAGGTTCTTTGGTGAGGGGATCTCATCTAGACTGTTCATTAGGGTGGCACTCTACCTATTGACCTAGAGTGTCCTCTGCTATTGGAGCAATCATCGGGCCCAAACCAAAGGAAGAGGATGGCCAATCCTTAGAGCCCCACCCTTGAACTTGATGGGGAGGAGGCATTGTGGAAATCCATCCTTTGGTTTGATCTTGAGAGAGGTGGAGCACGAAGAGCTGTCCAAATCTCTGCTTGGTATGGGGTTATGGGAACCTCAAGACAACCGACTACAACCCCACTTTTGACCTTTTTGGGGAGGTTGGCTCCATTGATTATGTGGGGAGGGCAAGACTTTAGTCATAGAGCAGGGGTGTTTTCCCAATGGTCAAGCAAATTCTATAAGTGTTGCACCTCTAAATCCACCTTGTTGGCTTGGGCTTGTATCTGTAACAACACATTAGAGAAAATCACAGCTTTTGCATAAGTAGAGAGATCTGAAGAAACACTCAAATTAGAAAAAATAGCATTATTGCAATATTTACAAATGTTAAACAAAATATCTATTATTAAAATGTGTTAGGTTTGGTTTGTGCTAGTAGGCATGCTAGTTCTATCGCCAAGGAGGATTATATGCCAAGAAAATTGTCTAGGTCTACATGGTCTAAAGAAGTCATGGATCAAGGCCCAAGTCGCCTGAGCTCTAGGGTAGAACCAAAACAAATGCTTAATGGTCTCCCAACACTGATAAAAAGGACATTTGGGGTTTCTCACCCCCAAGTGAATCAATTGTTCCTCAACCAACAATCCCTAGAAAAACAAACACCAGGAGAAATAAGCTAGTTTGGGCTCAAGAGCTGCATCCCAAATAGAGTAGAATCGGTGTTGTCAATCCTTGATGGACGACTAAAGATACCATCGAGTATTGAGAGTGGGAACCATGGGCAAATGAGGAGAAATTCATGAGTACCCATTACGGGGTTTATAGTTTCTGAAGGGCATATCAAAATACCATTTCCAATCTTCCCACCATTGATGCATACACTTGACCCCAATTTTGTGAAGCATATCGTGGGGGACCACATACTTGACTACCTAGAAGGTCTCTCTATCCTACTCAAGGAGATTGAATTAGAACTTGACTTCTGGCCAAGAGCGCCAATTTATGGTGCAACTAGAGAAAAGGTTTGAAACAACCTTTATCCATTTACCAAAAAATCCATACTTAACATATTAATATTTAACCTTGTAAGCATGAAATGGCATTTATCCTTAAATGGTCTTTTTTTTATTTAAGCTCTTTAATTGAAATGCATAATAAAATATCACAACCAAATCATCAATATAATTCAAATTAAAAAATGTTACATCAATGCTTGAACAACAAAGTGAGAAGCATCATCTTCTACTTTAGGATATAGGCCATAAAACATACAACAAAGAAAAAACATATTGAAACATATTTAAGACTTTACATATAAAAAAATATATAAATTATGGTGAATTGGCTTAACAAGTGATTATTATGACTATTTTAGGTCTTCCTACTCTATCTTAGTACCTAAGATATTTGTTTAATAATCTAATATTGTATTCTATAATGGTACGAGTCATAAATTAACTATTGAGTAAGAAAGGTCACATGTCAAATTAGAAATAGGTAGGAGAATAATGTCATAGAATCATATATGTAATCATTGTAAATAACAAAGAAGATTGTCATATTACTATGCACTTTCTAACTCATGGAAGGTGAACCACATCATGGATGATCTTGTAACTCATGGAAAGTGAACCCTCATACTCTTGCATAAAGAGAGATGCACCCTTATTGTAAAAGACATAGATAAAGTATTCTTGCAGAAGTCATGGCTAGTGGAGTTGTAGATTGTATGGAGTGGCTTCCTTCCAATAAGGAGAATTGTATGGTGTTGCTTATGGAGTGCCTTCCTTCCAATAAGGAGCATTATATGGTGTTGCCTTACCTCAAAGGTATTATCAATCTTTATTTTATTGTGTGGAATTTATTTGTGGATGCATGTTGAATATTTCTGCATATTGGTGAATGATTTATTGTTGATGAGAAGAGAGGTTCACAACATTTGATATCAGAGTAGCAATTTTGGCAAAGTGGGATTGTTTTTGCAGAGTTAAAACACGTTTTTTCATAAAAACATCACACTTTGCGGGAGCCATATCTTTTTTTTAGCAATAATTTTCAAAAGGTTTTTGCACCATTCTGAAGATCGTTTTAAGTACTACAACAACGACTACTTATTTGTTAATGTTTTATAAGTATTGAGAAAGTTATGGTTGTTTGAAGTTGGGTTAATTATTTTTTTTTTTGGCCGCACAAATTTTTTTCTTTTTGTATTAAATTTTGTAGCAATCATCTTCAGAATATGTTTTCACTACCATGTATCTTATTTTGAGTACTATAAAAACATATTTTCACTTATGGAATTCTACTAATTATTGAGAGAGTTACAATTGTTTGAAGTTGGGTTGTTGAGGCTGTTTTTTGGTTGTACATAAAATTTTTTAGCTATCACTTTCAGATTATTTTTGCATTAGCATGTAGGTTATTTTTAGTACTACAAAAACAACTGCTCACTCATTAAATTATGTTAAGTATTGAGGGAGTTACAGCTATTGCAAGTTGGGCTTTTGTTGTTGTTTTTGGGGTTGCACAAAAAAATTGTGCAAGAGGAAAACATTCATAACTCTCAATAAGCTTAGGCAAATCAATAGTAGTTTGTTTTATTTTGAAGAAAATATGCAAATTTACTTGTTTGAAGAGAGAAATAGATGAGACCTCGAAAATTTTAATTTTTGGAATTTCTAGTTATTTAAAACCCTAGCTGCTTTGAAAAAATAAAATCATGGAGTAACCAATATTCACTAAAGAAATGATAAGGATGCTTGGGAATGGTAAAAACATTATAATTTTTTCTTCTATTCTTTTATGGAATTGTGGGCTTTCTGATTATTTAGAAGGGGAAGTTCTATCTTGGTATATGAATTTTGTTAGTGTTCATCATCTTACATATACATGGGAAGAATTTGAAGTTGCATTTTTAGGAAAATAGGGATCAAAGGAAATGGATAATAATGTGCAGGCTAAGAAAACTACACCTTTTGTGTTAGGACCAAACAATGGTCAAAAATATTTGTTTGAATGTAAAAATTCTATTTTACAAGTTCCTAGTTGCATCCAAAAGAAAAATGGTATTGTCTCCATCAACCATAGAAGCAAACATAATTTCATCAATAGGGACTTGGCTACCAGTTTGCAAGTTCTAACAACAAAAATTAAAAACATGAAGCTTGAGGGTGAGGATGTTCAGATTTTTGAAGATTTGAAGATCACCGTGGATAAATATGTTTTCATTCATATTATTGTTCTATTGAGATGGGTGATATGGATATTGTTCTTGGTTATCCTTAGTTGCATTTTTTGGGAACTATTAATATTAGTGTGCAAAATAAGTTCATAAAGTTATGGTACAAGAAAAGGAAGATAACATTGCAAGATATTTCTCAACATAAGGAATAAGGATCCAAAGAAAAATAGGTTACTATTGCAGGAGAATAAATAGAAGAACCTGAAACAGAATCTCAAGAGGAGGTAGTACCAAAAATCAAAGAAGAAACAAAAGCAAAAGATGAACCAAAAGAAGGGAGCAAGAGAGAAGAGCCAAAAAAAGTAGAACATGCTAAGGTTGGAATATATCACCATCCACACCACCATGAGAGACATCAATCATGGAGACAAGGCATAGAGCAACAAAGGAACTACAATGGACATACATGGAGGCATAGGAGCAACAACTATGGATACTCAAGTGGCAAAAGGCATATCAACATCAAAGACCTCCACCAATCATAGTTTCATTAAGATGGATGGATGATCGTGATTGGTACCAATACTTAACATGGCTCAAAATATCATATTATTTAGCCTCTTCTAATGTTTCGAGGATGAAAAATTTTGTAAGGGGGATTGAATGTTAGTTACCCAAGATAAGTACTTAATAATTTAATATTGTATTATATAATGGTATGAGCCATAAATTAACTATTCATATATGTAACCATCAAGGAATATTGTAATATTATGCACTTTGTAACTCATGGAAGGTGAACCACCACAAGGGTGATCTTATAAAACATGGAAGGAGAATCATCACATTCTTGTGTAAAGAGAGATGTGGAAGTCATAGATGAAGTATTTTTGTAGAAGTCTTGGCTCGTGGAGCTAGAGATCTTATGGAGTGGCTTCCTTCCAATAAGGAGCATTTTATGATGTTGCCCTACCTCAAGGGTATTATAAATCTCTATTTTATTATGTGGATTGTTATTGTGCAATTTATTTGTGTATGAATGATGTAGATTTCCGCAAATTGATGAATTAGTTATGGTGATGACAAGAGAGGTTCAAGATATTTATGTATTCAACTATCCTTTGAGTGTCCCTATCGAAAAAGTAGATAGCTACTCTAAGAGAGTAAGTATCAATTGTTGTGATAAAATTTACTATATGATAATTGATAAAAAAAATTACTACAAATGTGATTGTTTGATAGGTGTTGATTTTTATCATAGTGTCAGTTTATAGGTTTATAACTTTAATTTGAATGTCTCGAATGTTTTATGTGAACAATTAGTTGAACTCTAGCTTAATAAATATTAAAACAAACCTAAATATGACAAACTTTAATCAAAGTTAGAATTCAATTTCTAAGAGTTTTATAAGACATGGTTGAAAGTGATTAAACTCTCATTTTAATAAAAGAAACATATGTCAATGTTTATATTTTTATATATGGTTATTGTGGTTTTTGTTAAATAATAGATAATAAATTTTTCTTAAAATGTTTTCTTTTTTAATAGCACTAGTACATACACCAATGCTAGTAACACCACTCTAAAAATTAATGATAACCATACCAAATTTAATTTTAATACCAATGCTAATTTTCTACAAAAGTATCAATAGTGCTAAAGTTATCTTAATACTAGGATAAACAACATCAAACTTGCTTTCAACGATAAAGAAATTTATAAATTTACCTCTTGTTAAAAAGTTAATATGAACAATATGGTTGATAGTTTTATACCTACCACTAAACTAAAAACAACTCAAACCAGGGTAGCACTATACTCTATCCAACACCAAGCTCCTCTTACTAATTAATGCTAAGATATTTTCCTTTATATCAATGCCATTTACCTTGTGATTCACACTACCCAATATCCAGCAGTTGAATGGGATCTAAAAGGTGTATAACCAACCCTTTATATTTTTAAACATTACTTAAAATTTAAAATACTAATAATAATATTAGATGTGCATGCTATCAAACCCCTTGCTTGGAAGTTGAGATGAAAAATATATGATGTTATATTTTCTTGGATATTGTCAAACTAATACAAAGATGTTTATCATGAGATAATATCTTAATAATTTATTTATGTTTAAAGAAGCTTTTAAAAATAATATAAGAAGTCCATATACCATATTTTTATTGGATACAATGTTATGGATAATTCATTGGATTAGAATTTTGGATTACAATGTGAAACCTTTCGGATAATTCATTGGATTAGAATTTTGGATTACAATGTTTCGTGTACCTTAGACTCAAACGTTAAGATTCACCATGGGTTTTGATTGTCCCAAACTCAATAGGCTACATAATATACCATATTAACCATAAGAAAGTTTTAAAGTATCAACATAGCACCTATGTGATGTTTTAAAGTATCCGCCACTATCTCTCACCATTTAATGGTTCAATTATGGCTACTGTTATTATAACCCCTATCCAATTGAAAAATGTGTAACAAGTCACATGCCTCCTCAAAGGGAATCATCTGAGGTCAACAACTACCCGCAAGAAAATCAAGGTGACTACTTGCCTTCCCAAAGGGAATCAATGAGAGGTGAACTATTGATCCCCAAGAAATTAAATGAGCAACGACTACCTGCCTCCCCAAAGGGAATCAATGTGAGGTGAATCACTAGCCCCAAGGGAATCGAATGCAGATTGTCCATTAACAAACACTCAGTCATTACCCACCTACACAAGGGAATCAATGGGAGTTGAACTATTGATCCCCAAAGGAATTGAATGAACGACGACCACCTGCCTCCCCAAAGGAAATCAATGTGAGGTGAATCAATAACCCCTAACAAGCATTCAGTCATTACCCACCTCCCCAAAGGGAATCAATGTGAGGTGAATCAATAACCCCTAACAAGAATTCAGTCATTACCCACCCCAAGGGAATCAAACCAAGGTTACCCATTAACAAGCACTCAATCATTACCATTTTGCATATCCCTCGAGGACTAGCACCTATGTGGTATTATACTCCTTATAAGAAAGAATGTCCAACTAAAATGATAAATATCATAAAAATAATACACCTATATTTTGTAGTCAACTTTAATACCTCTAGAAAATTTGATTATGGTGCCTAATCATTCTGGGATAGACATTATGAATAGATACAACCATATTACAATAGGTACCTTTATGTTAAATTTATGGTGCTCAACTTCTAATACCCTTCATCTTTCCTTTTGCCCATATCAATTTTAAAATTCACTAACAGATCTATATATATATTTTTTAGTGATTTATATATACACTAATAAAAAAAATGTGGTTTGTATGGGAGCACACCCTGAAAATCCAAAGCTAGAAATCCCTCATCATACTATACAGGATCCTAGGGATTAAACATAGAAATGAAAAATACAGTCGAAAAGGAAACATGATCCGTTAAAACTCAAAGAGCAAGAAAAGCAACACCAACAAAAGATGGGATATTTGTCTAACATATTTCCCCACCCAACTTATGGGTCAGGTTCTTTGGTGAGGGGATCTCATCTAGACTGTTCATTAGGGTGGCACTCTACCTATTGACCTAGAGTGTCCTCTGCTATTGGAGCAATCATCGGGCCCAAACCAAAGGAAGAGGATGGCCAATCCTTAGAGCCCCACCCTTGAACTTGATGGGGAGAAGGCAGAGTGGAAATCCATCCTTTGGTTTGATCTTGAGAGAGGTGGAGCACGAAGAGCTGTCCAAATCTCTGCTTGGTATGGGGTTATGGGAACCTCAAGACAACCGACTACAACCCCACTTTTGACCTTTTCGGGGAGGTTGGCTCCATTGATTATGTGGGGAGGGCAAGACTTTAGTCATAAAGTAGGGGTGTTTTCCCAATGGTCAAGCAAATTCTATAAGTGTTGCACCTCTAAATCCACCTTGTTGGCTTGGGCTTGTATCTGTAACAACACATTAGAGAAAATCACAGCTTTTGCATAAGTAGAGAGATCTGAAGAAACACTCAAATTAGAAAAAATAGCATTATTGCAATATTTACAAATGTTAAACAAAATATCTATTATTAAAATGTGTTAGGTTTGGTTTGTGCTAGTAGGCATGCTAGTTCTATCGCCAAGGAGGATTATATGCCAAGAAAATTGTCTAGGTCTACATGGTCTAAAGAAGTCATGGATCAAGGCCCAAGTCGCCTGAGCTCTAGGGTAGAACCAAAACAAATGCTTAATGGTCTCCCAACACTGATAAAAAGGACATTTGGGGTTTCTCACCCCCAAGTGAATCAATTGTTCCTCAACCAACAATCCCTAGAAAAACAAACACCAGGAGAAATAAGCTAGTTTGGGCTCAAGAGCTGCATCCCAAATAGAGTAGAATCGGTGTTGTCAATCCTTGATGGACGACTAAAGATACCATCGAGTATTGAGAGTGGGAACCATGGGCAAATGAGGAGAAATTCATGAGTACCCATTACGGGGTTTATAGTTTCTGAAGGGCATATCAAAATACCATTTCCAATCTTCCCACCATTGATGCATACACTTGACCCCAATTTTGTGAAGCATATCGTGGGGGACCACATACTTGACTACCTAGAAGGTCTCTCTATCCTACTCAAGGAGATTGAATTAGAACTTGACTTCTGGCCAAGAGCGCCAATTTATGGTGCAACTAGAGAAAAGGTTTGAAACAACCTTTATCCATTTACCAAAAAATCCATACTTAACATATTAATATTTAACCTTGTAAGCATGAAATGGCATTTATCCTTAAATGGTCTTTTTTTTATTTAAGCTCTTTAATTGAAATGCATAATAAAATATCACAACCAAATCATCAATATAATTCAAATTAAAAAATGTTACATCAATGCTTGAACAACAAAGTGAGAAGCATCATCTTCTACTTTAGGATATAGGCCATAAAACATACAACAAAGAAAAAACATATTGAAACATATTTAAGACTTTACATATAAAAAAATATATAAATTATGGTGAATTGGCTTAACAAGTGATTATTATGACTATTTTAGGTCTTCCTACTCTATCTTAGTACCTAAGATATTTGTTTAATAATCTAATATTGTATTCTATAATGGTACGAGTCATAAATTAACTATTGAGTAAGAAAGGTCACATGTCAAATTAGAAATAGGTAGGAGAATAATGTCATAGAATCATATATGTAACTGTTACATATGTAAATAACAAAGAAGATTGTCATATTACTATGCACTTTCTAACTCATGGAAGGTGAACCACATCATGGATGATCTTGTAACTCATGGAAAGTGAACCCTCATACTCTTGCATAAAGAGAGATGCACCCTTATTGTAAAAGACATAGATAAAGTATTCTTGCAGAAGTCATGGCTAGTGGAGTTGTAGATTGTATGGAGTGGCTTCCTTCCAATAAGGAGAATTGTATGGTGTTGCTTATGGAGTGCCTTCCTTCCAATAAGGAGCATTATATGGTGTTGCCTTACCTCAAAGGTATTATCAATCTTTATTTTATTGTGTGGAATTTATTTGTGGATGCATGTTGAATATTTCTGCATATTGGTGAATGATTTATTGTTGATGAGAAGAGAGGTCCACAACATTTGATATCAGAGTAGCAATTTTGGCAAAGTGGGATTGTTTTTGCAGAGTTAAAACACGTTTTTTCATAAAAACATCACACTTTGCGGGAGCCATATCTTTTTTTTAGCAATAATTTTCAAAAGGTTTTTGCACCATTCTGAAGATCGTTTTAAGTACTACAACAACGACTACTTATTTGTTAATGTTTTATAAGTATTGAGAAAGTTATGGTTGTTTGAAGTTGGGTTAATTATTTTTTTTTTTGGCCGCACAAATTTTTTTCTTTTTGTATTAAATTTTGTAGCAATCATCTTCAGAATATGTTTTCACTACCATGTATCTTATTTTGAGTACTATAAAAACATATTTTCACTTATGGAATTCTACTAATTATTGAGAGAGTTACAATTGTTTGAAGTTGGGTTGTTGAGGCTGTTTTTTGGTTGTACATAAAATTTTTTAGCTATCACTTTCAGATTATTTTTGCATTAGCATGTAGGTTATTTTTAGTACTACAAAAACAACTGCTCACTCATTAAATTATGTTAAGTATTGAGGGAGTTACAGCTATTGCAAGTTGGGCTTTTGTTGTTGTTTTTGGGGTTGCACAAAAAAATTGTGCAAGAGGAAAACATTCATAACTCTCAATAAGGCTAGGCAAATCAATAGTAGTTTGTTTTATTTTGAAGAAAATATGCAAATTTACTTGTTTGAAGAGAGAAATAGATGAGACCTCGAAAATTTTTTTGGAATTTCTAGATATTTAAAACCCTAGCTGCTTTGAAAAAATAAAATCATGGAGTAACCAATATTCACTAAAGAAATGATAAGGATGCTTGGGAATGGTAAAAACATTATAATTTTTTCTTCTATTCTTTTATGGAATTGTGGGCTTTCTGATTATTTAGAAGGGGAAGTTCTATCTTGGTATATGAATTTTGTTAGTGTTCATCATCTTACATATACATGGGAAGAATTTGAAGTTGCATTTTTAGGAAAATAGGGATCAAAGGAAATGGATAATAATGTGCAGGCTAAGAAAACTACACCTTTTGTGTTAGGACCAAACAATGGTCAAAAATATTTGTTTGAATGTAAAAATTCTATTTTACAAGTTCCTAGTTGCATCCAAAAGAAAAATGGTATTGTCTCCATCAACCATAGCAGCAAACATAATTTCATCAATAGGGACTTGGCTAATAGTTTGCAAGTTCCAACAACAAAAATTAAAAACATAAAGCTTGAGGGTGAGGATGTTCAGATTTTTGAAGATTTGAAGATCACCATGGATAAATATGTTTTCATTCATATTATTGTGCTATTGAGATGGGTGATATGGATATTGTTCTTGGTTATCCTTAGTTACGTTTTTTGGGAACTATTAATATTAGTGTGCAAAAGAAGTTCATAAAGTTATGGTACAAGAAAAGGAAGATAACATTGCAAGATATTTCTCAACATAAGGAATAAGGATCCAAAGAAAAATAGGTTACTATTGCAGGAGAATAAATAGAAGAACCTGAAACAGAATCTCAAGAGGAGGTAGTACCAAAAATCAAAGAAGAAACAAAAGCAAAAGATGAACCAAAAGAAGGGAGCAAGAGAGAAGAGCCAAAAAAAGTAGAACATGCTAAGGTTGGAATATATCACCATCCACACCACCATGAGAGACATCAATCATGGAGACAAGGCATAGAGCAACAAAGGAACTACAATGGACATACATGGAGGCATAGGAGCAACAACTATGGATACTCAAGTGGCAAAAGGCATATCAACATCAAAGACCTCCACCAATCATAGTTTCATTAAGATGGATGGATGATCGTGATTGGTACCAATACTTAACATGGCTCAAAATATCATATTATTTAGCCTCTTCTAATGTTTCGAGGATGAAAAATTTTGTAAGGGGGATTGAATGTTAGGTACCCAAGATAAGTACTTAATAATTTAATATTGTATTATATAATGGTATGAGCCATAAATTAACTATTCATATATGTAACCATCAAGGAATATTGTAATATTATGCACTTTGTAACTCATGGAAGGTGAACTACCACATGGGTGATCTTATAAAACATGGAAGGAGAATTCACATTCTTGTGTAAAGAGAGATGTACCCCCATTGTGAAAGTCATAGATGAAGTATTTTTGTAGAAGTCTTGGCTCGTGGAGATAGATATCTTATGGAGTGTCTTCCTTCCAATAAGGAGCATTGTATGATGTTGCCCTACCTCAAAGGTATTATCAATCTCTATTTTATTATGTGGATTGTTATTGTGCAATTTATTTGTGTATGAATGATGTAGATTTCCGCAAATTGATGAATTAGTTATGGTGATGAGAAGAGAGGTTCAAGATATTTATGTATTCAACTATCCTTTGAGTGTCCCTGTGGAAAAAGTAGATAGCTACTCTAAGAGAGGAAGTATCAATTGTTGTGATAAAATTTACTATATGATAATTGATATAAAAAAATTACTACAAATGTGATTGTTTGATAGGTGTTGATTTTTATCATAGTGTCGATTTATAGGTTTATAACTTTCATTTGAATGTCTCGGACATTTTATGTGAACAATTAGTTGAACTCTAGCTTAATAAATATTAAAACAAACCTAAATATGACAAACTTTAATCAAAGTTAGAATTCAATTTCTGAGAGTTTTATAAAACATGGTTGAAAGTGATTAAACTCTCATTTTAATAAAAGAAACATCTGCCAATGTTTATATTTTTATATATGGTTATTGTGGTTTTTGTTAAATAATAGATAATATTTTTTTCTTAAAATGTTTTCTTTTTTAATAGCACTAGTGCATACACCAATGCTAGTAACACCACTCTAAAAATTAATGATAACCATACCAAATTTTATTTTAATACCAATGCTAATTTTCTACAAAAGTATCAATAGTGCTAAAGTTATCTTAATACTAGGATAGACAACATCAAACTTGCTTTCAACGATAAAGAAATTTATAAATTTACCTCTTGTTAAAAAGTTAATATGAACAATATGGTTGATAGTTTTATACCTACCACTAAACTAAAAACAACTCAGACCAGGGTAGCACTATACTCTATCCAACACCAAGCTCCTCTTACTAATTAATGCTAAGATATGTTCCTTTATATCAATGTCATTTACCTTGTGATTCACACTACCCAATATCCAACAGTTGAATGGGATCTAAAAGGTGTATAACCAACCCTTTATATTTTTAAACATTACTTAAAATTTAAAATACTAATAATAATATTAGATGTGCATGCTATCAAACCCCTTGCTTGGAAGTTGTGATAAAAAATATATGATGTTATATTTTCTTGGATATTGTAAAACTAATACAAAGATGTTTATCATGAGATAATATCTTAATAATTTATTTACGTTTAAAGGAGCTTTTAAAAATAATATAAGAAGTCCATATACCATATTTTTATTGGATACAATGTCATGGATAATTCATTGGATTAGAATTTTGGATTACAATGTGAAACTTTTCGGATAATTCATTGGATTAGAATTTTGGATTACAATGTTTCACGTACCTTAGACTCAAACGTTAAGATTCACCATGGGTTTTGATTGTCCCAAACTCAATAGGCTACATCATAGACCATATTAACCATAAGGAAGTTTTAAAGTATCAACATAGCACCTATGTGATTTTTTAAAGTATCCATAACTATCTCTCACCATTTAATGGCTATTGTTATTATAACCCCTATCCAATTGAAAAATGTGTAACAAGTCACCTGCCTGCTCAAAGGGAATCATGTGAGGTCAACAACTAACCCCAAGAAAATCAAGGTGACTACTTGCCTCCCCAAAGGGAATCAATGAGAGGTGAACTAAAATGAGCAACGACTACCTGCCTCCCCAAAGGAAATCAATGTGAGGTGAATCACTAGCCCCAAGGGAATCGAATGCAGATTTTCCATTAACAAACACTTAGTCATTACCCACCTCCACAAGGGAATCAATGGGAGTTGAACTATTGATCCCCAAAGGAATTGAATGAACGACGACTACCTGCCTCCCCAAAGGAAATCAATGTGAGGTGAATCAATAACCCCTAACAAGCATTCAGTCATTACCCACCTCCCCAAAGGGAATTAATGTAAGGTGAATCACTAGCCCCAAAGGAATCGAACCAAGGTTACCCATTAACAAGCACTCAATCATTACCATTTTGCCTATCCCTCGAGGACTAGCAACTATGTGGTATTATACTCCTTATAAGAAAGAATGTCCAACTAAAATGATAAATATCATAAAAATGATACACTTATATTTTGTAGTCAACTATAATACCTCTAGAAAAATTGAATATGGTGCCTAATCATTCTGGGATAGACATTATGAATAGATACAACCATATTACAAAAGGTACCTTTATGTTAAATTTATGGTGCTCAACTTCTAATGCCCTTCATCTTTCCTTTTGCCCATATCAATTTTAAAATTCGCCAACAAATCTATATTTTTTTTTAGTGATTTATATATACACTAATAAAAAAAATGTGGTTGTATGGGAGCACACCCTGCCAAAGCTAGAAGTCCCTCATCATACTATACAGGATCCTAGGGATTAAACATAGAAATGAAAAATACAGTCAAAAAGGAAACATGATCCGTTAAAACTCAAAGAGCAAGAAAAGCAACACCAACAAAAGAGGGGATATTTGTCTAACATATTTCCCCACCCAACTTATGGGTCAGGTTCTTTGGTGAGGGGATCTCATCTAGATTGTTCCAAAGGGTGGCGCTCTACCTATTGATCTAGAGTGTCCTCTGCTATTGGAGCAATCATCGGGTCCCAACCAAAGGAAGGGGATGGCCAATCCTTAGAGCCCCACCCTTGAACTTGAGGGGGAGGAGGCAGAGTGGAAACCCATCCTTTGGTTTGATCTTGAGAGAGGTGCAGCACGACGAGCTGTCCAAATCTTTGCTTGGTATGGGGTTATGGGAACCTCGAGACAATCGACTACAACCCCGCTTTTGACCTCTTGGGGGAGGTTGGCTCCATGGATTGTGTGGGGAGGGCAATATTTGTGTTTTCCCAATGGTCAATCAAATTCTATAAGTGTTGCACCTCTAAATCCACCTTGTTGGCTTAGGCTTGTATCTGTAACAACACATTAGAGAAAATCACAGCGTTTGCATAAGTAGAGAGATCTGAAGAAACACTCAAATTAGAAAAAATAGCATTATTGTGATCTTTACAAATATTCAACAAAATATCTATTATGAAAATGTGTTAGGCTTGGTCTATGCTAGTAGGCATGCTAGTTCTATCGCCAAGGAGGATTATATTCCAAGAAAATTGTCTGAGTCTACATGGTCTAAAGATGTCATGGATCAAGGCCCAAGTCGCCTGAGCTCTAGGGTAGAACCAGAACAAATTCTTAATGGTCTCCCAACATTGATAAAAGGGACATTTGGGGTTTCTCACCCCCAAGTGAATCAATCGTTCCCCAACCAACAATCCCTAGAAAAACAAACACCATGAGAAATAAGCTAGTTTGGGCTCAAGAGTTGCATCCCAAATAGAGTAGAATCAGTGTTGTCAATCCTTGATGGACGACTAAAGATACCATCAAGTATTGAGAGTGGGAACCATGGGCAAATGAGGAGAAATCCATGAGTGTACCCATTACGGGGTTTATCGTTTCTGAAGGGCGTATCAAAATGCCATTTCCAATCTTCCCACCATTGATGCATGCACTTGACCCCAATTTTGTGAAGCATATCGTGGGGGACCACATACTTGACTGCCTGGAAGGTCTCTCTATCCTGCTCAAGGATATTGAGTTAAAACATGGCTTCTACCCAAGAGCACCAATTTATGGTGCAACTAGAGAAAAGGTTTGAAACAACCTTTATCCATTTACCAAAAAAATGCAAGGCCTTAATCCATGTGATTTTGGCTAGAGGCTGATCTTGGTGCTTGACAATGGGGAACTACCCAACTAACTAAAGCTTGATGGAAAATCCATTGCGTAACCCATTTCCATTCCACTAGAGCCATGGTCTAATAGCCTCCCAAGCCTTCTAGATGTTTTTGTCTATAATGGTGCCCCGAATCCGAATAGGTACTTTTATAACCAAAAGTGAGGACAACCCAAGCCCTTTCTAAGATTTTCTCCCATAAGGGATGCCTAGAGTAATTTAGTTCTAGAGCAAGATTTTCTAGGCCTCATTGCCCTGCATGGCTCTGGTGATCCATTTGGTGCAAATGGTTATCCCTTGCCTTTGGGTGTCCAAAAGACCAAATACTCCAAATTTCATTGGGAGATAGAAAAACTCCTAGACCACTCTGTGAAAACCTTTCCTTTGTTCTGAAGAAGTCCACAAAAAGTCACAAAGAAGTTTTTGCAGTTTTTGGTAGGAGGCTTTGGAGGGGGGCCAACACAAAGAATAATAGACATGGGTAGTGGCCAGAACCTTAGATTAGAATTGAAATTTGTCATCTAGAGAAAGAGGCTTGGAGAGCCACTTGTGTAACTTATGTTCAACTCTGTCTAATATTGCCACAACATTGAGGACAAGGATTCGAAGGCTAAGGGAATTCCCAAGAACCTAAACATTTCTCTGTGTTTTATCCATTTCTAGCTATAACTATGGAACCAAGCGAGCTTTGGCAAGAAGGCTTGTTAGTAACATTGAGTCTTCTACCATTAGATGTTGGACCCTAAAGCCACACATAATGTATTTAGGCATTGAAGGGCATGTTCAATGTAATATTTCTCTTCAAAAAAAGTGAGAAAGAAGTCATCTACAAAGTTCCCAATAACCAACTGCTATGAGGTGCCTATAAGAGTCGTCCCTTTCACCCTCCCCTTGGAGACAACATCTGCTAAAGGATATCCAAACCCTTTAGCTACCTAAACATATAAAGCATGAGCAAGATGGCACCCTTGGCGGATGGATCTATAGGGGCCAAAGTATGGGGATTTGTTGCCATTAATAGTCAGATAAGTAGAGGCATCATTTAAGCGCATTTGAACAATGAATAGAAATATAGGGCCAAATCCTAGAGCCTACAACATAGCTAGGATGAAAGGTCATTCAATATTATGGCCCTTTGTTGGAATTGCCTTTGCCCATTCCATCCCTTCCCTAACAACGATAATGTTGTCCAAAACATATCTGCTCTTAATAAAACCAGTTTGCTCTGGTTGAATGACCATGAGGAGAAAATTCCCGACCCTAAGAGCAAGGTATTTGGCTATAATCTTATAGGAGACATTAAGCAAGGTGATGGGTCTCCAATTATAAATGTATTTAGGGTCCCTAGATTTGGGATTTTGTAATGAGCTTAATGTTACCCCTATTTATAAAATGGCCTAAGGACTTGCTTCTAAGCACTTATAGATAGATGTAGTGTTGATCTAGCCCCATAGTATCCCATAGAGCTTTATAGAATTCACATGAGAACCCATCACAACCTGAAGCCTTATCATTGGCCATGGTATAGACCACAACCCTTGAGTTCATCCTATGAGAGAGGGTTGTCACAAAGGGCTTGTTGGGAGGTAGAAAGCTGACATGGAAGCACATTGACACACTATTGAAGGGTATGGGTTTGAGCCAAGGAAGGGTCCTGAGCTTTAAAAACCTACAATATATCAGGTAACTCAATAAAAACTTCTCTTGTCCTTATGAATCCTTTGATTTTTTAGGCAATGTCTCTTCCTCAAAGAGACTCAAAAAATTCCTTCAAAAACCTATCCCCAACTTTAAGCCAATGGAATTTGGCTTTCAAATGAGCCCCCAAGCTACATCAACATCAGCTATATATTATTTTTATTGAAGCATGGCTACCTGAAGTTGCAAAGAGGGTGAAAACGGATGAGCTTCCAACTCGAGGTTGGTGCAATGAAAGTCCAAGATGGTGGCCTTGTATGAGAGGCGGTGAAAGAGGACCAACTAGCACCCATAAGTGCGAAGGAAGTGAATGGTGTGTTTGATCACACTATTCCACTAGTCAATCCACTAGATCAGGAGTGGATATGGCTCCAAATTCTAGATATGTTGGATGTGGGTAAGAAAAGGCTTGTGAGTGAGCAATGACATGTTCAAGTAGAACTGACTGCTCAAAGTTGACCCTTCACCACCCAACCATTCAATGTGAAAGCGAATGGGGGAGTAGTTTGAGAGTACTACCTTACGCAGTGGTTCAACTGGTATGGAGAAACAATTGGTAAAATTAAATATGGATTGCCTGTATAGCATTTCCCTATCAAGTCACTTAAGAATGTTTTCAGATCCAACAAGCATGTTGGACCACGTGTGCCATAGAGTTTTGGATTGGGGGCAGCCCACATTGGAATCATAAAGACACATTTTATTGTGCATATGAAATTAAACCATTTGTTTTCCTGCTGCCCAACACATCCTATGGCCTCCACTTTAATATGTCGCCATCTCATTCAAGTTAAAGTTCCCATAAATAATTCATGTGACAAAAGGAAGGGATTTCTTAAGCTACAATTATAAATAGTCTCGTTCAATAACATCGTTGGAAGCATAGACATTAACTACCCTAAGAGCGTGGTTGTTGATATTGAAAACCATCCACAACACATGATAGGTGGGATCACATTCATGAGCCAATAGGGGGGCGCCTGCAAGAGGAGAGGAAGGTGGCATTGCCACCTCATGCATGGTCACTGTGGAGGAAGTGGCTCGCTGGCCAGATGACTCAACAAACTATTGACAACAAGAACTCTATAATTTTCAGTTCCTACAAACAAAGGAGACCAAGGTCTGGGAATTTCTAATGAACCTTGCACACATATTTGCGCTTGGAATCTGTAAGACCCCAAACATTCCAAGAGAGGAAGTTCATTGGGAAAGGGATTCTAACGACATATCCTCACCATCAAGGAACTCCAATGTCCCAAAACTATTAATACCCTCAGCATCAGGTCTGTAACTCCCCATTTGGATTGTGGATAGGTGAAGCTTTTTCTCCATAAGAATTCCCCTTCTTCCACCTCTCGTTTCGGACTGTGAGAGTGTCTTGAGCTCGATGGAGGATATTGAGCGGGAGAGCTTGCCTAGTTGATAGACTTGGAAACCAAGTTGGCTACTTTTGGGGTGCGGATTTGCCAAGGTTGAGAAGCCTCTTTGTTAACCACTTCCACCAATTGAGGCCCTACAACTATTTCCTCATTGACATTTTTTGAAGGCTTTAGATTTCAAGTAGCGGTTGACTTTGCTAGTTGCTTGGATAATTGAGCCTTAACAACATTAGCTTGCACATTTTTGCATCCTCCCACCATGGTCCATCTATCCTTAGTGGTTTGAGGGGGTGACAATTGGGGTTATGCATAAGAGATTGGACCCAAAATTTAATTATAAAAAAAAGGTGAATCAATTTTGAAATCCAAACGAATCCTAGCCAAATTCAAGTAGGAGACATGGCAAATTACCTTAAATTTTCACCAAAAATTCTAAAACATTGGTGAATTTGACAATTTTGATCAGACTGGGTGTAAAACAGGACCCAATTGTAAATCGGTTGCAAAACAAGGCTTAGATGCGGATTGGGTGCAAAACTGGGTCCGAATGAACTTGAGTTATAACCTAGGAAAAAAAAAATCAATTTAGAGGGTGCAAAACGGGGACTTCCCAGGAGGTATATGAGTACTACTCCAATCGAGCATGCTTAACTATGGAGTTTTTGATGGGTTGGAAAACATCAAGTCATCTTGGTTTTTTGAATTTTTGGTTGTGGTTGTGAGGAGGTCTAAAAAAAGTCATTTTTTGTTGCTTACCTTGAAACCTCTGAAATTCTATTTTTCCTTTGCGTCGCTTTTCCCTTCCCGTGCCGCATCCGGACCATGTTCTGCACCCGAACAACATCCAACCACTTTCTGCAACCGGCCCGCAACCGAACCACTTTTTGCAATCGAACCGCATCTGGACCACTTTCTGCACCCGAACAACATCCAACCACTTTCTGCAACCGGCCCGCAACCGAACCAATTTTTGCAATCGAACCGCATCCGGACCACTTTCTGCACCCGTCTCGCATCCGGACCACTTTTTGCACCTGGGGCCGGATGCAAAAATGCCCCAGATGTGGCCCGGGTGGAGAAAGTGGTCTGGATGTGGCCCGGGTGCAAAAAGTGGTCTGAATGCAACCCGGGTGTAGAAAGTGATCCGGAAGTGCACTTTTGCATCCAGATTGCAGGTTGGATGCAAAAAGTGCCCCGAATGCATTTCGGGTGCACTTTTGCAACCAACCCCCCACTTTCTGCACTTGAGCCACATCTGAACCATTTTTTGCACCCGAGCCACATCCGGGGCAGTTTTTGCACCCAACCGGCAATCTGGATGCTTCCCGGGTGTAGAAAGTGGTCCGAAGAGTGCACTTTTGCATCCGAAATTCGAATTGCAGACCGTGTGCAAAAAGTGCCCCGAATGCGGTTCGGGTGCACTTTTGCATCTGGCTTCTTTCCAACGTACGTGAACCGCACTCTAATGTTTTAGTTGTATGTGTATGTTTTCATGTTACGTTTATATACTACTATATAAGAGGCAAATTTGGTGGGTTAATTTAAATATTTTATAATTTCAAGGTAAAATAGGTCTTCAATTTAAGCAGGAGTGCTAGCGATTTAAAAAAAATGGTAAAGTGGTCCGAAGAGTGCACTTTTACATCCAAATTGCGGATCGCGTCCAAAAAGTGCCCTGAATGCGGTTCGAGTGCACTTTTGCATCCGACCTCTTTTGCATTCGGCCCGTAATCTAGCATACGCGAACCGCACTCTAATGTTTTAGTTGTATAGATATGGTTTTCATGTTACGTTTATATACTACTATAAGAGGCGAATTTTGTGGGATAATTTAAAAAATTTATAATTTCAAGGCGAAATGGGTCTTCAATTTAGGCAAGAGTGCTAGCGATTTAAAAAAATTGGTAATATTATTATCAACGTGTGGCGAGCCGACCCCTAAAAATTTTTTGACCCGAAAATTTCGAGCGAATGGGCCAACGTCCAAGGTCCCCAAATTTTGCCAAATTTCATTTTTGAAAATGCTAATATTCATGAATTTACGAAGATTCGCCGCTATGCATAACCCTGGTGGCATTGGTTTTCTTGGGGACCTATTTAGGCTTATTTTGGGGCATAAGAGCGTAGTCTTTGACCTTGTGGTCAAATGATTGACAACAAAAACAAGTATTTGGCAAATTGATATAAACCACTTGTTGATAAATAATGGAGTCACCAACTTGGATCTCAATTGACTCCTTGAGGTTTTTGGATAGGCCTACCTCTACACAAACTCGCTTCTGATATGGAAAAAATTTATCAACTTCTACAAGAATAACTAGCCCCAAGGTCATCGTTATGCGGTTTAGGAGAGGCTAGAGGAGGATGGGGAGACCAAGAAGCTATCCAAATCGGAACCTTATAGGTTCATTCCTCTTATACTAAAAAATATCGAATCCATGGAGAACATACCAACAATGAGCTCCTCATAAACCATGGCCCATAGATTGCCTTTGCATGCGCAGAATCCACAAAGTGGAAAGGAAAAAAAAATAACCTTGGTTAAATTTTGAATCAACTCAAGCTTGACTCCATGAGGAGCCCAAGCCGAGTTTACCGAACCGCAAGGTAGCTTCATTGGGGATGCTCCCCACAAAATATTCAACGAGAGTATAGGATTCTATCGACTTGCATGCATTGTCAAATTTTGGCAATGGTAAAATCACATCAAGAGGAAAATTACCTCATGGACCACCTTTGGCACAAACTTCCTAAGTTATTTTATGGATGTCATTTTCACATGTCCTTCCTCCTACATTGTTCGTTGGCCTGCCAAGGTTAAGGACCATTTTTTTGGTAAATCCTACGTTGTTCGTTGGCCTGCCAAGGTTGAGGTCCATTTTAAACTGAAAAAAACCAAGCAAAACACGTCGTACAAACCCTACATCAAAGCAAGAACAACTCACACTAGAACGCCCTCAAAACCTAGAGCGCCTCCGACCTCCATCCTTTTTCCAATCCTGGATCTATATTTTTCTCTTAATAGTGCATATGGAAATGCTTATTTGCGTTAGAGACCTTGGGCTGTTCTTTATCAAGCTTTATTTTTATCTCAATTTGATTTATACAAACAAAAAGATTATCTAACGTAAGTCTTTTTGTTATAAAAATAAAATCATTTTTTAAAGTCTATAAAAACATAGATCATATATGGGATAATGTGGTTGTCCAAATATTCTATACGAGACTAGAGTATAAACACACCCAAACATTTGGAAAGGGCCTCTCATTGTGGAAGCTGTTGTGGCCTCCTTTGCGTTTATGTTTGAAACGTTTGTATAGTGCTCCCCAATCTTGGCATTCTAAGATTATGTCCATACATTCATCTGTTTTTATAACAATGCCTATTTTCACATATTAGCAGGCATAAGTAGATTCCTCGGTTTTAAAATATTTCTAAAATCTTTTAGAACGATAAGCACAAAAACTTCCAATGAAGTATATACTTTTCCCAAGGAAGCGAGATATGGATAGTTTTAGACTTACATGGCTTTTTTTTTAGATAAATAAGAAGTTCTACATTAAAGGCCTACCAAAAATGTTGCAGGGATGAGTAATTTAATTTACTTCATTCTATAATACAGCCCAGGCTACAACATCATTCAATTTATTTTAAAAAAATTAAATTTGGATAAAAAATGTGTAACACATTCGTCCAGTTTAAACAATTTGGATTCTTGCAACTCCATGCCTTCCTATGTGTAACTTGTTGCAGATAGTATGCATATATTCCTACGTTTGGAATTCCGTTCCTCTCTAATACCTTGTTTCCTTTCTTTTGAAATTAAATGATCACCAATCTCAAGTTAATATAATATATTAAAAACAAACTGTTTAAAGGATTTAACAAAAAATCGTACCTTCATATCCTCTATGAAAGATGGAAAACCTCCAATAGACATGAAGGTCATGAATCCAGATACAAAGGCTCCACAAGAACTTCTAGCCTGTTACAACATAATTAAACCGACCAGTTTAAAATCTAAACTACTTTGTAGTTCTCAAGCAACCAAAAAAAAAAAACATCTTCCCCCGGAAGAAAAAAAAACTTACCAGGATGGCTGTGTAGCCAGTCCCAACGTCGAAATAGATGGTGCCAACACACAGAGCTACCAGCATGTATATAATTACTCTTAACCAGTAATACCCTATATCTCTTGACATGTTTACGAATGATCTCCTCGTCAAAGTTATGCACTGCATCCAGAAGCTTGCTTGACTGCCCATAGCTTCTAATACTGTTCCTGGCTGCATAAGTTGGGGTTAAAAAAATGGGATAAGTAAAATGGGCAAGGAAACACCAAATAAATTACTTTATTGCTATGAAAAAGGGAAAGAAATCATGGCTATGTATTAAAGAATCTACTTACAGTACGAGATATTTCCTGAACCCTAGCTGCAGCTATCATGGCATACTCAGATGACTGGTAAGAATCGGTCAAGATCCTTATTGCCTGAGTAGAGTTGATATTCAGCAGAGGGTCATTATGTGCCACCTCCTCCATTATTTCCTATACCATTAAGGCAGGAATGTATTGATTAGAAAACATGTGATTCTGGCTCCACTTCAGAGGGGTTGTTGGAAGTTTAAAAGTAAGATTTAAATGAAAAAAGTACACGAAAACCAATGTCCTGTTCCCAAGTAATGAAGTCAACATAATCTATTAAGATAAGAAACCTACTGAAATGTTCACATGACTGACGATATCGTCTCAAATTGCCTGAGTTCAAATTTCAAGAACTAAGGTGGAACTAATTTCTCACTTGGAAATACGCCACATAGGAAAGGGACAAATAACCAGTAAACTACTTTAATCTCTGTATCTCCAATTATTAAATTCACTAATAAGAATCAAAACAAATATCGAGGAAGAATAATAGTAATTACAGTCAGTCTGAAGGATCCCTTGAGTGTATCTTTCACTTTGTCGAAATCTGAATTGATGCAGCGAAGGAAATGATCTGCAGGGCTTCGATTTCTGGGACAAGGGAAGCCTGCCTGAGCAAAAAACTGCCAACACAGAAGTAATATTCCAGTTTAGAGCACAACATCAAAAAAAAAAAAGGAAGAGGAGAAAATAAAAACAGACACCCACAAATTCTGTTAACGTGATTTAGAATCACCTCGTTCGCCATTTTTGCTTGACCAAAGTACACAGTCTGTCCATTAGAAAGAAGGAACAGGTTGTCGAAAAGCTCAAAGACCTCACTGCTTGGTTGATGGATGGAAGCTATCACTGTTCTGCCATCCAGTGCTAAGCTCCGCAGAGCTTCCACCACAAAAAATGCAGAAGCACTTAACAAAAACACCAAATGAAGCAGGGAAAAAAATATCAGAATCCATAATTATTGCAAATACACTGCTCAACTGAAGGGCTTATCAATCACACACCATCCTAAATAAAAAAAAAAAAAAATTAGACAATATACATCATTACATTAGGTCTGACATTTACCTATCCAGGCCACTGGTGGGCTCGTCCAGAAACAGAAGGCGAGGACGCATCAGAATCTCCAAGGCAATGCTAACTCTTCTCCTTTCTCCTCCACTGACTCCCCTAAGATGCCAGTTGCCAATAGGCCTGTCTGCACAATCCTGTAGGCCCATCTCGAAAATAGTGTCCTCAACTATGTCTTGCTTCTCTTCCCTAGACAACTTATCAGAAAGCCTCAGATTTGCAGAGTAGTATATGGTTTCCCTCACGGTCAAGCTGCCTAACAAAACGTCATCCTGGGTCACATATGCCTGCCCAAAAAAATTAAAATTAAAATCACAATCACATCCACTGCATGACTTAGATTTTCCCACTAGCCAATGGGTTGAAGTTCAACTGGTAAGAATGTTTCGGCTTGAATGCCATAACAATACGATTTGCTGTTAAACCACTACCACAATTTCAATCCCATAAAGCCAACTAGACCTTCCCACTTGTCCTTCAAAAAATCTCAAAGGGTCCCCTGAGATAGATTTAAGAAGATTTTACGCAGAAGGATTGATTAAAAAAATAATATCATGCCGAGGAATATGGTTCAAGAACTAAAAATTAATATTAATCTTACAAGGAAAAAAATCAACTCCAATTATGAAAAATATCATCAACCCCACACTACTCCACTTCATCAGCCATCTAGTCTAATATATGATAGGTTACAAAACTCCAAAATTAACTCATACCAATCATAACAACTACAGAGCAAAACAACAAACAGATGAATCGACACAAACAAAGCTTGCAAACTAGAACACACACATATCTACTATTTACAATTCCCCCTTATTAAAAATCGAACAAGCCTCTAAAAATTCAACACTCATAGAAACAATTATCTCTACAATATTACAGTGTGATAGCTCTTATACAAACAAACATTACAAACTAGAACACACACATATCTACTATTTACAATTCCCCCTTCATATTAAAATAAAACAAGCCTCTAAAAATTCAACACTCATAGAAACAATGATCTCTACACATAATACAGTGTGATAGCTCTTACACACCAAATTGGCCTAAAAAAGTTACAAAACAATTTTACAATAATGCCAAACACTACTAAAATCATACATACTGCTGATCCATATGTGAGTTTTCTTTTACGTCCATTGACCAGAACTTTCCCCGTCTGAACAGCATTATTCGCCAGCCTCCCTGACAAACCATCTCACACAACAATCCATTCAATCATGGTGTTTCATAATTCAAATTATAGGTATTAAAAAGGCCTAAATTTCTCACAAGTATTCCAAAAAATACTACATTTAATAATGATATCAGAGAAAAGTACACATGAATTTCCAATAAAAACCTGCAACTCTTGCCATTACTGTAACCAACTAACGCTGGGAGAATCTACTTAAAAGTGAATACCCCATACCACTTAGTTAAATTCTGAAGATGGAATAAGTAGAGCTATCCTTTGATATATTCTACAGACAAATTCAAAAGGACCAACAATCATTATCTAAATCTTATATTAATGGGAATTTATATCTTTTAAGTACCTGCCAAAGCATCAATAAGAGTGGATTTCCCAGATCCAGAAGGCCCCATGACGGCCATGATTTGACCAGGCTCCGCATACCCAGTCAATCCCCGCAGCAGCCTCCTTGACTCTCCTTTATCATTAGTGATAGTAACAGTCAAGTCCATCCATGTAAGATAAGCCGAGACGGGACCAAACTGTGCATCATTGCCTGAGGTTTTCCACAAAGTCTGACTGAGGGGACTCAAAGAGTTTTGAATGTTTTTCATGTTGAGTTGTCCAGATTGCTGAGAACCAGACGGTGCTGCTGCTGCAGGTGGTGAAGCCGCTTGAATCTCCATGGCTGTCTATGGAAAACAGAGAACCTTCTAACGTTATGATAAGATTCCTGTGATGACAGATCAGCCAGCCATATGGAAAGATTGCTATGAAACTGAACATGACAGAGTTTGAGGGAGGCTATGAGGTAGAGCATGGGCACCAGCAGCAGCATTCAATGAAGTTTGAAGAAGTTTGGTGGTTAGTTTGGTCTATCTTTCATTGTATTCACCCGTTAAAACGTTGAAAGCAATGCCGGTGTATCCACCCATGTTTATAACCTTTTAAAGTAGGTCACACCAAGGCGGGGTAGGCTGCCAACCCATAGCCTTTTTCCGAAGTGGGTATTTGCAGTGTGTTATGGACGAATTACACGACTACCAGGGAGCTGCAATTAAGTTAAAGGGAAGGGGAAATTTATTCCCTCTGTAAATGCTTGCATTCAAATCCACAGTTGTCATTGAAGTCACTCTTAATAAGGGGGGAAGTGCAAGTGGCAGATTTGTTGAAAATGTTATTAATGGGTACTCTCTGGGATTGAATTTTTGGTGGGTTGTTATTAGTACAAATGTTTTTGAAAAATCTTTGTCATAATACAAGTATGCATTTATTAGAGAAAAGAACAGGGACTTTCCAGCTGGTGTAAGTAGATATTTGATAATCCTCTTCCTTGAACTAATTGCCCGCAATGTTGACTTTTATGTTACTAAATTAATATACTTTGCCATTAATCGACACCCATCATCAGGTATCATGTCCATAACTAAGGTGTAATGTGATGTATTTAGCACCATAGATTTAATAAATATCTGGTAAATTACCTTTATTGTTACCTATTAAACAATTCTCTTATTTGGTTGTTTTGCATAATGTTTTTTAAAACAAACCCACAACCTATTTTATTATTCATTGTAAGCTTCCTATTATTATCAATATGATATTGTATTAGTTAAGAACCGCCGCTATGATGTTCTTAAAAGATCAAAACCAAGTAAAAAATATATTTTGATCTTGCGAGGCTGCAAAACAAGTGTGGCTGTATACGTTCACAAGTTATTTCATCATCTTAAAGGGTCATTTTACATAAAAGAAAACATTGGTGGGTTGTTATTCGATTTTTTTTCGTAAATGTTTAATTTTTTTATAATTTATTTTATAATATTTAGTTTCTACGATCTAGAAATTAGTGTGGGTCTTCTCAATTGTCTTTAAGGCAAGCATTCTACAGTGTTACTCTGAGAGCTTGCTACAGGTGGTTATTCTAACTGGGAACGTCTAAGAAAAAACATAAATCTGATAGTTTGTTACGCGTGGTTATTCTATCTAGGAAAGTCAAAGAAAAACTGTATAAGAATTCTAAGACTGAGAGAAACTAGTACACAGTACACTTTGATTTTGGGAATTCAATTGGCTGTCAATATTATTAATTGCAAGGTAGATGACTTCATTTAGTGAAGGAAAACGGTAATTTTATGAATGGGTTGCTTTTATAAACTTTAAGTCCGTTGGGTAAAGGGCAGTCAACAGGTCCTTCAACCTTCCAGAGTATCGAACTGGGTAGTCAACCGGGAGTCACTCGTCCCCTATCATCAACCTATTCCCTTCTGAATATGTAGTGGTTTGAACTTTAAACCAAAATAATTTTGTAGTTTGATTGACTAAAATAGATAACATTACTTTTATGTTAGCCTTTATTGTTTTATTTTATAATTATAATAATATCTTATTTTGCTTAAGAAAACACAATGTTTGCATAATATTTTCCTAACAAACCCCACCCAGGAACAAGACTAATGAATGGTGTGGAAATTGTGAGCAAGCGAGTGATACATGTAATAGCAAGTATTGGGTTTTGTATTCTCAAGGCAAGATCCTTACATTGCATGGTACAGGTAGAGTTACATAGTGATAATAAAAGTTGTGTTTGTTAAGGTACTTAGGTATATGGATATTAAGAATAGTTAAAATGAGTCAGGTTGATTATATTATGATATGAGGTTGATAAAGGTTTAATAGAAAATGGTATATAAAAATGGAAATTGTTAATGTAATGATATATTGAGTATTTTTTATAGTCGTGTTTGTTTGTTTATATAGTAGTTTATTATTATAGGAGATTTTTTGAAGTTATTTTTTTTAGGAGTATTATTGGTGTTGTCTTTTTTTTAAGAGTATTATTTATTTTTGTGTGGAATGTTAATGTGGATAATTATTTGTAAATGGATTATTTGTTATTTTAATATATAGTGAATAATTTATGTTAATGAGATAATAAGTGGGATTAGAGCAACAATTATGGTAAAGTGGGAATTGTTTTTTATAGATTGTAAAATTTGGGTAATTTTTTTAGAAAATGTTTTATTTTTTAGAAGTCTTATTTTTGTGCAAACCTATTCAATTTAGACGACTTTTATATTATTTTGTTCAAAATTTGAAGAGCTTCAAAATGAGTATACATATGAAGGAATTTGAGCAATATTGAGGAAGATATGACCTTGTGAAGTCAACCATTTAGAATAGGGGTAGTGATATTTTTTCAAATCATGTTTTTTCTAGAAAAATAATATTTGATATATCTTTCAATTAGGGTAAGCAAATCATATGGTGTTGTTGTATTTAAAGAATGTTTTTTTGGGTTTACTTGTTTATGTGAAATTTTAGCTTTAAATCAATGGGGAGTTATATATTTTTATGAACCCCTAGTTCATAAAAGTCTAGTTTGTATTGTCATTTTTGCAGGAGTGAACTCATGGAGTTACAAATATTTTCTAGAGAAGATGATATTGATGTTAGAGAATGGTGGAAACCTTTTAAATCCTTGTATTCTGCTAATTTTCGTTGGAGTGTTAAGCTTTTTGGTTATCTTGGAAGAGAATTTCAATGTTGGTTTGGTAGTTTTGCTATGGCTTATAATTATAATCCAACTTGGGCAAAAATAGATCAAGCGTTCTTGAGTCAATGGAACCCATACAAAAATATAAATAGTTTGAAAGATACCATTGATAGTTATACAAACGTCATTGTTGGAAGCACCCACGTGTTGTAGGTGAGTTGGAGAGGGTAGGGCAATCTTCTAATGGAGGTCCCTGGTTCGAATCTCCACCCTACCAAACACACATCGGGTACCCAAAATCTAGTTGATAATGTTGGTGCGGTCAGGACCGGGCGTGACTCCGGGTGATTTTGACGGTGTAGAACCCCCTGGTTGTGGTTTCTTAGACCAAGGCGGCCCTGCAAGGGGTTTTTCGCTAAATTCAAAAAAATAGTTATACAAAAAATAAATAGGTTCCAAGATGAACAAAAGGAATTATAAAGAAAGCATTTCAAGTGGTGGAAGGAAAAGATAAGCATAATAGTGTGCAAGATAAATGAAATACATCTTTCAATCCATACAAGCAAGCAAATGGTCACAAGGTTTTGTTTTCATCTTAAAATTCTATCTTGTAGATTCATAGTTGCATTCAAAAGGAGAAGTTTATTATTTACATTAAACATAGTACCAAATATAATTTCATTGATATTGCTTTGGCTAAGAGGTTGCAAGTTCAAGCAACAAAGATGAAAGACACATCTTGAGGGTGAGAATGTTCATATTTTTGAAGATTTGAAGATCGACATGGATAAATATATTTTACATTCATATTTTAATGCTATTAATATGGATGATGTTGATATTGTTTTTGGTTATCCATGGTTGGATTCTTTGTTTACTATTAACATTAATGTGTAAAAAGCATTCATGAAGTTATAGTATAAGAAAAATAAGATAACATTACTGGATATAAAGAACAAGGATCAAGGGAGAAGTAAGAAGCAGTTATGGTAGGGGAATAAGTTAAGAAACCAATAGAAGAATCAAAAGTTGAATCTATAGCAGTGGCAAAAGTCGTAGAGTCCATGAAAGAAGCAACAACAAAGTCCAAGAAAGCTCTATTAGAAGAGCACAAGGATGCACCAAAAGATGGGAAAATGAAAGAAGAGCATGAGGAAGAATTTAAATTAGAGGAACAAAATATTGAAGAATTAAAGAAAGTAGATCGTTAGGTTGGTTGTAGCATATCCCCACCCACACCACCATGAGCAAAAATAATCTTGGAGCCATGGCTTAGGGTGTCAATATTATTATGGACCTACGTGGATTCAAAAAGGTATCAAGCATGGAAATGTTTTGCAGAAAAGAAAAGTAATTCTATATTTCAAAGTGGTGCAACATATTAGAACCAAATGACTAATAATTTTGAATATCAAAGTAGAGTAGCAAAAGCATAGATCCAACATAGTAGTTATGAATATTCAAGAGGTACACTTATAGCTTGGCATTATCAAAGACCATCACTAATTAAGATTTTACTTTGATGTATGGATGATCAAGATCGGTATCCATTATTAACATATTTTATAAAATCATAATATTTAGTGTCTTTTTATGTTTCAAGGATGAAACATTATGTAAGGAGGGTGAAATATCATGGACCCTTTCTCATCCGTAACAACCAAATATCGTAGATCCTCTATGACCCCCTTATGAATTGTAATCAACTTGCCTCCCTATCTAAAGCTTACATATGTTGGATTATGTCCTAAGATATATTTTGATGCACATCCAATGCACACTCAACACACTCCTTGCAGGCACATCCCATCTGGTATGGTCACATTGGTTAGCTTGGTAGGCTAAGTCGACAAGCATGCATTTGACATATCCTTCATCACCTAATCCTATAATTTTTGTCATGAATAAGCTTTAGCTCAGTCTATATGTAATTATAGTAATGCAATAATTCAAATTTTAAACTATATTTACACAAGTTGACCATGCTACATTTACCATTAAATGCATTTACTAGCCAATTCAAGATCGACCCTCAAACATTGTTTGAATTTAACATGTTTAGCATCCTCATTCTTTGATAAACTAAATAGCACATATCATGGTGCCATCTTATTGGATGCTCATGAAGTCTATATACAGGTATGCTTTGAAGTTGACCATGCCGTAACTTGGTATATTTCAATTGGATGATCATGCCAAGTACTTCTTGATGTGGTATCATGTAATTTATCAGTTATATCCACATTGAATCTATCATTCCTTCCTAGTGTGATGACATATAACTTGATAATTTTCCCCTAAAATGACTCCTAAACCATCTATAAATCTTACCCTTGAAGAGGAAATTGGGTAATAGTAGAATAACAATATAGCAAATGAACACACATGCACATGATAACGAGACTTTGTCAAAAATTATTCAGATATCATTTTGTTGTAATATCATGTCCTTAGCCCTCTATTAAAATTATACTTCGGCTAGGGCTATATTTAATTGCTATAACATCACTACATAGGCCCTACTCATATCCTCACATTCAACATGCTCAACGATCCACCATCCCAAGTGTTTGCAAGATTCCTCATCAATGATTGAAGGAGCTAGCCCATAACTATGGTTGCATCTCTACTTTCTCCTATACCTTTTCGTAGATCAACTTTATCGGTCAAGTTACTTACTACTTTGATAGTTTTGTGTTTTCATCCATCTATAACCCACAAAAATCTTATTATGATTTTCCCATTATTACTTTGGATTCTACTCCTACTATTGTCTAGAAAACTCTGTCAGTATCTTGTCTGGCATCTTAAGTTTTTTTTTCTTCTTGTCATTTAGGTTAGAGAGACGAGTTGTGCTCAATCCTATAATTTTCCTTATTATTTTCATTTGATGGTCTTGTACTTGGATATTTTATGTATCATTTTGACTTCAAAGCATTTTATCGATCTTTTTCTATCTAGATAGGGGCCTAATAATCACAACAAGGAAACTAATCATATTTTTCAAAATTTGACAAGCCCTTTTATTCTTCCTTTAACTTTGTTTTTTCCATTGTGTATATTTTGTAATTATTTATTTTATCACTCAAAGCATAGCAAGATCACAACCTTCTATACTTTCAAAATTCATATCCTTCTCATCTACAAAGTAGAGACCATATGTTTTTTACCCCATCATTTCACATTTTGTATCTACAACTTGTCATGTATTACCTTGCCATTAGTTAGATTTATTCTATTTCTAATTTCTTGCTTTATCACTGGTCTATAATTCAAGATTTACTTCTTTTTACTATAGTTTCATAGGAAGTAAAATCATTATTCTATTTTAGGTAAGAAAAAAACCTACATATAGTGCATCTTGGCTAGATTAGTAGACTACATATACTTTTTCATATTTTTGTATTTTGAAAAGATACTTTCATTGATACATGTTTTATGGCTCAAATCACCATATAGTATAAAACTTGTCTTCTTACACATCTTGTTTTATTTTATTTTATTGTTTTCAAGATTAGGATTGTAAATTTAGGTCAAGGATCTTAGTTGACAAAATGTAGGTGTTTGTTAAATTATTCATGATAAATAGTTTTTAGGCTCCATATACTATACACCTTGTACCTTTCACATATTGAGGTAAGGAAGGTGCTTTTATTGACCTTACAAGTTGAAAGTTGAGTGTCAATAATATTTAGCAATAACAAGTATGTAAAAAACTAAAGGAGCTTATAAAAATAATATAAGTTATATAACACACTAATAAAGGATAAAGAGCAAGGTCTATAATAGCTTCCACAAGCAATAAACCCATAATAACTAAAGGAATACATAATTATATATAATTATATATATATATATATATATATACAAAAAACAATACACCTATAAACATTTATCAATATGACCATGAAATCAAGCTTAACAAGGTCTTATCACATAATAATTCAAGCATGGATAAGGTTGTCATGATTTTGACACTTATCACACCTCTTGACATAGTCACAAGAGTCCTTTTCCATGAAGGGCCAATAATAACCCATCCATAGGAGTTTTGTGGTGATGGCAACATAGAAGTGTCCACTACATGATCCATCATAGGACTATTTGATACATATTTGGGCTTTAATTGAGTCTAAGCATCTAATAAAAATGTTGTTTAGGATGTGATGGTATAATATATTTCCAATGATGACATGCTTATAGGCTCACTACTTGAAGTTCTTATGCTTATTGTGGTGCAAACCATTTGGTATGGTGTAATCCTTAAGATAAACAACGATATCTTTACACCAAGGGTTAAAGGATGGGGTTGCTTCTAAAGAGAATACCTCTAAAGGAAGCTAACTCGATTCTAGGGTTGTAGGTTCTATAATTTTTCAAATAATGATCATAGCTTGTTTTTCATCTAGCTCTAAGGTGATAAGGAATTCAACTGAGGCCATAGCATTGGCATGATACTTATTAAACCTAAGGATAATTTCAATAGTGATTTTATTGGAATAAATCATTAGTTTGTTGACAATATATTTGTATAGCTTGATCTTATCATCTTTAGTCAAGGTTATGCATAGGGGGTTGGACTCAAAATGTACTTGTAAAAAAATGGTGAATCCTAATCAAAATCAAGATGAATCATGGAGAATCCTAAGAAAATCAAATTGAGCATCTTCACACAAAAATTTGGGGTATTTGAAGCCCTAAAATATAATGTCATCTTTGGGTCCACTTTTAACCTATTAAATCATCTTATAACTTCATAAAAACACCACCATTAGATCAGGTTTGAAAAGAGCTTTTCAACGAGTATAAATATGCCTATGTTTGGATATATATTGTGGCAAATTGACCCTAAGAAAAAATTAATCTTGAAAATTTTAGGCGAATGGGCCAACGTCGAGGGTCCTCATATTCGCCAATTTCTAATTTTGGAAATCCTAATATTCGCCCAATTTGTGAATATTCGCTACCATGCATAATCCTGTCTTTAGTTTAATAAACACCATTGATTTGGTTGACTACTAGCCGAGAGTCTCCAAAGGCAAAAATAATTTTAACCTAGAGAGCTTATGTTGCATGTAGCCTTAGGATAGGGACCTTGCACTAAGATAGGAAAACATAAGCTTGAATTTTAGAATATATTACATTGTTTAGTACATGCTAATGTACCACCTTGGGCAAATCTTTAGACTAGAATTATCTTAGATTATAGTGTGAGTATTTACTTTATGCAATGTAATAAATGCACAAGTATTATTATAGTGTGCAAAATATTCAATAATGTAAATATGCATAATAGTCCATGTGCACATGAGTCCATAGAATAGGAAAGTGAAGAGTCTCAAGAAGAGTGAAGGCCAAGAGTTCTCCATATGAAGAGTCACATTCTATTATATATATATATATGTGTGTGTGTGTGTGTGTGTGTGTGTGTGTGTGTGTGTGTTTGTTTATGAGTGAGAGTAAGATACAACAATGTAGAGTGACACAAGATACAATGTAGAGAAAGAGTGTATGAAGTATGGAGTATTTGAGATCTCCCTTATATATCAAATACTATTTTTGTGAGCTTTTGTTAATGGTAGTTTTATGAGTATTTGCAAAATTTATTCATGACTTTTACATGTTGAGAATGTTGCCATTATTTTATATTTTATATAGCACTCTTTTTTTAAATCTTGCATTTATTTTTCATTAAGTATTTAGCATCAAAATCTAACATTGAAGGATGAAGGGATCAATTGTTATTTAGGTATGACCAATATTACTCCTACTTCCACTCCTTTGACATATCTAGTACAATTGAGGTATAGATTCCAACAATCAGGTTGATCTACTTCTAGGTTGAAGACTAACTCATTGAGAAATTCTATTGCTAATGGATGGATAGCCTCCACATGTGCAGCTGCTAACTAGTCAACAATGACCTAACATTTCACAAAATTGTGATTAACAAACTCAAGATCAAAATCACTAAGCACAATACCCCTCTTAGCAGTTCACCCTAAGAGGTGAGGTTTGAACATGAGATGATGCAAGGAATCAACCCTCACGATGACAAAGGTTTATGACTGAGTATATAGTATCTAAGCTTTTGAGAGGTAACCAATACATCTAGGCAAAGCTTATATAAGGGTGTATATTAATCTTCATATTTGAATGAATTCTTATTAATGTGGAAAATAACCTTTTATTTATGTTTATCATCATAATATGCCAACATATTTTCCAAAACACGGTCAATGCTTGTTATGTATCGCAACAAGGGCCTATGGAGATTAGGCAAGATAAATTATGGTGTGGATAGAAGGTAGGATTTAAGGGCATAAAAGGTCTCTTAACAATCAACATTCCACTTGAAGACCATATCCTTCCTTCAAATATTGGTGAAGGGTTGACACTTGTTAGCTAGCTAGGATTTTTTTATGCATTTGTAGATGGCTTGGATTTTTTCTTGAAGGCTTCTAATCCAGGTTAGAGTTTGAGGGGGAGGCATATTGATGAGAACTAATATATTATTAGGATTAAATTCAATATTGCATAAGGATACAATGAATCCAAGTAATTTTTCCTAATGTAACCCTAAAGATGCACTTTTGAGGCCTTATATGTACCTTATACTCCCATATCCAGTTGAAGATATGTCTTAGATACTAAATATGATCTTCTTAGTTCAAACACTAATTGATAAGGTCATTGACATAGCCCTTCATGGTTCCATACATCATATCATGAAATATGTATGTCATGGCTCTCTAGTAGGCATCCCCTACATTCTTCAACCCAAAGGATATGACTTGATAGAAAAACGTTCCTCGTGGGGTGGTGCGAGTTAAAAAAGGTTCTCCATGGGGTGGTGAAAGTTTTTTTGGATTGGTCCCTAGGGGAAATATTGATCCTATAATAGCCTAAGAATTTTCCCACCAAAGACATCATTCCACATCCTTTAGTGAAATCAACAATCATTGGATGTTGGGAAAAGGGAATTCATCCTTGGGACATACATTGTTAATGTCCTAAAAGTTAGTGCATACTTCAATGTTTCCTACTTTCTTAGAAATAGGAAAAACTTTAGATATTCAATCAGAATAGTTTATAGATTTGATGAATCTAACATCGAGGAGATTTTGGAGTTTAGATGCATTCTTCATAATTATTTTTTTACAGGTTTTACACCAAGATTGATGACTATATGATGGACAACTAGGGAAGGATTAATACTAGGCATATCTACATAGAACCAACCAAAGATGTCTTTAAAATTTGTCAATATCTTGGTGTATTTCTCATGCTCAGTTGGGTTCAAGACCTTGCCTAGCTTAAGGATCTTGGGATCATATGGAGCTCCAATATTGATTTCCATAGTTACCTCAATCAATATATGAGATCCATCTTCTAATTGAGGGTGAGTTGGTAACACTCCCAACTTCTCTAGATCTACAAGATTTAAGGTTGGATTATTGTTGTAAATTGGTTATGATATAACAACATTGGCAATTTGGTAAAAAGATCCAATAAAATAAAATTTATTTTATGATAGTTGGTTTCAGGGACCATCTTGAGTAGAATTCCTTGGGGTATCCTTTAAATTATAGTTGTCTTTGTCAATGATCAACTTGAGATAGGCTAAGGTTAAAACATATACCTCAATAAATCAAGTTAAATTGAAGATGCTAGGATCTATAAGGAGTGTTAATCTATTATCATCATCCTCATCCTAATATAATTTGTTTAAATAAATGGTGTCATCATGGATTTACCTATTAGGATGGCTAACTTTCTTCTTAATAGAGAGGTAAATAGGTAAAGGCTAACTATGACTAGGGATATAACCTATCCTAAAGCATTCTAGCCAAGCTTTGATCTGTAAGGGCTCTTTGATGATCTACTCATATAAACCTAGTCCTTAACCCTAATATCCCATATTTGAAAGCATTTGCTTAGGGATGGGCTATAGGTTTAACAAAAATAATGAAGCATATTATCATTCATCCTGGTAAGGGTTATTGCCATGGTTTATCTCCTCATTGGTGATATTAACACAAATGAAGGAGCAATTTTCTATTTGTACTAGTTTACACTTATTGCTAGAGGGTAAGCTTAAGATTCAAGATGATGAAGGAAGCTTGGCTAGGTCCAGGATAAGTTGATTATTATTAGTGATAGGAGACTAATAATAAGAAGATTCAAGAAATTAACTTAAAGAAGGACAAATATGAGCTTTATGGTTTTTTATCTCGATCACTTAATAATATGCAAAAGGTTTGGGGTCATTTGAAATGTGATAAGTCTTGCCTTTGGAGAGTGTAGTATTTGACTCTAAGTGGTAAGACTATAATACCGCTACCCTCATATTTCCAATTTTTGAAAGCCCTAATAAAAATATTATATTTATTCAAGTCTTATTTATTTAGCCTAAAATAACTTATGAATATAGGCTATAGACATTGAGACCAGTACCGATAAAAACTAAGATTGATTTCATGAACTTATCGTCAATATGACCTATGATGTATAATGGCAAATATCTGACCACAGATGGTTGAAGGATATCATACTCATGGAATAATATAGTTGTATGGTTAACCCCAAAAAACACTACTATATATGTAAGGTCATTTAGGTTGAGGTCTTGAGTAAGATGTCTCAATAAGCCAATGAGATATGAAAATTTCAAGGAGAGGTATTCTAGATAGGGTTCTTTCAAGTTGTTTGAGTATATTAAAATCATCCTTAGATTTCATTCCTTATTAGATTATTAGAGGAGATTCTTTAGGTTGAGAAGTTCTTTTTTGTGTGAAGAACTAAATGAGGTCTTGAAGGTTGACTAGATGACAAATTTGATGTGTTGTTGGCTAGTTACAACACAAGTGTAAGAGATGTGATTAGAATAATGAAGTGCCTTAGCCATCCTTTTGTTTAGGGTGGGACATTCATATAGTGAATTTTATTCACTATGTTTTGGTTTTAATTATGATTAAGCAATACATTTTGGAAAATTTCTATATCTTGATTGAAATAATATTAAGAGTCATAGCTCCTAAGAACAACTTGACCATTGTTACTTAGTTCTTAAATCATATTCCTAAGGCTCATGCATATTGTATTTGCATGAATATTGATGTGGTGGAAGGCACATTGCTTATTGGGATGAAACCAAAGAGCCTTGTTCCTTCTAGGCTCAACAGGTTTAATAGGCAAAATCTCTATCATCTTAGCTTTTAGGAGTTTCTCTAGGATGGCTAAAAGAGTTTTGTCTAGTTGAGAATGTCTCCTTTTGGGTTTCTATTATTGGGTGTTCCTTAAGATAAACTTTCAAAGGTTTGTAGTAACACTAACATTGACTCCATCACTCACAACATGCTTGTCTTTATACTTCTTATTCGGGTTATAGGAAGACTTATCTATCTCTTTTGGAGGCTTGGTATTTAAATGCCCTCTTTTGAAAAGGGTGGTCTCTGGTCTCTACTATATTGGCCATGTCAACCATGTATTTAAAAGAATACATACTAGTCATATTTAAGTAGAAGGTCAACTACTCATTAAGGTTTCCTATGAAGATGTCTAACAAGTCTGTAGGTGGATGAACATATTGAACTTTCCCTACTAGGGATCACCATCTTGCTAAGAAGTTGGTAAAATTCTTGTCTTTGGATTGTTTAAGTTGGTATAGGTCACTAATGGTGACCTTTTCCTCAATGTAAATAGAGAATTGCTTTACAAATATTTCAACAAGGTTTATAAAGATTTTCAAATAATGCCTTGGTATTTAGTAGTACCATTTCTAAGTAGAGCCATAAAGGCTCTTAGGGAATATTTTAAGTAGCAATATTTTATGATAAGAAATATCACTACAAGTAGTTCTAAACACACTACGGTGGTTGATGTGGTCCTCCTTCCCTTTGTACATTTGAAATTTAGGGGTTTCAAATTTTGGAGGTAAAGAGCAACTATTCTACTCTTGCATGCCTTTGTAGGTCAATTTTCCACTATTCATGTAAGCCTTAACTAGTCATCATTTATACTTGTTCATATAGGCTTTAACTAGATGTTGATAACTATAGGTCTAACTAGATGGTATTCATACTTGTTCATATAGGCCTTAACTAGTCATCATTTATACTTGTTCATATAGGCTTTAACTAGATGTTGATAACTATAGGTCTAACTAGATGGTATTCATACTTGTTCATATAGGCCTTAACTAGTTGTTGTTCATTGTATGCCTTAACAAGCTCTCATTCATACTTGTGAACATAGGCCTTAACTAGTTGTTCAATATAGACCTTAACTGGTCACCATTCATACTTTTTTATATAGGCCTTAATTGGCAACCATTCGTTCTAGACCTTAATTGGCCATCATTCATACTTTTCCATAGGCCTTAACTAGCAATCATTCACTATAATCCTTAATTGGTCATTGTTCATACTTGTTCATATAGACCTTCATTGACCATCATTTATACTTGTTCACATAGGCCTTAACTGGTTTTTGTACGTAGTTTTGTAAATATTATATATACTTTTATAACTATTCTACCTGATAGGCCTTAACTAGACATCATTAAAACTTGTTCAATAGGTCTTAACTGGTCATCATTCACACTTGTTCAATGATCCTTAACTAGTTGTCATTCACACTTATCCACAAAGGCCTTCTTTGGAAATTGTACATAATTTTATAAATGTTATACATACTTCTATAACTATTCAACTCTATAGGCCTTAACTAGCAACTATTCAAAAATAGGCCTTAACTTGAAGGAATTCATACTTGGAGGCAAAAAGGAGATTCTACTTCCACCTCCTTGGGTTGTGTCCCTTTATCTATAATCCTCTTTGCATTCATATTTTTAGTTTGTTAATGCTTGCTTGATTAGTGTTATATAGCATCCTCATCTATTACATTTTGCTATTTTGATATTGATTTGATTTTCAATTATTGACCCTTGAATTTGGATTCCAAGAACTCTTTTACTCATTTTGTATCACTCGTTAAGGCCTTCCTTATATTTAATAAATGCTTCAAGATCTTGACATCACTTCAACCTTAGTTTTGACCTATTACCCTTGCCTTTTTTATTTATATTCTTAGGGTCAAAACATCACTTGCTCTTTATAGTCAAAGATTCCATAATCCACAATGCTTTGATAGGATTTTAGCCCTATTATAATTTGTTTCAAATAACCCATACCTTACTATCTAGTCACCTAACCTGAATACCATCATGCAAGTTCCAGCCAAATTTTTATCATTGATATTTTCTATTACCTAGCTTCTTAGGGCAAAAACTAACTTGAATACCATCATGCAAGTTCTAGCCAAATGTTTATCATTGATGTTTTCTATTACCTAGATTCTTAGGGTAAAAACACTATTGTTTCTATACAAGTAGTGATTCTATTGATCTGACACTTTAGTAGCCTTAGAATTTCTACAACCCACTTTAGATAAGTTATGTATCAACATCATAACTCCTTAACCTTCTTGTTGTTTTGCTACACTGTTTCACCATAAACCAAATCTACTATCCCTCTTGCACTTGAACACAGGGTAGAAACTCTACCTCTAGAACTTTGATAGTGATTCTACTTATCACTTATCCTTAGGAAAAACACTCTTTGTTACCCATACCTTGCTCATAGCACAAAATTTTTGCTCATAAGCCTCATGTAGCAATTCTAAGGTTCATACTCAATTATTTCATATTTTTACAAGTTTTTGGTTTTCTAAAGGACCTACGGGTCTAACTAGTAGACAAAGGAATCTATCTATTCTCCTAATATTGGAAGACCTCCTAAAAACTAATTTTAGTCCTATATTTTTTTATGTTTATAGGTATAAAGTATAATTGTTGGTGGCACCTTGTAGGCAATGAACTCATGGAATCATCGGTGCTTAGGCTCAAGCAACATTTTTACCACAACTATGGAACTAGGTACCTCCTTTGTTGCCTCTATTTCTTTATTTCTTTAGTTAGGTCTTTTCTACTATTTGCTATGCTTTCAACTCTTTATTTTTGCTTTAGCACACTAAAAGAAAGAAGAAATAAAAAAACCCTTTAGTTCAATTTTTATTTGTTTATCTCCTCTCTCGTTTAGGCATAAAAAAAAAAGAGATCATGTAGTTATGCATTAGGCTAGATTTTATGATGCACATCACCTTGAACCCTTTCTTGAAAAGAAAATACTATGAGTTCTTGTAGTTATTAGTTTTTATTGAAAGTAAAAGGTCATATGGGGTAGATTTTGTATGCATGCATCTTAGTTTAGGGTTATTTTTACAATATATTGATATTAGTTTTCACAACAAAACTTAGGCATTTTTAAAAGGACACATAAAACCAAGACTAACTACTTAAACTCAGCATATGTACATTGAGAGTAGTTCTCTACAATATTAGCAAACATATACCTAATCTTGCATACCTACAATAATAGTCCCACACAATCCATGTAGATATGGAGTCTCTTTGAAAAATAATCAACAATGTTAGTGATATCACTTGTTTTATTACATGGAAGAATAAAATATTTAGATAAGCAACCACAAAAGTAGAGTAGGTATTATTTGACTTCATTATAACCCCAAAATAAATCCATAGAAATATTTGTTGGATTTCACACCTATTTGTAGAAATAAGTAAAATTAGTGCATCCACTCAAAACTTATATAAAAGGTGTAAAAGGGACAAAAGAGAGAAAGATATAGTGGGCATATCACTATATTATATGTATATAAGAATAACAACACTCTAATACAATGGATGAGTGGTGGGGTGGTTATATACCAATACCAAAACCCCATTTACATAAATGAGTTTAACCTAAGTTGATATGACAAGAGGTCTTAAGGTTTATTACAAGTTATAAGGTGGGTTTAACCACAACAAGGTTAACTAAAACCCATATCCCTTCTATAATAAAATATTATAATAAATTAAACATAATTTTATAATGATTTCTCATAGTCCTATACAATATTATATCATACAATGTTGGTCTTGGCTATAAGTTATATTACATTTTCAACACCCCCTCATAATCTAAACGAAGGGGCCAAGGAGAATATATATAAGTGAAAATAATATCTCCCCCCTATAATGGCTGCTTTAGTAGGCCTCTACACTTGGGAAAGACTCATCTGAATCCCCCTCATCTTTTGAAATCTACTAATACAAGAATATCTCTACACAAGAATCTTCTTAGGACAAACCATAGTCATCACTGTAATTATTGATGAGCACCAAAAATGCTCATATTTTTGTATGGATTCATAACATGTTGTGCGACATTATTTTGATAGAATTTACTTTTTATGATTTTTTTATATATATTTAATAGGAAATTGTGTATAATCTCTAATATGCATTTTGAGTGTGATTTCTATGTAGATTCAAATGATTTTGCTACTTTTTTGCATATCTACGTCAAGGTCTTTAGACTTGGAACTTCATGTTTTATGGTAGAGAACTAAGGACAAATGTGACTGCAACAAAGAGTTACGTACGCTAAATTAAGATGCCTAAATTTTGGTTAAAAGTTGGAAGGTGCCTAACTCCTATCTTCTAAAAGAGTGATGTCTGACTCCCGACTTCAGGATCAAAGGTACATGACGCCCGACTTCAGGTTCAAAGGTGCCTAACTCCCGAATTCGGGGTTGACAGTGCTTGAATCCCAACTTCGAAGTCAACAATACCTAATTTCGAGTGATATACTGGACAGTTCCTGACTCCCATTGAAGCAAAGTACAAGAACCATATTTTCAAAAGAAAAAAAATTTCCAACAATATATGTGGATGAAGGACAACAGAATGAACAAAAAAAAATATTCATTTCTCATTAATGATTAAGCAAACACACAAATTGATTGTATGAAACTATGGATATCGATTGAAGTATAATTTTAGATATATTTTATTCAATAAATAGAACACGCCTAATTTATCCTACGAAGGATAAATTTAGTGCATGTTCATTGTCTAAGATTATTTTTTACGTATATGTTATAATGATAAGTCTGAAATAGACTTGCCTAAGTTTGTAATCGGCGATGGTTGTACACATATAAATGCACAAACCACCCCTGAAAAGGATCCCAAACAATTTTCTATAAATCACTTCTGAAGCTGCAATAAAATTCATTTGAGTATTCATATTTATATTTCTAAGCGTCCATTGTGCGTGAATTAATCTGGGAAAAATCTACTAGAATCCTGGACCCACTCTCAATAGTATTCCTCCCCTTTTTCCTATTTTTTTTGTAATTCATTTATGCACTATTTATTCTTTTTTTTCTATTTTTTTTGCAGTTTACTTGATTACTGTAATTTTTCTTGTTTTCCTGTATTTTCCTACAAGTGTGTTTTTACTTTCTATTGTTTATTTCTAGTCATGTGTTTGAATATGTAGGCTAGATTAATGGTTTGTAAAATAAATAGAACGACACCACAAACCACCCCACCAAACCTTAGGACATAGTGAACTCATCTTGTTGGTTTTATAGGCATAAATTGTGCATGGTACTTCACAAATTTTATGAGATTTCCCAGGTTTGACAATTTAAATGGAGGTAATGAATTAACTGTAGTTGTTACCAATGTTTTGTCGAACATTTTGGCACCATTTTCGGGGAAGTAACAATTGTAAAAACGTGTTTTGTAGCAAGTAAATATGAACATTTTAGGTTAACTTATCTACAAACATTTCCACCTAATCTTGTATGAGTCCACCACAAACCAGAGGATCGGATGGTTGTTTTATAAAGAGTAAAAACATTGTTTCATAGGAAGCCCCTGAATCAGCTATACCATATTCTAAAATTGAAATTTATCACCTTCGTTACCTCCACAAGTGCATTGGAGTCAACATCCAATTTTTGCACAGATTTCTTTACCAAAACAACCAAATTTTGATGAAAAATTAATGGTAGATAATATCAACTTTAGAAGAATCCAATCTAAGGAGGATTTACAATACAACCAACATTGGAAAGCAGTAGAGTATATCAGTAGTTGACTTAGATATTCTTGTGCAGAATACTCAAAATGACAGAAGAGCCTTAGAAACTGCTTTAAGGGAAGCAAGTGTAAATACCCTATTTTATGAAAATATGGCTGAAACTGAAGAGACATCCCATTATTAACTTTCCAATAGAAGAGGCAACAAGAGATACAAAAATGAAACACATCTCTCTTGCCCACCTTCCTATTTTAGAATATTTTAGACTGAAGATCCTGATCTGTTCCTTTTTAAGTATGATGTTTTATGTAGGTCAGTAGATTACAAGACCGATGCCCAAAAACTGAAATTATTTTCCTCAACCTTAGATGATGCAGCCCTACACTGGTTCATTAGTTTAGGAAATAAATATATTACTACCTTGGAAGATATGAAAAAACTCTTCCTATACCAATACCAAAACTTTGGTAGGGCACGAGATTCTAGAGAGGAAATCTTTGATATAACTCAAAAGAAAGATGAATCATTGGAAGAATACTGGGATAGATTTAGCTTTAACCTATAAATATCTCCCCATGCAAAACTGGGTGATAGGTCCTTAAGAAGTGTCTTCTTAAAAGGAAACACCAATGAGTCTCTTGAAGTACTGAACATGATATCTGGAGGAGACGTTTACCAGCATCAAATGGCAGATATCCAATATTTATGTTGAAATTATTCACGAAAGAAAGGTAAACCAACCTCTCGAAATCTCAAATCAACAACCACAGTCACTGAAACTAAAATTAGTAATATGCTAGAAGACCTGAAAAGTAAGATGTTATCATATCTTGCACTTCATATGGATACTCTTCTACTTCAGAAAATAAAGTAGGAAAATGAGGCAACATTGTCCCAAATGTAGAGGGCAACACCCCAAAAATGTATGTCTAGAAAACAAGATTAGAGTATGTGTTATTTGTTAGAAAGACCATAAGATAAATTTGTGCCCATAATTACCAAAATCTAGAGGAGATCCTGAAGTAGAGGAAGTATATTTCATGGGAAATAGGAGAAACTAGCAACAATATCCTATAGAAAACAACATGTCAACTAGCATGCCACCCTATGGAGGAAGTAATTACATGAATCTAGGTCAAGTTCAGCCACCCAATATGGTTTGTTGGGGACAACCACCTTGGAAAAACACCCTCCAAGGAACCACTCCTTATATTCCATAACCATGGATGCCATATCAGCAGGCTGGACCTCAATGGAGAAACTATAATATGTGGAACTCAACTCCACATAATGCAAAACAAGTCCCACTGCAACAAATTTTACCAACTTCCCATACTTTGAGACCTGCTCAACTTCCTATGCAACCCACATCAACTCCCAACAACAACAAATCAAATCATCCAGCATACCAAGTGGAGAATGAGATATTTTCAATGTATAATATTGAAAGCACGAGATTCCGGAAGCAAAAGGAAAACTATAACTATGCAATATAAGACGAAATGTAACGCTTTAATCCTATGCACAAAAACAAGGAAAGGAGATAAATTGGAGACGAAAGAAAAGATGTAAGGAAATCACAGCCCTCTTTATTCAAATTTCTTATCCTCGGTTACATAGACGTCTCCTCCCTTTTTAGGGGCTAGGAGCGTTAAATTGGTCTTTGTTACAATTTGTGACTTAGTCTTCCTCCTTCCGCATGCCCACGTTTGGAATGGGCGGGCCAAATGTTGTCGCCGCTTGCGTTGGTAAGGTAGACTCCTCGCCGCTCCTCTAATGCTGCAACTCTGCACTCAAAGAAACAAACAAGAAAGTCAATAGCACTCGTGTATGAAAAATAAAAGATGAATCTAACGATGGTTGAAATGAATCTAAATGAAATGAAAAACTTGACAAAAGCATAAACATGAAACTAAAAGAAATACCACGATTATGAAAGCACAAATCGCAAGTAAGTGAACTAGCAGCACTTCGTCGCTCAAAATGCTCCTTCTCGATATCTCCTTTGGGTGAGGAAACTCACCATTTTATAGACCCAAGGGGTCTCTTTGAATTAACATGCAAAAGTGTTTCTTTGCATGAATGCTTTTGTTTGTGAAGAGAAGACTTCTTCTTGATCAAGGGCTTCTTAACTGCCTCTGTGCATGTCTTTGTGTGTTTTAGAAAAGCTCACTTGCACTCCCATGCAATGAAGGGATAGCTAAGTGGCAAATCTGAGTTGTCTTAAAAAGCTTACTCTCCTTCCCATGAAGTGAAGGGAAAGTCAATTGGCAGATGTGAGTTGTCAAAAGAACTCACTCGCACTCCTATGTCATGCATGAAAAGCTAAGTGGTAGTTCTGAGTTGTCTATATGCCGAGGTCCGACTTTTTGTCGGTCAAACCCGACATTCGTCCCACCCAGAAGCGAGTGCTGTTAATCGTCCCAGGGTGAAACGAGTACCAATCCACACTCGTCCTTGGGTAGGACGAGTACAAATTCGCACTCGTCCCCGGGTGGGACGAATAAGAAATAAAGTGTCTAAAAGGTGCCAAATTGATTTTTGACTTGCAAAATTGTTGTGTAAGTGGTTAGAACCACTTTTTAACCTCCGGGGGCTACCCCAGGGGCTGTGTGTGTTAATGTGATCGGTGTTTGTAGTCACATAATCGGATTGGTGCTGTTTTGGTGTCTACTGGATGCCCCTTTTTGGGAAGCGCTGTGCATGGCACAACATCGAGCAAAAATAGATAACCAAAGCACTAATGATTAGGGTTTCTCAGTAACCTAACCAACTCTTGATGCCCCAAGCATGGAAAGGGCATGCATTCTTGAATCCTTGCTTCTGACGAGCTAAGGAATTTGATTTCAAGTATTAACCTATTTTGGTGAGGTGTGACTTGAGCTTGGACATTGATCAGTCATGAATAGGCAAAGGGCGCAACCTTTTATCCATGGGGGAACCTTGTGTTCATGCTTCGGGAATGCCAAGTGTTTGATCAATTTTGTGATAATTGCTTGTTTGCTGCCCCAAGCAGGAGCGTGATTGTCTTTGTCAATGATTCTTTGAATGCATGCCATTGCCTTGATTGGGTGTGTGTTTGTTGATTGGTGACTTAAGTGTGACTACCCCCTCAAGCGACGAATCGATGAAGGAATGACTACCATGAGAAAAGCGACGAGTCGCTTGACCCAAGATGACTTAAGTGAGGGTGCCTTCAGATGTTTGTCCGTTGAATGCGCAAGCAGTTTCTCGATTTTTTTGACCTATTTTTGGTGGGTGTGAACCCATTTTGGGATGCCATTTGGGGGTAACATTGGCGAAAATCCGTCTTCCCGTGGAGCGGTCCGGCTATGGTAGCCTTCTTGGGGAGTAGGATAACGACAAGGTAGACCCCGACATCAATTTTCTAATGCCAAGAGGTTAAGTGCAAGAGCACTTTTGTCCGGCAATTTTTAGTGTTTTTGTTGGCATTTGTCATTTTTATATTTTGGTTGTTTTGTTGTGTTTGTTTTTTTTTTTTTTTGTGGCGTGTTTTTTATGTATGTGTTTGATGTATGCAGAGGCGATTATGAATGTGATGTTTCTAATTTGTATGATGTATGGATATGGAATGAATGAAATGAGTTGTTGATGATGTGTCGATGCACCATAGACTGTACAAGATTTGACTGACTTGCTATACTAATGGGATGACTTTGTGAAATGACTTTGCATGTGAAAACTTTGTGTTTTTGTATTTTGCATATATTTTGATGGTGATGTACGGAATAAAATGTACCAGTTGTTTTTAAAATGTAGTTAAGCTTTTCTTAGATTCAGATATTTTAACTAACTAGCCAAGACTCGTACATTTATCTCGCAAGACTTTTGAACAAGGTATAAATCCGACTTGAATTTAACCAAGTTATTTCACATCCCCGTGTGTGCAATTGAGTTCGTTTATGTGGTATTCATCGGGATACCGCCGAGTGCCGGATGGGCTTTCAACCGAACCTCGTATCGAGGATCACCTAATTAGCTCCACTAACTCCTTGATTGTGTTTGGTTAGATTAATCTGCGATGCTATCTAGGATACCATAAGCTAGCTCATCCACATGCAAACATTGATCTATACACAAGTTAATGTGACGAGATATATCGTCATGCGGGAGGTTTACTATCGGTGACCGATAGGCTATCAACCAAACCGGTACCGAAGCTTGCCTCATGACCTGTCGAAATGCTGAGAATTCCAAGGATTCAAGTTCGACTCCCTTCTTTTCTTCAATTGTATTGGGATACTTGCTCTTTATAGTGATAAGATCACTGTTTATTTTGTTTTATTGATGTTTTTTTTTTTTTTTTTTGAGCAAGGGATAGGGAGTGACGAGAATCACTATTGTACGTGCCTTTTGATGTGTGCACTGTAGGATGTCAATTTTGAATGTTTTGACGTTTTGCAAATTTTTGATGTTTTTGCAACTTTTGAGAACTTGGGATTCATGGGGAATTGGGTAGGGAGGATGCTTGTCCTTTTGCCAACTCTCAGCATTCCTAGGGTCATTCGCACAGGGGGATAAGCAAGATAGCCGTTTCGCTTATGGTGACCTGGATTACGGTGCGGTGTTTCATCTTTCGTTCACACAACTTAGGAATTTTTATGTGTGTTAATTTGTGTTGGGACATGACATAACAAGGTGTGATCCAAGTAAAACTGTCCCGTGTAAAATCTGTTTAACCGTGTACAATTTTTGGCTAGAAATTTAAAGACATCTGAATGACGAAAACCCTATATACATTAGGAAACAACTGACTATGCTAAAATAAAAAGGTGATATGCTGGATGTATGCGTTTATGGAAATGGATTTGAGGTGGAAATGATGGAATTGCCAAGTAATGACAGCCTATGGTGCTTTTGACTTGTATGACCTATCGAAGTATGCAAGGGATGGATGCAATGTTTAATGCAACCTATATTTTTGTATTTTGATTTTTATGAAAATGCATGCAAATGTTTTGGTGATTTCGTTTTTTTTTTTTTTTATGAGAATGTATGGAAAATGCAAATGTTTTTGTGATTTTGTTTTTTTATGAGAATGCATGTAATTGAAATGCAATTGTTTTTGTGATTTTGATTTTTGTTTTTTTTTTTTTTATGAGTATGCATGGAATTGAAATGCAATTGTTTTTGTAATTTTGATGTGTTATGAGAATGCATGGAATTGAAATGCAAATGTTTTTGTGATTTTGATTTTTGTGTTGTTTTTGTTGATTTTTGAATACTTATGTTGACCAAGCAGTTATGGTAACTCTTGGAGCTTTTGGGTTGACCAAGCGATTGTGGTAATCCTTGGAGCTTTTGTCTTGACCAAAGGGTTTATAGATACCTTTGGGGCATTTAGGGTTTGACCAAGCGATTATGAAAATCCCTGGAGCTTTTAGGGTGACCAAGTGATTGTGATAATCCTTGGAGCTTTTTGGGATGACCAAGCGATTGCGATAATCCTTGGAGCTTTTTGGGATGACCAAGCGATTGCGATAATCCTTGGAGCTTTTTGGGATGACCAAGAGATTACGATAATCCTTGGAGCTTTTGGGGATGACCAAGAGATTGCGATAATCCTTGGAGCTTTTTGGGATGACCAAGCGATTGCGATAATCCTTGGAGCTTTTGGGGATGACCAAGAGATTGCGATAATCCTTGGAGCTTTTTGGGATGACCAAGCGATTGCGATAATCCTTGGAGCTTTTGGGGATGACCAAGAGATTGCGATAATCCTTGGAGCTTTTGGGATGACCAAGAGATTGCGATAATCCTTGGAGCTTTTGGGATGACCAAGAGATTGCGATAATCCTTGGAGCTTTTGGTTTGACCAAAGGGTTTATGGACACCTTTGGAGCATTTGGTTTGACCAAAGGGTTTATGGACACCTTTGGAGCATTTGGTGTAACCCACTGGCTCTTCAGGGAATAGAGGTACCCCCAACGTGATGATCTTTGTGCACCGGATCTGGCTCTGTAGGAATTGGCACGAATGGATCGGCCTTATGCACGGATAGGAGGGCAGGGTCCGCCCTCGGCACCGATGGTGCTATGATATCTCTGGGTGGAAGTTGCTCGCGATCTTCCCAAAGGAGTGGAATCAATATTTGATGCCAGTGGGCGGGTCTATGCGCCACTCATGCCCTAGTCTTATGCCTAGTTGGGCCATTAGTTCGTCATGGGTTACAGGGTGATTGTGCCATCGTGCATGATTGAGATAAGCCATCTCGGTTTCATCTTCGTAATCATTGTCAGTGATCCAAAGGCCCTCGTTGGCCTCGATAGCTGTCTGCGACATGCTAAGCTCTTCTTGTTCGAGCAGATTGATGTGGTCCTCATGGAGTTGTTTCACGCTTTACGGGGGACCTGATTTTCTGGCAATGGCACGGGCTCGATGGGAGCCTCCAAAGGGAGTAATGTTAGGAGAATTTTGTGATGCTCATCCATGGGGACCACCTGTGAATTAATGTTGTCGGACTCGAATGGGTCCCATGGCGCTATTGCATATGCTGACTCGTCTTTGGCGAGAGAGTCAAGCTTATCAGAATCTGGTGATTCTAAGATATGGAAGACCTCATCATCAGGTAGCTCTACAACCAGGGGTTGATCCTCTTTGAGAGGAGTTTCACGTGAGTTGGGCTTTTGTGGCCCCAAAATCTTGGTCTCTACCGACTCTAAGTGCTTGGGCAGTGCATTGCTTGTATCGAGGGATTTGAGCTCCTCCTGTTTGATTTGTTCCCATTGCAAGTTATGGGAAACTTGATGCCTTGGGAGGGATGACCGAATAGCACCCCCTCTACCTTGGTATATCATTTCATCCCGCTCTTCTTCTCGCTCAGGTTCCTCAGAGGCTTCTTGAAGAATTTTTGGGGGTGGCCCATGAACCTGGGTGGGCGCCTGAAGAAGGCACCCGTCATTGGTCTTAGGATTGGCCTCCCGCTCAAGTCTAGGAGGCATCGAGGGCAACGTTTGATAAGGTCGTGGAGACCTGTCTTGCACCCAGTTGTGTCTCTCATAATGTTTTGTCTTATGCATGCGAGGGGTTGGAGTCCTCGCCTGCATAGTGTGTTGTAACAACTCATCCTCCTGGGCGCTCGAAGGCACTCTTGATTTAAAAGATATTGTTGCTCTAACTGTTGTTGTTCTAGCTCAAGTATCGTGAGTTGCATCCGACGTGCAATATGCTTGGCAGATTCTAAGATAGTTGGTCCTACCGTCTCATGTCTAGAAGGCCTAGATGCCTCTCCTAGATATCTATCTCGGTCATGGTGATCCGAGATCTCTATAGGTCGCCTCCCTCTGTTGGGGGTAGCGGCATTCCCCTGAGGCTTTGGCCTCAATAGGTAATCCTGAAAGCTAGCAATTGCGGAGGCGTATTGCTCTCGCGATGTATATTGTTCTTGAGGAAGGTAAGGGTTTTCCTCGTGCTCTCTTTTGTAAGTGAAAGAGGAACGGGAAGAGTTGGCTCGCCCCGCCTGAGGAGCCTTGTGCTCTAGATTTGTCCTTGTAGTCCTGACAACTAGAGGGGGTGAAGGAGGGATAGTGTAATCATGTGGTTCCTCCCGTCGAACCCTATGTTGACCTAGCGCTTCATCGCATGGTGACCACTCATAGCGAGCATCTAAGGGAGCTCTCCTACGGATATACCCCTCATGGGAGGGTGCGTGTTGGGTGCTATGTTGAACAGGAGTGCCCCTAGAAGAGGTGCCCCTATAGTCCCTTTCCGTTAAGGTGTGTAGGGGACTGCCTTGTGTGTTAGGTCGCCAAGGTGGTATGACCAAATCTTGGGGACTATAACGGATGCGACTCGTGTTTCTTTGGACATTCCCCACAACATTCGCCCGTGATTGGGCTTGGCTGCAGGTGAGCACCATGACGATGTCTCTCTAAAAACCCTAAAATTGAAAATGAGTCAGATGGGGCCCAAAATTGGTGTGCGCATCCCTCTTACAGTAGATAAGCCAAAAATGAAGTTTCAAGTCCTAACTCTAAATACATTAGGAGATATTAACCTTCGAACAGCTCAAAAAGCATAAAAAATTAGGTAAGCAATTTTAAAACCTAATTTTGAGGCCCTAGATGATGGAATTTGGCCCCGAAAATGAGTTTTCTGGGGAAATACAACTCTAAGGAGTTATATTTGTTTAAAAATCTCCCAACTAACTCCCTGTAAAATTTCACGTCAATCGGAGCTACGGTTGAGAAGTTATGGCCCCGACAAGATGCACTAAAATTTAGGGAAAAATATAAGATTTCCCATATTTTGTTGGATGGTCCTGCATCACTTATGGGCACCTTCAGGGTGCTTTTGGGTTGACCAAAGGGTTCATGGACACCTTTGGGGCATTTTGGAGTGACCAAGCGATTGCGGGAATCCTTGGAGCTTTTTTTTTTTGGAGTGAGTGACAAAATGCGTAGATTTTTATCTTTGTTTATGATTTTTTTGATTTTTGATTTTTTTTTGTCTAAACAAAAAATAGCATACACACACAAGCAATGTTTATCTCTTTTAAAGATTAATAGTGTGCCCTAAATCTGGTTTAGTGTGTTTTTGTTGTTTGTTTTGTTTTTGAAGATTTTTGTGAAACGTTTAAATGCAAGTATGAAGGCTCTTATGACTCCCAATATGGTCGCCCCTTCAATATACCATTGCCGGACCGATATACCAACCTCTCTATATACCCGCCCTTACGTGAGGGAGACTATAGGTACGTGAGAGCAGATGATACGTGGAACATAGGCGGTACGAAAGGGGAATCGCTCTGTTTATGAAAAATACCATAGAATACTTATCCTCGCGTGCTGGGAATCACCCCAAGCTACACTCGGTCAGCTTTCGTCAAGATTTACGTCTAGCAACAGTCGCGATCGAGGTAATGGATGCAATATATCAAGCCAAAGTGATAATGGAATCCACCTTTGGTCTTGTTCAAGGGTTGGGGTTTTACGACCAACGCCTTGGTTTAAAATGCCTCGTGATGTGTGGGGTTCGTTTTAATTGTGCAAAATTGAAACAGGCAAACGAAAAGAAATCTTTCCCTAAGCCATACAAACTGAAAACCAGAAAACAAAAAAACAAAAATTTGACAGAAGCTGTAAAAACCCCTACCTCTTCTCTGCCTAACAGGATGTCTCTGATTTGCTCTGAAAATTGCACAAAATTATAATCGTCCCTGGGTGGAGCGAATAACAGACCGTAATCGTCCCAGGGTGGAACGAATAGTTTATTCGTCCCGGGGTGAGACGAGTACCAATTCTGTAATCGTCACGTGCAGAGACGAATAACAGTCCGAGGTTAAAAAATAGGTACCTGTAAAAACAAGCAATTTTAGATCAGTAAATTAACCTAAAAAAATAGAGGACAGTCGTCCCACCGTGATCGCCATTGAAAGCACGAGATTCCGGAAGCAAAAGGAAAACTATAACTATGCAATATAAGACGAAATGTAACGCTTTAATCCTATGCACAAAAACAAGGAAAGGAGATAAATTGGAGACGAAAGAAAAGATGTAAGGAAATCACAGCCCTCTTTATTCAAATTTCTTATCCTCGGTTACATAGACGTCTCCTCCCTTTTTAGGGGCTAGGAGCGTTAAATTGGTCTTTGTTACAATTTGTGACTTAGTCTTCCTCCTTCCGCATGCCCACGTTTGGAATGGGCGGGCCAAATGTTGCCGCCGCTTGCGTTGGTAAGGTAGACTCCTCGCCGCTCCTCTAATGCTGCAACTCTGCACTCAAAGAAACAAACAAGAAAGTCAATAGCACCTGTGTATGAAAAATAAAAGATGAATCTAACGATGGTTGAAATGAATCTAAATGAAATGAAAAACTTGACAAAAGCATAAACATGAAACTAAAAGAAATACCACGATTATGAAAGCACAAATCGCAAGTAAGTGAACTAGCAGCACTTCGTCGCTCAAAATGCTCCTTCTCGGTATCTCCTTTGGGTGAGGAAACTCACCATTTTATAGACCCAAGGGGTCTCTTTGAATTAACATGCAAAAGTGTTTCTTTGCATGAATGCTTTTGTTTGTGAAGAGAAGACTTCTTCTTGATCAAGGGCTTCTTAACTGCCTCTCGTGCATGTCTTTGCATGTTTTAGCAAAGCTCACTTGCACTCCCATGCAATGAAGGGATAGCTAAGTGGCAAATCTGAGTTGTCTTAAAAAGCTTACTCTCCTTCCCATGCAGTGAAGGGAAAGTCAATTGGCAGATGTGTGTTGTCAAAAGAACTCACTCGCACTCCTATGTCATGCATGAAAAGCTGAGTGGTAGTTCTGAGTTGTCATATGCTGAGGTCTGACTTTTTGCTGGTCAAACTTGACATTCGTCCCACCCCGAAGCGAGCGCTAGTAATCGTCCCTGGGTGAGACGAGTATCAATCCACACTCGTCCCTGGGTAGGACGAGTACAAATTTGCACTCGTCCCTGGGTGGGACGAATAAGAAATAAAGTGTCTAAAAGGTGCCAAATTGATTTTTGACTTGCAAAATTGTTGTGTAAGTGGTTAGAACCACTGTTTAACCTCTGGGGGCTACCCTGGGGGCTGTGTGTGTTAATGTGATCAGTGTTTGTAGTCACATAATCGGATTGGTGCTGTTTTGGTGTCTACAAATATTAGAGTAGGTTGCAATCTTATACAATTAAGGATTAGGCTTCCTTTCCTTTGTTTTGTTTGTTTTGATTTATTTAATTTTTATACTTTATTTTGCTTTCTTTTTGTTTTTTTTGATTAAATTAATTTTTAATCTTTTTTTCTTTTTTTTTTTTTTTTTTTTAAAACTTTCTCTTCCTTTTTTTTTTTGTGTAAAAAATTTGCTCAAACATGATATTGTCCAAACTCATGATATCACTTATAACTACACCATCCTTCCAATTTTGCCTTTGACATCAATGAAAATTCACTTTTTCTAGACAAGTAGGAGTAGAAATAGCTCCTTTGGTAGAAGAGGAGAAAAATGTAGAAGTAGAAAATGAGAAATCACCTCTTGTAGATGAAATAGAGGAAGAACCAATTACTAAAAATGATAGAGAAGAGGTTCCACATTTTCCTAAAAGGTTATAAAACCAAGAAAGCCAGTACAACCAGAGTTTGATATTTTATTCAGTCTAAAAACTTTAACAGTCACAATTCCTATTTTCCATGCTATAACAGATGTTCCAATTTACACAAAAGCCATATAGGAATTATGTCTAACGAAACTAGGCCGAAGGCCAACAAAAGCAATTAAAATGGTGGGTTAGCTAGTTGATCTCATGTTGGGAAACACCTACCACTAGAAATATTTTGACCCAGGAAGCCCTGTTTTAATTATCAAAATTGAAGGCTATACATTACAAACTAGTAGATTTGGGGGCAACCATTAATGCCATGCCCAAGGATACTATACTGAAACTTAAACTCACAAATTTGAAGTCAACTAAAATTGTTCTTCAATTATCTGATAGATCTACAGTGCTCCTTGAAGGAATGTTGGAGGCTATTATAGTTATAGTAGATGCATGGGAATATCCAACATATTTCCTAGTGTTGCAATCAAAGTAGATTGGGTGGTTATCCACTCATCTTAGGTAGACCTTGGATGGCAAAATTTGAAGCCTACATAAGTTGCAAGAATGGAAAAGTGACCATTTCTAATGGTTAGAATGTTAAATATCTAATTATTCATCCACTTGCACAATCTATTGACTTGTTGGGAGAACATGATTATGAAAATCAGAATACTGGTGATTTATCAATGATTCAACCAATAATGGCATCGAATAAGCTTGAGGATGAAAATGATGAAGAAAGGGTTATAACAAACTTTTTCCAAGGATAACCGTCATATCCTCCTACAAAACTACCAATTGTTGGAAGTAAATATCACCACATCAAACAAATTAAGGTTGAACCTGAGAGGATATTGAATGTAAACAATGAGTTGACACTTGTTCAACAAGACACCCTGAAAAAGATATTAGTCAAACACCAAAATGCTTTTTCTTGGGACTATTCAAACATGAGGGGAATTGCTCCTGAAGTTTATACTCATCGTATATATCTGGAATAACAAGTAAGATCGGTAAGACAACCACAACGTTGGATGAATCCAACCATGAAGGAAATTGTTAATACTGAATTGTAGAAACTCATAACATTTGGATTTATCTACCCTATATATGATAGTGAGTGGGTATCATCTTTGGTGGTGGTGCCTAAGAAAAATGGAAAGTGGTGTATCTGTGTTGATTACAAAATGCTTAATAAGGTAACAAAGAAATACCACTTCTCCTTACCCTTTATAGATCAGGTCCTTGACATCTTAGTAGGAAGAAAGTACTTTTATTTCTTGGATGGGTTTAGTGGATACAATCAGATACAAATTGGGAAAGGGGATCAGGATAAAACAACGTTCACTTGTCCATGGGAAATCTTCGCTTATCGAGTCTTACCTTTTGGTTTATGGAATGCACTTGCCACTTTTCAAAGGGTAGTATTGAGTATATTCTCTGATATGATTGGAGAAACTATGGAAGTATGCATGGATGACTTCATAGTTTATGGTGAGACTTTTGAGGAAGCCACAACAAATTTTGAACTTCAATGGTGTAAGGAAACTAATATGTCCCTGAGTCATGAAAAATATTTTATGTTAATGCATGAAGGGATAGTACTAGGACATCATATTTCTGGATATGGGATAAAGGTAGATAAAAAAAATTGAGGTAATAAAAAATTTACCCACTCCTAAAACTTAGAAAGATGTTCAAAGTTTCCTTGTCTCCGTTGGATACTGTAGAAGGTTTATCTCAGATTTCAAAAAAAACTCTAAACTCTTGACCATATTTTTGTCAAAATATGTAGAGTTTGTTTGGATAGATGAACATGAACAGGTATTTCAAACTTTGAAAGAGAGATTGACCACTGCTCCAGTATTGATAGGTCCAAATTGGACCATTCCCTTTCACATATATGGATGCATCCAATAATGTGATAGGGGTGATACTAGGATAGAAATATAGTGAAGGATTTTATGCTATTTATTATTTCAGTAAACATCTTATAGTTGCTAATTTTAATTACACTATCACTGAGAAAGAGTTTACTGCAGTCGTTCATGCTATTAACAAATTTTGCCATTATATTGCAAGTTACAAGGTTTTTATGCATACTGACCATTCAACCATTAGATACCTAATGAACAAACCTATAATTAGTGGAATAATTATTATATGGCTTTTACTTTTGTAAGAATTTAATATTACAATTATTGATAAACCAGGTAAAGACAATGTGGTTGCAAATTTTCTTTCTAGGTTAACACCTCTAGATCATACAACCACAAAAGATCAATTTCCAGATGAGCATCTCTTTGCTCTTGATGAAAAAACACCATGGTATGCATATATGGCTAATTACTTATCCATGAGTAAATTATCCCATGCACTCTCACTGCATGAAAAATAGACATTAATAGAAAATATTGGGGTCTTTTCATGGATTTATGGTCGCTTGTTTAACATCGGGCTTGATAAAATCATGAGAAGGTGTGTTGTTAAAAATGATATTGCAAAAATTCTTAAATATTGCCATGATGAACCCTATGGTGTCCATTTTATAGGTAAAAGGATTGCATTTTAAGTATTGTAGGTTAGATATTTCTAGCCTTCACTAAACATGTGAGTCAATGTGACCAGTGTCAAAGGATGGGCAAACCAACTCTCTGAGATTAAATTCCACTCCAACCATATGTGCACATTGAGCCATTTGAAAAATGGGGAATGGATTTTATAGGGTCCATTAATCCACGGTCAACAGGTAAGAGATATATTTTAGTTTGTATTGACTATGTGACTAAATGGGTTGAGGTGTAGGTATTGTGTGATTCCAAGCAAAATACTAGAGTATATTTCTTGTTTACATTAATCTTCATGTGATTTGGAATTCCAAGAGAAATCACTACTTATTAGGGACCCCAATTCACTTCAAAGTTGATCCAGAAAATAATGCAGCAATAAAAAATCAAGCATAACAAGACCACTCCTTATCATTGACAAGCAAATGGACAAATAGAAGTCACTAATAATGAATTGGAGAACATTCTCATAAAAACGATGCAATAACATAAGAAAAATTGGGCCATGAGATTACCAGAAGCAGTCTGGGCTTACAAAACCACCTAGAAAACTACCATTGGTTTTACACCATTCTAGTTGGTATATGGGAAAAATGCTATGATGCCTATAGAATTTGAAATTAGAACTCTCAGAATAGCAACAAAACTAAATTTGAATCTACATGAAGCACATAAATAATGAATTCAGTAGCTTAACTAGATGGATGAATACTGGTGTGATGCTTTGCATATAATAAAATTCATTCAAAAATAGAGAAACTGGTGGCATGATCATTGTATTCAGATAAAGCAGTTCAAGTTGGAAGAATGGGCATTGTTGTGTGATTCTCGATTCTATAAAAGAAGGGAAACTCATGCAGCACTGGATGGGGCCATATGAGGTGATTGAACTAATCAACAATAGTGTTGTGCGTGTTAGAACTATTGATGGAAGCAACACTATATTGATAGTCAATGGTCATCGATTATGGCCATATCACACACCTAAGAATTATGTGATTGAGTCCATAATAGGCATGGGGGAGACCCCACTTGATTGAAATTAAAAAAAAATCAGTAATATGTGGACACATGTTTGTCCACATGAACCAAAAATAAGTTATTCTTTTTAAAGTCTCATATTTTCTTTCTTTAGTTGTGTTTTTTTATAGGAACGATGTCCTGAATGCACTCTAAAGGTAGCTTGGGAAACCTAGGCCTATCAGGCACAAGATCCATGAACATGCGCATTTCCAACTTTTTAGGAGGTTTAATTTAGAGTATGCTCATTCCCATACAGAGAGGGATAACCATGCTTGAACATGTGTGCGGGTGTTTACGTCTTCATGGAGAGAAATGCCCACATGCTAGTTTAGATAGTGGATGTTGATTATATCCTTAAAAGGAGAACATCAAAATTCTAATCAACCGAAAGTGCTCAACCATGGACACATTAGTAGACATTGACTTTTCAATGATGGGGAGGCGCTTGACTCCCACAGGCACCTGACTCCCATTATTGAAGAGTCCCAATATATATGTTCCTGATATTCAATGAATGGGTGCTTGTTTCTCGTGTATTGAAGTAAGATGCCTGATTTCTAGTGAAAAGGTGCCTAACTTCCATTCTAATGGGTGTCTGTTTCCCATGTGTTGGAGTAAGGCACGTTATTTCTAACGAAAAGGCACCTGACTTCCGTTCTAACGGGTTCCTATATCCCGTGTATTAAAGGCATCTGATTTCTAGCAAAAAACCACCTGACTTCCGTTCTAATAAGAGCATGTTTTCAATATATGAAATAAATCTTCAGCATTGAGAAGCGGTTGAAGCCACATTAGCATTTCATCCACGTGATCAAATTCAAACTTCTCATGGATAAAAATATTTTTTCGTTGGATATTTATGCACATTCCAAGACAATCAAAAAACAACTTCCAAGGAGGGATGTGTGTTGTTCCTTGGAAAAGTATTAATTTAATATTTTTCTTGCATGTTTTTTTATTAGGGAACCTCAAACGAAAAGAAAATTGCAGCACCCAAGTATAATTTCTTGACATGGAAAATATGCACGCTATTATTTATTTTGGTAATCACATTCATCATGAGACAACCAATCCATATGCACCACAAGCATCTACACATCATGCACACGTGAAACACTATTGAGGTATGTACTCAATTTTTTGTTTTATATGTATATAATTTTCATGGAAAATACATTTTTATAAATAGTGCCATCATGTTATTCATAGACATACATCCAATCATCATACCCAATTCTGCATTTTTCCATGTTTCAGTGATTAGTTGGGTGAATAATTATAACAATCATCCATTAGAAATCCGGAACACGATTTCAACGATATTTTGCACACGTCACTATAATTATTTCTAATTATGGTGAGGAAGTGTCTAATTGCACGGATACGATTGAGTTAAAATGATATGTTAAAATAACCTGTGAGCCAGGATAAGTTGCAAAGAAATCCAAAGAATATAAAAAAAATTGTAGACAAAAAACAGAGAGTAATTTGCCATGGGAAGTAAATCAACAAATCATATGCTTAAAAAGAATGATACCAAAGATCTTTCGAGGATCAATGAATATGTTTAGAGCAAATTCGTGAAGAACATAAGCTTATACTAAGAGGGGGGTCAACATTATAAGACCACTTTTTACTTTTCTTTTCCAATCAATATTATGTAATGTATAGATAGCAATATCAACAACATTAATCAAAGCAATGCACAAATCACCACACACAATAGAGACACCAATTTAACATGGTTCACCCAATGTGGGCTACTCCATGGAGAAAATATTTCACTAAAATTTTCTCAATCAATATCTTGGAAATCCTTTCCCTATTACAATGTTTATGGACCTCTATCCAAATGAGACACCAATCCCCTAATCAAGTTTGTGGATCTCTATCCACAAGAGAAATATTTCTCCTTAGCTCTGACTGGTTATCTTATAGAAGAACTGATGCCCCCACTACTCTGGCTAAATGGATCTCTATCCACTGAAGAAACCTATCATCCTCTATACTATGTCACCTTCAAAGCTCTGTCTCAAATCTGCACTAAACACAGTCCTTCGTTCTAGCACAAATATGCTCAATCTCTATATCTAGTCTGGCATAAGCCTGTCCTCAAATCTGCACCAAACTCTATCCTCAAATCTATACTAAACACAATCCTTTGGTCTAGCACAAATCTCCTCAATCTTTATCCTCTGATCTACACTAAACATAGTCCTTCTATCTAGCACAAATTTATCTTCAATATTTGTCCTTAAGCCTTAACACAAATCTTGACTTAATCTCAAATCAACTCTGCTAGATCTGCCCCAAACCTTAACTCAAGGTTTGAACAAATCAATCAATCAACTCTGCTCTCAAGTCTTATCAAAGACTTATCTCAAATCTGCCTTGTAAGCTTCCACAAAAGCTCACACTAATCTATCCACAAGTCCTCTCTAGAACTTATCCAATCTGCTCAATAAGTCCTCACTAGAACTTATCCAAATCTACTTTCAATCTCTGTTCTCAAACTATATTGTAAGCTTCCACAAAAGCTCACATAAATTTGTCCACAAGTCTTCTCTATACTTACCTCAAATCTGCTCAACAAGTCCTCACTGAACTTGTCCAATATCATAGAAATATAAAGAGAATTGTTAGAGACTCAATATGCTTCACATTCACCACAATAGTTAATTACTTTTAATCACTCTTTTTATCACATAAATATATAGAGAATTGTTAGAGACTCAATATGTTTCACATTCATCAACACTCAACCTCTTTCTCAAATCAATTCAGAATATAGAACAATTTATTTCATAGAACTTGAACTATCACATCAACACATCCACTTGACTAGGCTCAACCAACTCTACTCATCCAATCACTCAATGAATTAATCTTGGCTTACAAACCCTAGCCCAAGCATATGAACACTCACTCAAATATTTCCAACAATGCTTATCAATAAATCTCACATAACAATGATACTCATGATCTTTGCAAACCCTAGTTCAAGTTCTTCACTCACTTACTTACTTCAACAACAATGCTTATCAATAATCTTCACATAACAATGATACTCATGATATTTCCAAACCCTAGTTCAAGTTCACTCAACTAATCACTTCAACAACAATGCTTATCAAACAAGGTTTTATCAACAACTCTTTATTTCAGAAAACCTTAAAGCATTAATTCAACACACACTCAACAATGCTTACCAAACAATCATTTTCACTCCAACTTTGCATTCACAACATTCAACAATCACTCACTAGGAAGATGTGCCCATACCTTTTTGTTTGATGTAGAAGTGCCCTTAGAAAACCTATCTCAATCACAATTTCCTTCTTTCCAATTTCAATGGTTAGATGTCAAAATATCACTCTTAACACTTTCTCAAATATTCCTTAAACACACAAATAATCAAAGCTCAAATATACCTTATTTCTCCTTCTTGGAATTAACATCCATCAAATCAATACATAAAAATAATTATTTGGATACACTTTATAATCTCCAACTTAAAATAATATCCAACACCACAAAACCTCAAACAATCTTCCTAAAACACCTTTATTTCCCCTTTCAAACATTAAAGCAAATAACACCAAAATTTATTTTGCATCAACCTTATAACTCCCCTAAAACCTTACAAGCCAAATAAAATATGCAAAAAATAATTTTTTAATACCTCAACTAATTCCTTCGAAAATTTTGGCGCTCAACTAATGCATATCTTTGTTATCTCCCAAAAGGGTTATTCGAACCACAGTCTCCCCAAGCGCCAAGCGCCTTAGAGCTTTGGTGCCCACTGCGTGGGCTATAGGCACCCACATGAAGGAAGGAAGACTTCCTTCCCTTTCAACCTTCTTTTGCCATCAAATTCAACACAAAATAAAAAGTCCTCCCATAGATTCAAACCTGCATCAATCGTTGCCCTCACGACTTGCTTGCGTTGCGGTTGCCAACTGCACTACCAACACTTGGTGACCAAGGCTCCCTCCTTGGTGGATCAAATGCTTTTGGCTCCTCTTAAGCACTTAAAAATTAAAATTAAAATCCTCTTTGCACAACATGATTCGCATAAGCTCGCATAACATCAAAATTAATTCGAAGGCATTGGTAACTTTGGCTAAGGTGGGGTAATCCTCCTTTTATACACACATGGTTAATTTGCTCCCCACATCGACGCTAGAATTCAAATTTGAAATTCAAATTTCGAATTAATAACCCACCTTAAGGTTATTTAAAATTAACATAAATCAATATATAATTAGTATTAAAATTAATTTAAATAACATAAAGTTAAGTAAATTAATTTAATAAAAATATATTAATTAATTTATAATTAATTTAATCTTCCTTGTATAATATTATAAAAAATTATTATAATATTATTCACTTGGGATTTTTCTTTGCACTTTGGACCACATCTGACTTCCTGGAACCGGGTCTTGATCAACTAAAATTGGAGAACCTAAAACTGATGCTGCCCACTGAAACTGTCATTGACTGGTGCTGAAATCTTGACATCAATAACCACTTAGTATTGACATCAATGACAACTCATCTACTCAAAATGTCCAACAATCTCCCCCTTTGTCATTGATGGCAACCCAAATTCGTTTTACCAAAACTTGACCTTTTTCTTGTTCTGCTCCCCTTGAAAAATTGCTTCCCTTGAATCAATGCTCTCTCCTTAAATCAAATCTCTCCCTCTTTGACATCAATGGCAAAGTGTCACCTTTGGTGATCGGGGCTAAGAATGAGTCTCTTAGCTTACCCCTCCCCTACCTCCTCTTGAGGTGGTTAATTCTAGGGTGGGAGTATTTCTACTCCCCAAAAGCACTGGTTTTTACCTTTGTCCTCTTTACTTATCATCTGATCCTTTTCCTTTGTCTGTTCATGTTCATGTCCATGTTCCTATTCCTGTTCTTGTCCATATTCCTATTCTTGTTCATATTCATGTTCATGTTCATATCCATGTTCCTGTTCCTGTTCATGTCCATATTCCTGTTCCTGTTCATGTCCATGTTTTTGTTCCTGTTCTTGTTCATGCTTGATTTTGGAATGTCTGCTCTACACCACTTTGATGTATGTCCATAATTATTGCACTTATAACACTTAATGTCATTATTCTTTGGAGGTGCAAGTATCTTGGAATTTCTCCTGGTGAAATCATATATGTTCCTATCATGTACCTTGCAATTCATTGCCTTGTGACCAAACTGATTATATGAGTAGTAATACCCATGAAAAAATTTCCTGCTTCTGAAGTTCCCATATTCATGTCTTTCATGTGTCCTACACTGTGAAGCCATGTGCTCAAATCTATGACATGAGAAACATCATCCATTGAAATTTCCTTGCCTTGACCTCATTGGTCTCTTTGTCTCTTTTTCTCTATGTTGGTTCTCATTCCATCTGTTTCTTATTTGTGCATTGTTCCTTCCCTTGTTGAACTTTCTATTATCCAACTCTTCCTCAAAAGTCTTACTTTATTTTATATCATCTTCTTCTAAAGTTTCTTCTTCTTCAGAACTTGAGGTTGACTCATCTTCTTGTTTCTTTTGAACCTCTTCAAAATAAAGACATGTTTTGTTTGTTGATCTTCTTTGTACCTTGATCATCTTATCTAAATTCTTTGAGCTCTTTCCAAACTTGTGTAGCTTATCCTTGGAAATTTCTAATTCTTCCCTTAGTAGAGCTACTTCTTGTTCTAACTTTTCACATTCTAATACCTTTTCTTATAACTTATCCTTGAACTTCTTTTTCTTAGCTATTGACTTGTTTAGATCCTCTATAAAATTTTCTCTCTCTTCATCATGTTAGAATTAATGTAATGTGCACTATGCCTTCCTTGACACTTGTCAGTTTCACTTGACAAGTGTCATGCATTTCATATAGGCTTATGCCTAACCCTGTTTCATTTGTAATACATCTCATCTGTTTTCCTCCCAACATTTGGTATCAGAGCTCCAGGCTTTCTCTGGTCTTGTGAGCTTGAGGGGGGATTTCCCTCGGGAAATTCCCCCCTCATCCTTTCCCCCAATTTTCCCATTTTTTCATTTTTCCCCATTTTTTTTCAAAATAGGGAGTATGCTCTTCATCCTTGATGGATGAATCAGAAACCAGATTTTTGAAAATTAATGGCTGCCCCCAAATATTTTTTTTAGATCCATTTTTTCCCATATGTATCCCTCTGCGGATTCCCTAATTCAGCGTCTCTGTATTTGACTATTTCTTGGTTAAATAGGACAATACAAAGAATTTTACAAAGAGAATCTTTGTCCGTGAAGTTTCAAGCATCCAAAAGTTGTCGTGTTATCTTACCAACAGATAGTGCGGAAGTAATTATGTGTCTTCCATCAAAGAATGGTGTCCACCCCAATGGTGGAGCAAAAATTGATGACCTTATGGAAATAGTTGTTGCTATTTTTGTTGGTTCTCGATACGGCTGTTGTTGTATCATTGGCAAAAACTGATAAATTGCTAAAATTTTTGCTTTTGAAAAACTGCTCAAGTATTTCGACTCTGAAAAATCCATGAATGCAATTTTTTTTTTTAATGTCGTGATGGTGACACTAGTGGTGGGGCACAAGTCCATCTAGTTTGGGGTGAGGTGCTTTACGTTTTGAATCTTTTCGATGCTGGTATGGTCACACATATGACGTATTGCTCCGCTGTGCCTAGTAGGAAGAATTGCCAACATGCCACAAATTTTTTTTTCCCTCATGCTCAGAGTACCCGTGAAGAGCCGCATCGATTTACTTCCACGACGAATTGATTTGGGTTGTTTGAACTGTCATTTTTGTTTGTACCTGTAAGCGGATGATTACAACTGTCTTAGATGAATGAGATGTTATTCGCTCAGAACAATGAGATGCTATCGTCAGTGCGAGCGAGCAGAGGAATGGCTCTAAATGAGGAATGGTTTCTTTGTTTTTTTTGTGGAATAGTGTTTTTTCATTGGCCTGTGATAAGGAGAGTGTATGTCCATTGCCATTGCCATTGGTTGTTATGCAATCATATGGATTCTGGATTCTGAAATAACCAGCAACAACATCGTTGGATTACTGTTATGTGGATGGGCAGACCCTGTGTTGTAGCTGATGAAGGAGCTATAATTTGTAACAGACAAAGTCATTCTGACCTCATTGAGCTGCTGGTGGATCATTCTGACATGTTTGATTTTGCAAATATTATTTTTAATATTGACAATTTCGGATATGAAAACCATCACAGCCCCTGTGCAGCCTGTCTTCACTGCCAAGCGTTGAAAGTTACTGCTAGTTTTTTTTTTTGGTGGCCTTTCAGATTGAAGTGATTGACCGAGCCATCACTAGCCATCACATTGTTGGGTTACCATTAAATTGAAAGGGTGCATTCATTCTAAAAATTGTTGAAGCTGCGAGCTATCTGCCAGTAATTACTATTGTGAAAGAGTGGGAGAACCAAATTTGCTACCTGTTCAGATTACCGTGATGTGCGCAATGATCGAGATTTTTGAGGGATCGTTGAAGAAATAACACAAGGAGAACCAAAAAATGACAATCTAAAATGTTGGAGGCATCTGTGGGTGATAATGAATGGATGGTCACATTAACCCTATGGTGTTGCCACAATTTTGCAGTTTTGTTGTGCCTGCCCATGGTTGTATTCGAACCTAGGACCTGTTGTGAACCTGATTTCCAACTTGGATTGTTATGGAAATAATTTCGCATTGTTGGGCTTACAACACTAGGAATGCTGGAAATTCTTCTGCAAATATAGAGATTGAACTTTTTAGAGGCATAGCATTCAATTTCTTTGCTTGTGTGGCATGCTTTACGGATTCGAGTAGTGTTCAGATGTGATCGGGTGGTACAAAAGTACGCAACAAATGGCCACAATGCATTGTATCTCCTTTAGTTTCTTTGATGAATAATTGAAGACTGTTGTGAGCATTGAGAGCGACAGGATGACGCCGATCGATCTACCCATGGCAAGCCGTCTCCTATCGATCATCGTTCAGTTTCACCCCTCTGATGCATGAAAAAGGGCAAAATCTTGGTAATCTACGATTATATGATGAATCGGTACCTGAGAAAGATGCTGTGCTACAAGAAAGGATTTGTGCTCGACTAGGCCAACCGGTATAGGATCGTGAAAGGGCTCACCGTCGGGTTATTGTATTCGACTGTGGACCTCGCTAGCGGATTATTACATCCAGAGGGGGCTGTTTGAGAAAGCTTGGCAGCATTTGGCGATTGATTTTTTTTTAAAATATAAGATCTCCGAGCCCAATGCACAACTACTCCACCTAAACTATAGCGCCTGTAGCTTTGATTTTTTGGAAACATACTTGAAGATCGCCCGAGCCCACGTGGCCAAAATGGTGGTAACACCGTTCGACAGTTTCGAGAGAATCCTCGTTACAGACGGTCGTCGAGATTGGCACCAACGATCCGGGTCGTAGATGCTAAAGAAGGCACTTCCATATTTTTGCATTCATAACATCATGAGGTGATGCATTGGAGCTATTGTTTAGAAGTACGCCCGTTAAGCCGGTGGGCACGCTGGTTCCTGGCCTACGCAATGTTCGATGAAGAGACTCATATCGAAGAAGTGTCTCTCTATAGCGGTGCGTCTTTACCCAACAAAACGATGTTGGGGCTCATCTCTGGAGTTGCTGCCAGCAATGGTAATGCCAACAGTCGCATCTTCCTTGACAACATGTTGGACCCTCTTAAAGTGAACGACAAGATCGTGGTGTGCAAGAGGGGGTCGAGCGCTAGGGTCGCAAAGGGGTTCATCGTCAAGCAAGCTGGTGGCACGGGAATGATATTGGCCATTTGAATGGGACAATTATAATTTACCTTTAAAGTGGATGCACCACTTTGATTGTTTTTTGGAACTTGAAGTGCTTGTGACTTATTGGCCATTTTTTTTTAAATGTTTTCCATATGGTGGAAAAGAATGTTTGTTATTTTGAAGAAGTTGTATTGGCGGATAGTATGGTCCTTGGCCATTTTTTCCATATGGAAGTGGCACTGAAAGGCCCACATGACCTGTCTATTATATTTCAAAAGTGACGACCTACATGGTCCCTGTAATTCCCCTACGAGGGAAATTGATGCTATTTTTTTGCCTGAGAGCGATGCCGCCATTGAGCGATGTTGTCTATTTACTGCCTAGATAGGCATGCTATTGTTTTTCCACATGTTGAAGGACCCATTCACATACAAGTATAGGGGTATTTATAGTTGTTGGAAACATTTTTACGTGATAGACACAATGGTGGTGTCATATTGTAATTTTGAGGCTATTTCATTTGAGTTTTTTAGCCTCAAAGTTTTCTACCTTGGAGTGCACTATCGGTTGAACCCGACACTCCCAAGGCACTTGTAAGTGAACCTAGTATCTAGTATTCTCCTCTTTCTACTTGGTGGATGCAGCGGCTGGTTACCCATGCATTTTGGTAAGATGAGGTGACTACCATAAGGACACTTATTCTAGGGACTACAGACAAAGACACCCTAGACTCTATCCGAGGTTTTTTTTGGATATACTTCTGAAGACTATAGATGAAGACACTTCAGAAGATTCTCTTCTATTCTTATTTCTTCTCCTCCATATTTGGCTTCTATGGCTCATTTTATTGTATTTCATGGCTCATTTTTTCTTATGTATTAAGGTGCATTTTCAGCAGAGACCGACACCTTCTAGATTGAGTTCACCATGAGGAGGGATTTGATATTTATGGTGGGGCTAGTCAGTGACCTACGAGAGGAAACATCCTCTGAGGATGACCTGCAGAGGCAACAGACCTAGAAGTGGCTAACCCTGAGGCACCCATGATGATCCTGAGGCACTTAGATGACTGACCTAGTGGCAACGGACCCGTGGAAGTGGTTGACCCTGAGGCAATAGATCGAGATGTATACATAGTGAATCTAGCATTATTCACAGTTGGAGAGCCAAGCGCAAAGAGCACAAGCCTAGACCAAATTAGCAATAAAAGAGGATGATAGGTTACTTTTAGAGAAGTCAACATTAAGGGGGAATGTTACCTAATGTTGATTTGTTTTTTTATTTAGTTAGGATAGTGCACTTTAAGGGGGAATGTTAGAATTAAAATGCACTATGCCTCTGTTTTGACACTTGTCAGTTTATATTGACACTTGTCATTTTATATTGACACTTGTTAGAATTAAAGGAGGATGTAGAATTTTTTTTAGAGAAGTCAACATTAAGGGGGAATGTTACCTAATGTTGACCTATTTTTTTTCTTTAGTTAGGATAGTGCACATTAAGGGGGAATGTTAGAATTGATGTAATGTGCACTATGCCTTCCTTGACACTTGTCAGTTTCACTTGACAAGTGTCATGAATTTCATATAGGCTTATGCCTATATATTGTAACCCTATTTCATTTGTAATACATCTCATTTGTTTTCCTCCCAACACATCACATTCTTGAAATTGAAACTCAAGTTGGGAGTTTTGCTTTCTTACCTTCTTTAAAGTTTTAAGAGCATAAATAAGCTATCCCTCAAGATTAACTCCTTTTTCTGATTCTTCCTCTATTTGTTTGTCTTCGAGAACATCTTCATTCTTTTTTTACTTGTCTTTTGTAGGATCACCTCCTTCTTCTTCTAGTGCCATTAGAATATTTTCTTCTGGTCCTTCAAGTGTATCTTCATATTTATCATCACTGAAACTAAAACCATTCCTTGTACAACTATCTTCAAGATATCCAAATTTACCACATCTAAAACATTTGAGAATTATTGGTGACCTTTTCTTAACTTTTTCTTTTTCTTCAATCAGAAATAGGACTTCATATTTGTCATTATCTGAGAAACTATTATCACTAACAATTGAGTACTTACTTGCATTTTATGCACAATAGCTCCTCTTTTGTCTTTGAAAGAACTTATTTTCTTATTTACCTTGTCCATCCTTTCCTTTCTTTTGGTACATATTTATTTTTGATTCCCTATTTCTGTGATCCTATTTTTCTTCATCATTGTTATTTTTAGCTTCTTGACAATGAGGTGCATAGTGACCATACTTTCCACAATTGAAACATCTAAAAAATTTTGCATCTTTAATTATTATTGAATCCTTATTCCTTCTGCCATAATTAGCTTCTTCATCATTGGATGACTCATTGCTTGAATCTTACTTTTTGCTCTTTGTCTTCTCAGTAGATTTGAAGGCTTATTCCTTCCGAAGATTAGGTTCCTCTTTTGTTCTTAACTCAAAAGTTGTAAGAATACCAAGTAACATATCTCTTGTCAAATAATCACCATCTTTTGATTCTTCTATAGCAGAGATATTTTCACTAAACCTTTTTGGAAGAGATCTTAAGATCTTATCACAAACATTAGATTCTTCAATCTCAAGTCCAAGTCCTTGCATGACGTTAACAAATTCATCTACTCGAAGTAGATAAGTACTAATGTTTTTCTCATCCTTCATTCTTAATTCTTCAAACTGTCCTTTGACATTTTGTATCTTTGCATTTTTGACATTTTTATCTCCTTCATATATGCTTTGCAACTTATCGCAAATTCCTTTTGCATCTTTATAATGCATAATTTTTATGAATTTTATTCTATGCAAATGTCTCAAAATTGCATTCATTGCTTTTGAATTGTAATGCTTTAGAAGCTTACCTTCCTTATCTATAGGTGGATCAGCTGGTGGTATGTATCCATTTTCAACTGCTTCCCAAATTTCATTGCCAAGTGCCATCAAGTGAATCTTCATTCTCGTACTCTAAAATATATAATCGCCTCCATCAAATATTGGTGTTGAATTATCTGAGGACCCATTCTTAGAATCCATTGTGTTCTTGAAAGCTTTTCCTTCAAGCTGTTAAACTATTTCGAAGGAACCCGCTCTGATATCAATTGAAGAACACAAGCTTATATTGAGAGGGGGGTGAATAGTATAAGATCACTTTTTACTTTTCTTTTCCAATAAATATTATGCAATGTATAGATAGCAATATCAACAACAGTAATCAAATAAATACAAAAATCACCACACACAATAGAGACACCAATTTAACGTGGTTCACCCAATGTGGGCTACTCCACAAAGAAAATATTTCACTAAATTTTTCTCAGTCAATCTCTTGGGAATGCTTTCTCTATTACAATGTTTATGGAACTCTATACAAAGGAGACACCAATCCCCTAATCAATTTTGTGTATCTCTATCCACAAGAGAACTCTTTCTCCTTAGATCTGACTGGTGATCTTCTAGAATAACTGCTACTCCCAGTACTCTAGCTAAATGGATCTCTATCCATTGAAGGCACATGTCGTCCTCTATACTCTATCACCTTCAAAGCTTTGTCTCAAATCTGCACTAAACACAGTCCTTCGATCTAGCACAAATCTGGTCAATCTTTGTCTCTAGTCTGACACAAGTCTATCATCAAATCTGCACCAAAATATATCCTCAAATATATACTAAACACAGTCCTTTGGTCTAGCACAAATTTTCTCAATCTCTGTCCTTTGATCTACACTAAACATAGTCTTTCGGTCTAGCACAAATCTATCCTCAATCTTTGTCCTCAAGCCTTAACACAAAGCTTGACTTAATCTCAAATCAAATCTGCTATATCTGCCCCAAATCTTAACTCAAGGTTTGAACAAATCAATCAATCAACTTTGCTTTCAAGTCTTCTCAAAGAATTATCTCAAATATACCTTGTAAGCTTCCATAAAAGCTCACATTAATATGTACACAAGTCTTCTCTATAATTTGTCCAATATGCTCAATAAGTCCTCACTAGAACTTATCCAAATCTGATCTCAATATCTGTTCTCAAACTGTATTGTAAGCTTCCACAAAATCTCACACAAATCTATCCACAAGTCTTATCTAGACTTGAATCAAATCTACTCAACAAGTCCTCACTAGAACTTATCCAATCTCATAGAAATATAAAGAGAATTGTTAGAGACTCAATATTCTTCACCTTCACCACGATGCTCAATTACTTTCAATCACTCTTTTTATCACAGAAATATATAGATAATTGTTATAGACTCAATATGTTTCACATTCATCAACACTCAACCTATTTCTCAAATCAATTCTAAATATAGAATAATTTGTTTCATAGAACTTGAACTATCACATCAACACATCCACTTGACTAGGCTCAACGAATTCTACTCATCCAATCACTTGATGAATTAATCTTAGCTTACAAACCCTAGCCCAAGCATATGAACACTCACTCAAATATTTCCAATAATGCTTATCAATCAATCTCACATAACAATGATACTCATGATCTTTGCAAACCCTAGTTCAAGTTCTTCACTCACTTACTTACTTCAACAACAATGCTTATCAATAATCTTCACATAACAATGATACTCATGATCTTTCCAAACCCTAGTTCAAGTTCACTCAACTAATCACTTCAACAACAATGCTTATCAAACAAGGTTTTATGAACAAATCTTTATTTTAGAAAACCTTAAAGCATTAATTCAATACACACTCAACAATGCTTACCAAACAATCCTTTTCACTCCAACTTTGCATTCACAATATTCAACGATCACTCACTAGGAAGATGTGCCCATACCTTTTTGTTTGATGTAGAAGTGCCCTTAGAAAACCTGTCTCAATCACAATTTCCTTCTTTCCAATTTCAATGGTTATATGTCAAAATATCACTCTTAACACTTTCTCAAATATTCCTTAAACTCACAAATAATCAAAGCTCAAATATACCTTATTGCTTCGTCTTGGAATTAACATACATCAAATCATACATAAAAATAATTATTTGGATACACCTTATAATCTCCAACTTAAAATAATATCCAACAACACAAAATCTCAAACAATCTTCCTAAAACACCTTTATTTCCCTTTTCAAACACTAAAACAAATAACACCAAAATATATTTTGCATCAACCTTATAACTCCCCTAAAACCTTACAAGCCAAATAAAATATGTAAAAATTAATTTTAATACCTCAACTAATTCCTCTAAAAATTTCGGCGCTCAACTAATGCATACCTTTGTTATCTTCCCAAAAGGGTTTTGGCGTAATTCGAACCGTCATCTCCCCAAGCACCAAGCACCTTAGCGCTTTGGTGCCCATCGCATGGGCTATAGGCACCCACATGAAGGAAGGAAGACTTCCTTACCTTTCAACCTTCTTTCATTGTCGAATTCAACACAAAACAAAAAGTCCTCCTACAAATTCGAACCTGCGTCAATCGCTACCCTCACGACTTGCTTGCGCTGCGATTGCCAACTGCGCTACCAACGCTTGGTGACCAAGGCTCCCTCCTTGGTGGGTCAAATGCTTTTGGCTCCTCTTAAGCACTTAAAAATTAAAATTAAAATCCTCTTTACACAACATGATTCGCATAATTTCGCATAACATCAAAATTAATTCGAAGGCATTGGTAACTTTGGCTAAGGTGGGGTAATCCCCCTTTTATACACACATGGTTAATTTGCTCCCCACGTCGGTGCTAGAATTCAAATTCAAAATTCAAATTAATAACCCACCTTAGGGTTATTTAAAATTAACATAAATTAATATATAATTAATATTAAAATTAATTAATAATTAATTTAAATAACATAAAGTTAAGTAAATTAATTAATAAATTAATTTAATAAAATTATATTAATTAATTTAATCTTCCTTGTATAATATTATAAATAATTATTATAATATTATTCACTTGGGCTTTTTATTTACAATTTGGACCAAATTCAACTTCCTGGAACCAGGTCTTGATCAACTGAAACTGGAGAACCTAAAACTGATGTTGTCCACTGAAATTGCCATTGACTGGTGCTGAAAGCTTGACATAAATGACCACTCACTCTTGACATAAATGATAACTCATCTACTCAAAATTTCAAACAATTCATAGTTTTCAAATGGATGTCTTACTATCATCTGGTTAGTCAGAACTAGGATGTTGAAGCAACCAAAGAATTTTCAGAATCCTTGAGGGATGAGGTCATCAGAATGCACGGATTGGAACTTCTAGTCATAGAGGCCCATATTATTGTAGTTATTGGTCTCCCTCAAATAGGAGATAATTTATATAAATATGATAACCCTATGCATTGTGCATAGAGGTTTTTCAGGCAATCAACGATGTATCTAATGCGCTCTAGACTATCGAGACAATACCTCCTAGATCTCTGGAGCCAAGTCTTTGAGCAAATAGCCCGATTCTTCACCTGCACGGGTAGGTAATCATGGCTCAACATAAACCATTTATGTTTTCTAAATTATTTGCTACATGGGTACAAGATCAATGTTCCATATTATTTATTGTGTGCCCTACAAGATGAGGCTATACGATATCAAATAGGGACAACTATTGTCCTAGCGCACCATGGGCTGATTTCAGTCCTAATTAGGCACATAAAGAGGCATCAATTGAAGAATATTATGCCATTCTAGAGTAGTAGGATATGATAGATGTGCTTGACTCTTGTAGTCAATGGGCTGCAGGGGCATCAGGTCCAACCAAGTCGGAGCCTACCTCCTATGATGATCAATTAATAGGGGAGGTAGGGCAACCTCCATCCCCTATTTATTAATATTTTAATGAGGAAGAAGGACCAAGCATGTCAAGCCCTATTCATATGATGACCTACCCAAGGACCATAAGTAGGATAAAGAAAGAGTCATTGGTTTTCTCCAATTTGTCTCGTGATGAAGAAGTCATTGGTATGATCAAGGATGAATGTGCTACTCAGGTGCTGTAGAACATTGTTGACGGTGAACCTTCTCACCCAAAAGTCCAAGGATAATATCTACAAAAATAGGTGCAGACATTAAAGGAGTAAGCATTCATTTGGGAAGGCAAGTACAAAGCAGAGTATACTCTCTTTGAAGTATCTAGAAAGGCTTTTATAGAAAAGCAATTGGAGATGAACAACACCATACTCCAGTTGCAAGACATGGTGTAGTGATTGAAATAATAGATTCAAAAAACATAGGTTAGCCATCTATCCAAGGTTGAAACTACAATCCATATAGACTAGGCGATGGAGGTGCCTACAACTTCTCTAGAATTTGAGGAAAAGATTGCTTCTTTTGGATAGATTAGGTTAGATGCTAGAAAAAAAGCCAACTTAGAAGCTGAAGTAGGGGACCTTTCTAAGGCCTTTAATAAAATAATTTGTGAAGAAAAAGGGAGCCCAAATCTACAAGTAGAGCCCCCTTTAGTAGATATTTATGACAGTGAAACTGAGGAGTCAGTAGAGATACATGATGCTGCCTAGTCCAATGGCCAACCGCCAGATGACCAAATAGGAGTGGCACAGTTAGTTGGGAAATATGAAGCATAATTGGGTGCCACTTAGTCGATTGGAGATACAAAAATATTTGATCATGCTATCTAGAGAAAATTAGTTCAAAAGCAAGGACATGAAAGGGATCACCCACATGGATCAATTGATTCCAAATAATATGCGCAGTCAACTGGTCAGCCATTAGTTGACCAAACCACGACTGAATAGTTGGATGAACAGACCATAATTGGACCAACTGGGAACACACCAGGGGCCCAAGAAAAGCAATATGTAGAGTCCTTTGAGGTCTATGAAATACCACCCATGAAGAAGAAAGAGGAGGTTGGTCCTTCGGCATCCACAGTTGAGGCAACAGCACCTGGACCATGAAGAAAATTCTAAGCCAAAAGGAAAGTAGTAAGCATCGTAGAAAAAGTGGAAGACAAGGGCTAGAACAACAAAAAATCCAAAGCAAAAGGCTACCCAAAAAAAATTGAAGGTGCAGCCAAACCTGAACTCATATGAAGAGTGGGCTGCATCCATGAAAGACTTTTCCATCCAAAGGAAGCAATTTCAAGAGCTCCAAAATAACCTGAAGGAGGCTAAAAAGGAGTGAAATAATTACAAAAAAATGGCTCGAGAGCCTAGTATTTTTGTTCATCCTGCACAGCAAAAATAATTCTAGAACCTATATGGTTCAAAATATGGCAATACCTCAAGGATGAGGGAATATCTAGACAAGATGGACATATTCTGCAAAGACCTAATGATGCCACCACTAGTTCAAGAGTTTGAATATCTATCCCTTAAAGATGTAGAGGATAATGACGTAGAGGAAAATAATGTAGAAGAGAATGTTGTAGAGGATGCCACGCTTGACCCTAATGTGGTAAAATTGCCAAGGGCCTGAGTACATGATACATCCCATTATCCACCATGGTATAAGCCTGAATTTCCAGTGGTAGTCTAGCTTCCTCCAAACCATCAGTACTAAAAGCAAGTTGAGCCTACATTCTAGAAGGATACCACTACATTTATAGGATTCTACGTAGCAAAAGTAGCAGGTAAAAAGGGGTAAATTAGAACAAATTCAAATATAGGAGAATGGCCTAGTCAACCCCTATGGTGCAGTCTATGAAATAAGGAACCCAAAATAGAAACATGTCCCAATCAATCGAAATAGGGTGGCAAATGGAAATGTAATAAGGAAAAAGATAGAGCCACAACTGAGGAAAGAAAACGTAGAAACAAAGCATACTAGTAGGCTGTTGACCAAACAGGGGATTACCAATAGAAGGTGCCATGAGGGTGTGGCAATAGTTAGGCATGGGGGAATGATGAGCACAAAAAATGCTCATATTTTTGTATGGATTAATAACATGTTGTGTGACATTATTTTGATAGAATGTACTTTTTATGAAAGTTTTATATATATTTAATAGGAAATTGTGTATATTATCTAATATGCATTTTGAGTGTGATTTGTGTGTAGATTCAATGATTTTGCTACTTTTATGCATATCTATGTCAAGGTCCCATTTGGACCTAGCACTTCATGTTTTATGGTGGAGAACTAAGGACAAATTTGACCACAACAAAGAGTTACATACACTGAGTTAAGGTGCCTAACTTTTGGCTAAAAGCTAGAAGGCACCTAACTCTTGTCTTCTGAAAGAGTGGTGCCTAACTCTCGACTTCAAGGTTAAAGGTGCCTAACTCCCAGCTTCGAGGTTGATGGTGCCTGACTCCCGACTTTGGAGTCAATAGTGCCTGATTTCCAACAATAGGTTGGATGATGTCGGACTCCCGTTGAAGCAGAGTACAACAAGAACCCCATTTTCAGAAGAAATAAAATAGTGGTTTCTAGCAATATATGCAGATGAAGGACAACATAATGAACCCAAAAAATTATTCATTTCTCATTAATGATTAAGCAAACTTGTAAATCGATTGTATGAAACTATGGATATCGATTGAAGTATGGTTTTAGATATATTCTGTTCGATAAATAGAACATGCCTAATTTATCCTGTGAAGGATAAATTTAGTGCGTGTTTTTTGTCTAAGATTTTTTTTTACGTGTTTTTTGTAAAAATAAGTATGAAATAGAATTGCCTAAGTTTGTAATCAAGGATGGTTGTACACTATATAAATGCACAGACCACCCCTGAAAATGATCTTGAACAGTTTTCTGTAAATCACTTCTGAAGCTGCAATAAACTTTATTCGAGTGTTCATATTTATATTTCTAAGTGTCTCGTGTGTGTGAATTAATATGGGCAAAATCTACTGGAAGCCTGGACCCACTCTCAACAATATTCCTCCCCTTTTGTCTATTGTTTTGTAATTTATTTATGAACTTTTTATTCTCTGTTTTCTATCTTTTCTGTAGTTTACTTGATTACTGTAATTTTCTCGGTTTTTCTGTATTTTCCAGCAAGTGTGTGTTTTTACTTTCTATAGTTTATTTCTAGTCATGTGTTTGAATATGTAGACTAGATTAATGGTTTGGACAAGAAACATGATGACACCACAAACCACCCCCCAAAACTTAGGACATAGTGGACTCATCTTGTTGGTTTTATAGGCATAAATTGTGCATGGTACTTCACAAAGTTTACGAGCTTTCCCAGGTTTGACAATTTAAATGGAGGCAATAAATTAACTGTAGTTGTAACCAATGTTTTTTTCAACAATTATCAAATACTCACACACATATCCAAAGATCACCTATGCTAAGACTCCATATGAGGAAAAGACATAAAGAGTACTCTCTCTACATATCTACTTTAATATTTTATAGTGACAACATGCATTAACTTATTTATAAACTTCAAGTTTCCCTTGGACCACCCAATTTCCCTCTCCAAAAGAGGCTTGCATAGACCTATTTAGTAAAATATCCATTATAAAACCCTAAGAGTACTTGTGAAAATAATTAAAAGAAAATAAATCATAAAAGACTAGACCTTGATGAATAATCTAAATCATTAGCCCAAGGGAGAAAGAGGAATTTACTAAAGCATATTTAGAATCCTTTTATTGTATTCCTCTAAAAGACTAAAAAACTATTGTAAATGTCACAAATCCAATTGTATCTCCCATATATGTAGATAAAATATTCTAGTTACATAAAATATGGTAGTTGAGTTTTAGGACTGTCCTACATAATTTACCTCCTAATGTTTTTGTTGAAGGGTCAACAATGATCCCCTTGTGCTCCTTGGAAATTGTGACTTCCCACGGTTATTATTTTTATGTTTACCACCTTTGTCAAGTGAGTGCATTCAATTCCCTATGCCTCGTGCGGGGGGTGTCAGTCCTAGGAAGTTTGGGCGAGTGTGTGACGTGGCTCTACCAGACGACCTCTAGGGATTTTTACCCAAGGCTAGTTCATTTCTTCTAGATGTTTTATTTAGCACTTGTATTCCTCCGCTATGCTAATCTACTCCTAGCCTAGGTTTCTTTTGGGGAAAAAGGAAAAGAGAAATAAAGCATGAGACAAAGCATAAAGTAAACTACATAAAACATAAACTATCTAGCATATTTAAGGGTGGCAATGTACCAAATAAGAAAATACAAATTCCATCTTATAGCATTGGGATAAATGAACACATAAACCAAGAACGACAGAATGTTGAACATAGGTTTGTTCATATAATTATGCAATATGTATAATAAAAAGAGGCTTAGGGCCTGTACACGCAGTTGGCTCAAGTCTCAAGTCCAAATTAAGAAAGAGAGTAGAAAAGGGAGAAAGTAGATACCACATGTTAGATATTAGACACAATATCAAATCCAAACTCCTTTCTTTAGGTATTAGGATTGATATTTATATCGTTCTTACAAAATTTTGGAATTCAAAATCCCCTCTTAAAAAATAGAGGGAAAGAGAAAAACTAAGTACATTAATAAATGAGCTTTTCAAGAAAATAACACTGTATAATACAATATTTGCTAAAATTTATTATTCATAGGTTTAGTGCTAACAACATTATCCTTTGAAGACACCCTCTGGTCACTCCATACACCAAAACCCTTCTTTGGACATCGGGTCCCAACATCGCATTGTCTCATTGTCCTTGCGAAGAGGCCTAGTGAGGATAGATTTTATGTAATTTTCCTTGTCACAATGTAATTGTTTCTTCAAAATTGAACCATAGTGAAAAACTCACTATAATTATAACATGTCCATGAATTGACATCACCAATGCAAATATCTTGAAAAATAATTCCATTTAGATAAAAGTTCTTAAAATGCTTCTACATGCAAATGTTATGGCCTTTAGAGTATTTTCCTAGTGAGCTTCCAAAAAAGCAAAAGCTAAATCCTAGAACCTTATGAAATGAAATCTCATAACAACCTTTAACTATTGTGCATTTATTTGGAGGTGTATACCACTAAGTTTTTGCAATTTGAGCACCACTTGAGTGCTTGATCAACTATGATTTTGATGTCTTTTTACCATTGTCTATTGGAGTATATAATTTAGAAAATATGATACATGGCTTAGAATATGGCCACATAGACCACCATATTGGTTAATATTCATCTAATCTTCTTTGTAAAATTTGTAATAAATGTCAAATATATTAGAATCATGGCCTCATAGGTGCTAAGCACATCATGCTAGCCAACTCAACAACACAAAGCAAAACAAAAGAGCAAACATGTGTTCCAAACACACATCTTTCCTTTCCTAAAAACTCATTGACTATTTTGCTAATGTGCACAATGTTTATTGAGTAATATATCCCTCTATTGAATACAACATGCTATCTTGACATTATAAAATGAAAAATGTCACCATTCGATACTATGGCTTGTTCTCTCCCATGCAAAACATAAAAAACCATTCCAAGCCACCAATTGGGATGAAGAAGAAAATTTAAAAACTATACCATTCTTCTCAAATAATTCAAAAAATACACCATTCACTTTGATAAAAAATAGTTCCCATCAAAATTTGAACTCAGGCTCCTCATGTTTGAACATTTTATAGCAAGCCATCCTAGCCACAATGGACACCTTATCGGGTGCATTGGGATGTGATTTTTCTCCTTGAAGAGAGGTGTCATGTATTCCATATTGCAAGGGTACAAAAGCAAATCCAAGGTGCACAAAAGAAACCTTATTTAAATTTGAAAAATCACAAGCAAACTTTATATTCTTTGAAATTTGAAAGGCAACAATCTTAATCCATTGTCTTTAAAATCCTTTAGCAACATCATGATCCTTTAGTTTTTGAATTTTGAAACCCTTTGTGAAAAATAAATATAGATTTTCTCCATTGCTCTAAAAAATGGATGATAAAAAATAGGGTAAAAACTCCTTTTTACCTCTTATTCGAAAACAACTAATGAAAGTTTGAGGAGGTAATCATCCTAGGATTTAGAATAAAAATAAATTGCTTTGAATATCATTTCTACTTAACTAAGTGAGGCATCTCCATACCCACTCTGATACCATGAATTTCAGACTTATTTCTAGAAATTAATAGAAACAATCCATCCACTTAAATTTTATATAGAAAGCATAAAAATGACAAAATAGAGAAATGTATATTGGGTATCCATAGGCACCATAAATAATCACTATATTATTTGTAGATAAGAATCATGACACTTTGATATAATGGATAGAGTGGTGCAAATATTTATACCAATACCAAAACCCCAATTACATGAATTATATTAACCTAAGCAGGCATAACAAGGGGGATTAAGGTTAATTACAACTTATAAGGTGGGTTTAACCATAACAAGGCTAACCACAACCCATAGGGCTTACATAATAAATTATTACAATAAATTAAGTACAAATATACAATGATTTACCATAGTCCTATATAATATTACATTATACAATGTTGGAATTGGGCATAGGTAAGATTACACTTTCAATAATATTTGCCTAATATCTGTCTACCATTTGTAAGGTTTGATGTAACCTAGAGTTTTGATTTCTTTCTTAGCTCTTTGACAAATTTGACAAGATAAAACAAATTTGTTAATACCATTTCTCATATGAGGAAAAAACACCTTCTCACTTTCCAAATTATAAATTTTATCTTACCCCAAATATCATCCCAATCCACCATTATCTAGATTTAGGATCATTTCCATCCTCTTAGAACTAATAATAATATAAAACTAGAATCCCTTAATTTTAAAGCCATCAACTAACAAATATTTACTTTAAGACCTTTTATTCATGCCATTTGTGTTGGATAGTGTATTATAAATTTGGTTAAGATATGAATTGGTTTCATACTTTTCCTTCATGTCCTTGAGTCCAATAAATTGATTTTCCATTGCAAAAAGTAGATAATACCTTCCACTCAAATTATAAACTACAACATTGGTATTCTTTCTTAGGTATAACTTTGTAAAAGGGATATCCATTTGACATGTTTGTGAGACAACCTAAATTTAAAATATATATACTTCAAAACTTGATTATCCACTAATAGTGTGGAATCCCTATGTAAAATATAGCTCCTCTAATTGTTTAATGCTTGATTTATAGCATTTAGATTCTTATCATAAATGCTACATTAATTTTAGCCTCATTAAAATTTTTGATATTATGGGTAACTAGCTTCCATTCTTGACTTAAAATTACAACAATAACTAATGTTAGAGCATCATATTCCATGGTAAAAAAACTTGTCAAAATCTAATAAAGTAGGGATTAGTGCTTTTTAAACCTTCCTTTTAAGATCTTAGAAGTTTTTTGTAACTACTTTAGTCCATGTAAAAGATTTCTTTTTTGTATAATCTTTCAAGAGTGCAAATATAATTGAAATGATAAATAAAAATTCTATAAAACCTTGAAAGTCCAAAACAATATTTACTTATATATTATATTTTGAGGAGAAAGCTATTTGAGTAGGCCATTATAACCTTTTTTTGGGATCCATATGAACTCCATGTATAGAAATAACATTGTCCAAGGAAATAATCTTCTCATTGCAATACTTGCCTTTCTAAGATTAATAATGAATATTTATTTCCTAAGTATGTTAACTATAGATTTCAATTGGTCAAGATGCTCATTCTTAATTTTACTAGTTACCAAAATGTTATCAATATAGATTAATAAAATTTCTAATTAATGCCTTATTACCTAGTTCATAGTTTACATGAAAGTTGAGGTAATATTGGGTAATGCAAATGGTATCATTACCCATTCATATAATCCATAATTAGTTTTGAAATTTGACTATAGTTCACCTCCTTCCCTATATTCTAGTTTGATGGTAGACACTTATAAGATCAATCTTAGATATTACCTTAGCATTTGCTAAGCAATCTACAATATTATCCATTATTGATAATGAACACTCATCTTTCATTATGATTTTATTAATGGCATGTAATCCATACACAACCTCCATTTGTCATCCTTCTTTGGTTCAATAGTTGTCAATTTAACATATTAATGTATGCTCTCATTTAAATCCATCCTTTACAAATTTATAAATTTTCTCCTTATCTTCTAATTTTGCAAGGGAGTCAATATATAAGTAATTTGGTTCAATAAATTTACACTAACCAAGTCATTTTGGTGAACAATACACCATGAAAATGATAGACTAGTTAAAACCCTTTGATTTAAATCTCAAATGTTATTGTAATGTCTTTTAAACCTTGGTACGTATTTGTATTACCTTTTCCTCTAATAGGTAGAATCATATTTTTTTTCTCTTATTTTATAAACATTTTATATTCTACTATGAGAAGAGAGAGAGAATTCACATCATACTTTTCATCTCCCTTGCCTTTTCTTAACTTGCTTTCCCATGAACATGTTTTATTTACCTTTATGGGTAGACTCCCTATCATATTGCCAAGGCCTACAAAGCAATAAATGGTATGCATCTAGAGATACATTGCACAACACCCCACTCTTGTAGATACTAAAATTAAATGAAGTAAAGTTAAATTTATCAATATAGAGAATATGATCTTCTTTAGCCATGAAATTGTGTAAGGTTTTGATTTAGAGAAATAATGCGAGGAGCATCCAGTGGTGTAAGAGTGATCTTGCATCACCCAAAAAAAAAAAAAAAAATTGTAATTTTTTTTTATTTTGTAAAACTAGTTTAACTTGCAGGATATTTTTGAAGGTCTTAGAGGTCGAATTTGAGGATTTTTGGTTAGACGTCACCCTGCTTAGCTCATTTCATGTCATTTTCGAAAACATGCTATAATAGTCAATCGGGTCAACAAGTGCGAATTTATGACCTCGACAAGTTGTCCCCAAAATTCAAATTTGAATTTTAATGGTTTTAGGTGGGAAAAAGGGAAAACAGGGTATTTGAGGGAATTTTCAAAATTGTAAAGGGGCCTTTTCTCTGGTATCCTTATTTTTGGCATGAAAGTAATGAAAGTTTTGATTCTCTGACTTGTTCAAAGGAAAAATACCTGTGTATCATTTGTTTGGTGTTGCTAGTGTAACGTGATCTACATTAAGTGGTATCAGAGCGAGAGTTCCTGAGTGTGTAAATAGACCACCAGACGTGAGGCAGTTTACACCAGGATCCATGGTTAAGGTTTGTGAGAGAAGTGAGCAAAATGCCTCCACGAAGAAACCATGGTGGTGGGAGAAATATGGTGCTAGAGGAAGATTTTAGAGCTTTGTAGAGGCAATTTCAGGATCTGCAAGAGGAGCTGCGTAGAGGGTTTGAGCCAAGGAGAGAAGAAGGTAGTGAAGATGAAGTTGAAGAAGAAGAGGACCAGTTTGAGGAAGAAGAGGCAGTAGATCCTGCACAAGCCAGGTTATACAGAGCCATATCTTAGATTGGAAAGATACCGAAGATGGAGGTTTCTACGTATTTTAGAAATCTTGATCCAGAGGAGTTGATTGACTGGATCAATTATTTGGAATAATACTTTGAATATGAGGAGGTTGAAGATCCTGATAGGTCAAGTTTGTTAAGACCAAGCTGAAGGGTCATGCTAGCATATGGTGGAAGGGAGTGTAGCTAGACGGAAATAAAAGAGGAAAAGAGAGGATAACAAAATGGGAGCGAATGTTGGAGAAGTTGAAGAGGCAGTTCATCCCAGGTGACTATGAGTTGGATCTGCTAAATAAAATGCAAGGTTTGAGGAAATCAAGTAAGTCTATCAAAGAAAACATAGAGGAGTTTTATAAAATTATAATCAAAACAGGCCATTCAGAGGCCAACAAGGAGAAGGTAGCCCGTTATATTAATAGGTTACGAGCAAGTATTCAAGAAGAGTTAAGTTTGGTCAGGATGACCACCATAGAGGATGCTTACCAGTTTGCCCTGAGAGTTGAAGAGAAGCTGAACAGAAGGTTTGAGAGCAAGCAAAGAGGAAGAGGTCATGGTGGAATAACTAGTGGAAGAACAAATGAAGGATGAAATAAAGATTATAAGAAGAATGGAGAAGCTAGTAGTAGTCAGGACCAAAAGGGAGATAATGCTTACCGCCCCCATGATTAGAACAATGGTTACCAGAGAGGAAGAGGAAGGTCTGGACAAGGGTTTGGAAGAGGAGGATTTCATGGAACCTGTTACCACTGTGGCGAAGAAGGACATTGAGCATACAAGTGTCCACAACACCAAGAGAGGACAAATAGGAGACTTAAAGGTAATTCTTGAGCTACGGTCGTTGATGAAGGTGCTGAATCTGAGCACTCTGAAGAAGCAGAAAGAGGAGAAGTGCTAATCACAAGGAGAGCCTTGTTGAATGAGGAAAGAGACCCAGATCAAAGGAAGAGTTTATTTTGCACAAGGTGTAAATATGTAGGTAAGATTTGTAATATTATCATAGACAATGGTAGCACAGATAACCTAGTTTCATAAGGAATGGTTACCAAATTGCAATTAGAGATGAAGAGACACCCGCATCCATATCGGATTGCATGGTTACAGAAGGACCATAGGGCTTTGGTCGGTGAGCAATGCTTGGTAAAATTTAATATTGGGAATTACTGTGATGAGGTCCTATGTGACATCCTGCCTATGGATGCTTACCATTTGTTGTTGGGAAGGCCATGGCGCGTTTGATCGGTGTGCAGTGCATGATGGTCGTGCCAACACTTACTCCTTGACAAAGAATGAAGTGCGCCATAAGCTGAATCCCCTGAAGGAGGTGGATGAAAAGGTATGTAGCAGTGCTAGAATCTGTTTAGTTGAAGGGAGAATATTTTTGGATGGTTTGAGGCATGAGCATATGTGCTATGCATTAATTCCTAGAGTTAGGGAAGAATAATGCAAGGATACCCTAGTAGAAGTCTTAGGTCTGTTAGAAGAATTTCTAGATATTATATCAGATAATGTGCCTGAGGGTTTACCACTAGTGAGGAATATCAGTCACCATATAGATTTGGTATCGGGATCTAGTTTACCCAATAAGGCAACCCATAGAATGACTCCTGTAGAAAGTGAGGAGCTAAACAGGCAAGTCCAAGAGTTGCTAAAAAAGGGACTGATTCGAGAGAGCTTGAGTCCATGTGTAGTATCTACAGTACTAGCACCAAAGAAATATGGAGAGTGGAGAATGTGTACAGAATCTCAAGCTATTAACAAGATCACCATAAAATACAGATTTCCATTGCCAAGGATGGATGACATTATGGACTTGTTTGAGTGGAGACAAGTACTTCACAAGGATTGACCTGAAGAGTGGGTACCATCAAATTCGTGTCAGAGAAGGAGATGAGTGGAAGACAACCTTCAAGACCAGAGAGGGTTTGTATGAGTGGTTGGTCATGCCATTTGGGCTAACCAATGCGCCAAGCACATTCATGCGGTTGATGAATGAGGTATTGAAGGAGTTTTTAGGAAAAATTTTCATTGTCTATTTGGATGACATTTTAATATTTAGCAGGACCCTGGAAGAGCACTTGATGCATATCAGAAGGGTTTTTGAGAAGCTGAGGGAGGAGCAGTTGTTGATTAATTTGAAGAAGTGTAGTTTTGTGAAGAAGGAGTTAGTGTATCTTGGATTTGTCATCTCAACCGAAGGTCTAAAAATGGACCCAAAAAAGGTGAGGGCTATCATTGAATGGCCTACTCTAAGAAGCATAACTGAGGTAAGATCATTTCATGGTCTAGCAAGTTTTTACAAAAAATTCATTAGAAATTTTAGCAGTATTTGTGCACCCCTTACAGAAACAATGAGAGGGGATAAGAAATAATTTAAGTGGACCTTAGGAGCATATAAGAGCTTTGATATGTTGAAGAAGAAGATCACAGAGCAACCTATTTTGGCACATCCAAATTTTAATAAGGTATTTCAGGTAGATTGTGATGCTAGTGGTAGTGCCATAGGAGCTGTATTGAATCAAGAAGGTAAACCCGTTGCTTATTTTAGTGAGAAAATCAATGATGCTAGGAAGAAGTATTTAGTTTATGATCAGGAGTTTTATGCTATAGTTCAGGCTCTAAAGAAGTGGAGGCATTATTTGTTGCCAAAATATTTTGTTCTATATACTGATCATTAGGCCTTACAATATATTAATAGCTAAGGGAATCTAAATCAGAGGCACTTGAAGTGGGTTGAGTTTCTACAGAGTTACACCTTTGTGTTGAAGCATAGTGATGAGGCCTGGAAATGCCTCAATCATAACATGTTTTGAACACTGAAATTGCCTACAAACTCTTATGTTTAATCTAATATGCTAGTTAAGTTAATTCAAAATGTTGTGTATTAACTATTTGCATGATAAATGTATCTGAAATACTATATTCTGATTTTTACAGCTTTTTGCATAAGTTTTATGTTGTTTTGTTATGACTTGCTAAATGAGATATGCTTAGATTGATAGCAACATTTCACTAATCATGTTTTGATATGTCTCAAGCATTTGTTTTACCTAAATCTGGCAACAGTGCAAGTAAACTATTACTGTGCAGCAAAAACTGGCTTTTCCCATGTAAATTCTAGCCAGCTACCAATGAATGGCAAGGCATGGAATTCACATGTGGAAAGAGATGAAGACCATTGGAATCTGATCCTGAGAAGTAACCCACATGAGAAATGCAGAGGAAATCATTTAAGGAGCCCACATTTGTTCATTCCGAAGTCTCTTCGGAATGAACAGATATCTTCGAAATGAGAAAAAATAGTGTCTTTGAAATGAGCGGATCTTCGGAATGAGAATTGTAGTATCTTCGAAATGAGCGGATCTTCGAAATGAGAATTGCAGTATCTTCGGAATGAGCCACTTATCTTCGAAATGAAAATAGAATGTGCTTTTTGACTTGTTGACCGAATTTTGACGTTGGAAAAAGGGAAATAAATATTGAAAAGGGTAAGGGAAAATATCTCAGATCTGACTTTGCCGTCCTTGCCGACCAAAGCCACCATTTATGGAAAGATCAAGTTTGATCTTCTTCTAGGATAAAACCAGGAATTGTTGCAGCATAATAGGATTAGATCTTTTGAGATATTCTCAATTGTCAGTAGATCTTAGGACATCTATAAATATGGCTCCCATTCAGGTTGAGCTAAGTAGAAGGAGATAGAGAAAGCAGAAAGTAGAGAAATATAGGAGAAAATAGGCAATAATTAGAGAAGTGACTATTACAGTCCTGTAACAGGTTTTCAGCAGAATTATTGTAATCATGTTCTTGAATCAATAAAGTGTACTATTTCTATTTCATATTGCTTGTAAATGAGTGTGAGTAAGATCTAGAGAGAGAGAGACTCATACCTTCTTCTGGACAAGGAGGCTGGCCACTTCCAGACCTAGGAGGAGGACTAACAACAGGTTTTTATTCTGATTTTGCTACAGTAGAATGAGTTGTAGAACTTGTCATTTCATTCCTTTGTAAACAACTAATGATATTTGCAATCTTAGCTTATTTTATGTTTTGTGATTAATGGTTTGGTTGTAATCTCCACTTTCAGCAAAGCTTTCAATTTATTGCAGACTATCATTTCTAAAATTTACTATTTTTTGTAATTTCTTGCATTTTATGTTTTGTTGTCAACCCCTGCACAGAAGATTGACAACCTTCTATTACAGAGCCTTGACAGGGTTTCATTTCCATGCTATAAGTAGGTTTCCATTGCTACAAAAGTAAATAGATTTCCTTTCTGCAATTATAATCAGACTTCTAATTCTACAACTATTATTTCTGCAACATAATTAGGTCTCATTCTGCAATTGTAATTAGGATTTCATTTCTACAGTTAATGATTAGTTTCCATTTTTGCAACTTAGATTAAGGTTTAATTCATGCAATTTAGAGATAGGAATGTCCTAAATCCCCCACACAATCGGTTTCACCAATAAGACCTGTTGCTCTAGATTGACCTAAGTTATAACCTTGTTCACCCCTTCTTCCGTAGATAGCCTTGTACACTACCCTGGATTGACAAATTCATTGAGAATTAATGATGTGTATAATGACTACGCATCATTTTGGCACCATTGTCGAGGAATTGTGTTGCTAGAAGGTAACAACAGTCCAATAGTTGTTAATTAGACTGAACTGTGAAGATTCAGGATAAAATCTGAATAGAACAGTTGGTTAAAGTAACAACTATTGACCTATAATTTATGTCATTTAAGAGTAAACATGAATGAGTAAGTCTAGGGATGAAAAAGGTAGAATTACCCAAAAGGATCCCTGGCTTGTTCCATTAAGGAGATCTTCACGCCTAAGGGGTGAATCACCTGTGTTTGAATTACCAAAAATATTGAAAGAAAAATCACCAGTCTCACCATCATTAGAACATTCTGAGAAAGGAAAATCACCAGTCTCATCATCATTAGAACATCCTAAGAAAGAAGAATCATCAGACTCATTATCAACAGAGGGTCTTGGACCTCTTGAGAGAGAAATTTGGATAGGTTTAACTAAGGAACAGGAAACTATGGTAGAAGGAGGCAATCTAGATAGAGATGGCCAACATGGCTATGTCCATAATGAAGGAGATGATCAAGATATGCCCCAACCTTCCAGAACATTTGAATATCCTATCCATTTGAATCCAACACAAAACTCTCCCATGAAAACTATTTCACCTTCAGTACTTCCAACCTTTCGAGGTGTTGTATCTGAAGATCCTGATCAATTTTTGTTTGAATTCAAGGTAGTGTGTCAAACCTATGATTATGTAAATGACAATCAAAAACTTAAGGTTTTTCCCTCAACACTCAAGGACTCAACATTACGTTGGTTCATGAGCTTAGAGCCAAATTCCATCCGAACTTGGGATCAAATGGAAACTATGTTTTTAGACAAATATCAGGAGTATTGCCGTGTAAGGAATAGGAAAGATGAGTTATTCAGGATTAAACAGGAAGATGATGAAACATTAGAAGACTATCTTGATAGGTTCTCCTTTGTTCAAAGGAGATGTGGACTTGTAGAACCAGAGTTATGCAAAACCATATTTTTGAGAGGATTACAAGATGAATCCAGAGACGTATTGGATTTGATGGGAAAAGGGGATGTAAATACTCTCAGTAATGAGGAAATTGTGGATCTCTATAGGAATTACTCTCGTAATAAGCAGGGAAGAAGAAAAAAGAGTACAAATGGCACTGATGTGAAGGAATTAATAGAGGAACTTGCAAATTTTAAAACTGATATTCTAGTGCAATTAAACACAACTTTGGGGGAAATGTCTGCAAAAGCAAAAACCATAGAACCTTTGGCAATTTATTGCCCAAGATGTAGAAATAAACATGCTTTGCAGGAATGTCCTTTGAATAAAACATCTATCTCAGCCATTTGTAGTATCTGTTCAAAGAAGCATTCAACTGATAAATGCCACCTGCTACCACAACTCAAAACTATGTTAGAAAATCAGACTGAGGAACTCAACTATGTTGGACAAAAACAAGGAGGAAATTTCTCTCAAAACCAAAATCCCCCTCGTTTTCCTACAAATTGGGGGCATAATCCCTGGACTATGCCTTGGGGACAATCAGAACCACCCCAACGTCCTTGGAATTATCCTCAATGGACAAATTCCCAAGAATGGCCACAAACAAATTGGAGTAACCCAACCTGGAATCAAAATCATAATAACCCATCATGGAATCAAAACAACCTAGCCTAGAATTAGAATAAGAATAACCCATCATGGAATCAAAACAACCCATCCTGGAATCAAAATCAGACTAATCCACATTGGATGCAAAATCAACCACAGTGGAGTCAACAATACCAGTCCTATCCAAGGCAACAAAGAAATCAAGGTCAAAATCAACATTTGTTGCCTGCACCTAATCAAAATTTTCAAGAAAAATAGAACCAACCACAACAAACACAATAGGTGAAACAACCTCAACTTCCAGCTCAATCAGTCACTAATCCAAATAGCATGAGATAGGCATCCCCTGTCTATGTGGCTAAAGCTGAAGAAAATGTTGAAATAAATGTTATTGATTGTAGTAACATCCAACTTCGTTCAGGAAAAGTTGTACCTGAACCTATTTCAAATAAAAGCAAGGAAAATGAAGAGCAAGAACCTTTGGAACCAGTTATAGTTGAACCAACAATAGAGAAAGAAGAAGAAAAATAGAACCACAGGCAGAACAATTACCTTCATCAAGGATAATTCCATATCCTGAAAGATTCAATACCACAGCAAAAAATTTTGAGTCAGACTTGGTCAAGGAACTTAAAAAGTTAACTATATCATTGCCCTTATTGCAAGCCATTAAGGATATACCAGTGATTAAAAGTACTATCCGAGATTTGTGCATTAGAAGAGCAGGAAGAAAAAGAAAGCATTTCCCAAGACTGTTTAGGTTGAAGGAAAGATAGTTGATCTCTTGTCTGGAAAACTAGTACCTCCAAAGTATAGTGACCCAGGAAGTCCAGTTATCATAGTTACTATAGGTTCAGTACCAATATCAAATGTCTTAGTAGATCTAGGAGCTACAATAAATGTCATGACCAAGGATATAATGAAACAATTACAGCTCAAACATCTCAGCCCCACATTTACAGTTTTAGAAATGGTTGATAGGTCAGTTGCAAAACCTGAAGGTATCATTGAAGATGTTCCTATAGAAGTTTCTTCTTGGGAATTCCCTATAGATTTTTTGGTTTTACAACCAAGAAATTCAACACATGGATATCCCATCATTTTGGGAAGACCTTGGCTTGCAACTGCAGCAACCTTCATAGACTGCAGATCTAGAAAAATGACTATTTCAAATGGTATTGATCTAAAATAGATCTCTCTGTATCCTCCTGCAAAACCCTCCAACAATTTTTTAGGTCAGTTATGGTTTCCTGATTCAGATGAAGAATCAGAGGAGGTTATTTCCACACTAGCCACCTTGGTAGTAAGGGAACACACAGAAGACCTCCATGACACAGAAAATTTAGAAAATGAAACTATCCTAATGAATGTTCTGCATGAACAAGGGTTAGAAGAGGAAGCAGTAAATATCCATCAGTTGTTAAGGAATGAGGAGAACCAAAATTTTGAAGGTGAACCATCTGTACTATCATAGGAAAACTCTGTTTCACTACCACATGGGTGGCACCATCACCTAATTTTTCCTTCTCACTGTTCCATACAGGATATGCTTCCATCAGGAAGTAATGAAATAGAAACTTCTTATTTCCTCCCATCTCAGTAGTGTCCTCTTAACTCCCTAATCACTAGGTATGAAGAAGTGAGTTCAGTCCTTCCAAATACAAAACAAATAGAAGTCCAGCCAGGCAAATTACTGAACATTAACAGCTGGCTTACTAGGGAAGAGGAAGAAAAATTGATAGTTGTCTTGCAGAAGCATGTTTATGCTTTTGCTTGGGACTATAAAGATATGTCAGGAGTTCACCCTGATATATGCACCCACAAAATTTATACTGAAGAAGTCAAGCCAGTAAGACAACCCTAGAGAAGACTGAATCCTGCCCTAAGAGATATTGTAAAGGAAGAAATTGAAAAACTTCTGGAGGTAGGATTCATTTACCCAATTTTTGATAGCCGGTGGGTCTCTCCATTGGTTATAGTTCCTAAGAAAAATGGAAAAATGAGAGTATGTGTAGACTATAGAGAGCTGAATAAAGTGACATACAAAGACCATTTTCCATTACCTTTCATAGATCAGGTGTTAGATACCCTTGCTAGGAAAGAAATACTTTTGTTTTCTTGATGGATTTAGTGGATATAATCAAATTCAGGTTGCACCTGAAGATCAAGAGAAAACAACCTTTACCTGTCCATGGGGAACATTTGCCTATAGGGTTTTACCTTTTGGTTTGTGTAATGCCCCAACAACATTTCAGCGAGCAGTTTTAGCAATTTTTTCTGATCTGACTACCAACAGTGTTGAGATATACATGGATGATTTCACAGTATGCGGACAGACTTTTGACTTTACATTAGAAAACCTTGACAAAGTTTTAGCTCATTGTGAAACATACCAGTTATCCTTGAATCCAGAAAAATGTTTTATGATGATGGAGGAAGGAATAGTTCTTGGTCATCACATCTCTCCTCAAGGAATCCAGGTTGATCCAAAGAAGGTGGAAATTATCAAGAATCTTCTTCCTCCTAAAACTCAGACTAATGTCAGAAGCTTCCTAGGACACATTGGTTTTTACCGCAGGTTTATTCCCAGCTTTAGCACAATAGCCAATCCCATGTTTGCCCTATTGACTAAAGATTCTAAATTTTCCTGGACTGCAAGGTGTCAGGAATCATTTGAAGCTCTGAAAGAGAAATTAGTAACTCCACCTATGTTAAGAGGACCTAATTGGACATTACCATTTCACATACAGACTGATGCTTCCAATACAACAATTGGAGCAGCATTGGGACAAATTGACAATGGTGAACACTATGCCATCTACTACATTAGCAAGAATTTGATAGGAGCTGAGAAAAATTATACCACAACTGAGAAAGAATTCTTGGCAGTAATTTATGCCATCAACAAATTCAGGCATTACATCACAGGTTATCAAATATTTATTCACACAGATCACACAACCATTAAGTATTTGATGAATAAGCCTATGGTAAGTGCAAGAATTATTCATTGGTTATTTTTGCAAGAATTTGATATCACTATAATCAACAAACCAGGAAAAGCTAATGTTGTAGCAGATTTCTTGTCCAGATTACAGAACACAGATGAAGGGGAATTAGTTGAAGACACCTTTCCTGATGAAAAATTATTTGCTATATCAGTCCAATCACCTTGGTTTGCAGATATAGCCAATTACTTGGTCACAGGGAAAGTTCCTCCACATTTCACTTCAAAACAAAAAAACAATTGATCAAACAGAGTTCTTCTTTTGAATGGATTAAGGGTATACTTTTTAAGTGCAGTCTTGACCATGTGTTACGTAGGTGCATCCGAAAGGATGAGGTGTATGATATCCTTAGGGCTTGTCATGATGAACCCTCAGGTGGACACTACTCTGTAAAAAGCACAATTAGGAAAATCTTAGGGACAGGATATTATTGGCCATCTCTTCACAAGGATGTGAAAAAGTACATCAAGCATTGTGATGCATGCCAAAGAATGGGGAAACCCACTCATACAAATGAAATGCCACTACAGCCTCAATTGGTTTTAGAGCCATTTGAGAGGTGGGGGCTTGATTTTGTAGGACCTATTGATCCACCTTCTCAAGGAAAGGTGCATATTCTAGTATGCACTGATTACTTGACAAAGTGGGTAGAGGTGCGTGCTTTCAAACATGCTCATGAAGAGAAGGTCACTGATTTCTTGTATACTCAGATTTTTTAGAGATTTGGAGCTCCTCGGTCTATCACCACAGACCAAGGACCCCAATTTGCATCTAAAGTCATTGAGGCATTTACAGAATTATATGAAATCAAACATAGAAAATCATCACCTTATCACCCACAAGCAAATGGCCAGGTTGAGGTAACAAATAGGGAACTAGAATGAATCTTAACAAAAATAGTAGCTTTTCATAGGAGAAAATGGCTAGATAAATTACCTAAAGCAGTGTGGGCTTACAATACTACTTGGAAATCCACTACTGGATTCACACCTTATGAACTAGTCTTTGGTAAAAAGCCCCTCTTACCTATTGAATTTGAGCTACTAACACTGCGCACAACATTGGAAATTGGAATTGAATTGTCATAGGCATAGACAGATAGGATTCTGTAGCTGAATGCATTGGATGAACTTAGGTTGGATGCTCTACACCAAACTAAAGTAATTCAGGAGCAGAGGAAGATGTGGCATGACAGTCACATTCAGCAGAGGAAACTTCAACAAGGAGATTGGGCTTTACTATTTGATTCTCGCTATGAGGACTTCCCTAGAAAGTTGAGAACTAGATGGCTTGGACCTTACCGGATTGAAGAGGTATTTGACAATGGAGCAGCTCATTTATCTCCTATTGATGGGTCATAGAGAAAGTTGGTAGTGAATGGACATCGCCTCAGGGTGTACCATACACCTCTGACTAAAGAGGAATTCTTGCAGTAGCTTGACAGTTTGGATACACAATAGGTGGAAGAAATTTCCTCTTCCACTTCAAAACAATCAGCATGATCATGGATTTCAAGAAAAAAATAGAAAAATACAAAAAAATAGAAAAAGAGAAAAAAAAAGATGAATAAATTCTGATTATGAATTCCTTCATGGGCATGATTTTAGGGAAATCATGAATTCCTTCATGGGCATAGTCAGAATCAAGAAAAAAAAAGAGAGAAAAGGAGAGGTAAAATAAAAAAAGAAAAAAGAGAGAAAAATGAATAACTCAGCAGTGAAAACCTTTTCTAAGGCACTACTGGGTTGGTATGCATGAAAACCAGTTTTTTGGCATGCATAACCTTGAAAATTTTTGAACCATCATTGTACAAATTCACCAACTGCACTTGTTTTGAAATATTGCAGAAAATCTCAGTAGAACATCAACAAAAGCAGTCATCTTTCAAAAACTTGCATTAACTTGTTTTAATCAGGTATATATTTCTTACATTTCTTCATTGTAAATGATTGGTATATAGTATATAACAATTAACCATTAGCATAAAAGGTATCCATAAGAGTTGGCATACTTAAAACATGTTTTGAGAATGAGAATATTGATTTCTGCCTAATCTTCGGAACAAGAATGCCAAAAATAGTGCTTGCTATCTTCTTCAGATTAATTGTTGTATTGTCTTCGGATTGAAATTGTCTTCGGAATGATAGTAGAATGAATGTTGCACTTTGTCTTCGAAATGAAGCTTTGTCTTCGAAATGACGATTTGTCTTGAAATGAAGCTTTGTCTTCAGAATGACGATTTGCCTTCACAATGAAGCATCATCTTGGAAATGAAGCTTTATCTTTAGAATGAAGGATTTGTCTTTCGAATGAGAGATTTGTCTTGAAATGAAGTTTTGTCTTGAAATGATTTATCTTCAGAAAGAGGATTTATCTTGAAATGAGGATTTATCTTTGAAAAGAGGATTTATCTTTGGAAAGAGGATTTATCTTCGAAATGAAGATTTGACTTCGCAAAGAAGCATGATCTTCAAAATGAAGACTTGTCTTCGAAATGAAATCATAATCTTTGAAATGAGGTTTTGTTTTTGCAATAGATCATAATCTTCGGAAAGAGCATTCAATATAATATCTCCACGTGGCATCCAAGGAAGAAAAGAAATACGATCAAGTAAAAATTCTTTTGACAACATACGATAAATGAACACGTGTCAGTTAGGATGTGGTTTGTTTTTGCACCCATTTAGAAAATACCAGAATCATGGGAGACGTGACCAATAGTATGCCACCATTTGTTTTGATGCTAATAAACATGCACGTGACAGTCCACAGGAAAAATAGAAAAACTAAAAATGAGTAAGGTGGATCTGACGACAAGGACATCTACGCAACCATTGATGGACATGTGTTCGAAGCAAAAATAGAAACATGTGCCACTCTTCTTTCTGAAGACATATTTGCTAGCGCAAAATGATTACGAGGTATAGTGCTCAGATTACGGTTCATTTCGAAGAACAAAAATAGGGCAATTGAAAACTTGGAACCAAACCCTACAAATCTACAAACACCAGAAACCAGAGATCCAACAAAAGAATAGCAGCAGAAGTGAGTAGTTTGTAACATACCAAGATAGGAAAATGGGGCAAAAAATGAAAATGGAACTAGCGGATACCACCCACCTCCGGGAAAATCTAGAAGTGCTACAGATTTTTGAAGATGGAGGGCTTATGCCATTTTTGGATAAGTTTAATGGGTCCTCTGAAGATTTGGTCGGCATGTTCGCCCACACATTCAGAAACAACCGGGCACACGTTAACGACATGACCATTGAGGTAACCCCTAAAGTTTTGAGTCAAATTACTGAGCTGCCATTAGAAGGTCTTTCAATTTCTAGGTCTGGCAAAAACACATTGGTAAATATAGTTAATCAATTTCTGGAAGAAAATGATAAGGAGCCAGAATATTTAACACACAATAACACATGCAAGGGGGTAAAAAGGGCCAGCCTGCAGGAACCCTGGGATGAAGTGGCCACATGGGTAATTAAATTTTTAACCTGTGAAGGGCAGTATGTACTGTTGTCAGGGCATCATATAAAAATTTTAAACCATCTCAGACATGGTAGGCAACAACCAGACGTTAGGGTAAATCTTCCCCTGTATCTGCACCAGGAATTGAAAAACATGGCAAAAAGATATCAGGAAGGAAAAGGGAGCCTTCGCCACCATGGTCTCATCAAACTAATTTGCCAGCACCATTTTAGAGGAAACCCTAGGAGCTTTGATAGGTTTTACTCTACCTTAAATGATGTAATTTTTGGAGATGAGGATGAGGAGGAAGAAACAGATGTTGTTGATGCTATTGCAGAAGAAGAAATAGTTGCTGTAGAAGTTGTTGTAGAGAAATAGAAATTATTGTAGAGGCTATTGCAGAGGAAGAAACACACCCAGTAGTAGCAATAGAACACCTTGCTCCAGAACCTTCAACTTCATGAGCCAAGAAGCAAAAGAAAAGAGGGTCTAGAACTGGCAGCAGAATAGAAAAATAGAAGAAGGTCCATTTTTCTGAAGTTGTAACTAATTTGTCAGAATAGGGAAGTGAAGCACCTAGCCCAATAGGGGAAGAAACAACAAGGGAAATAGAAGCATCTAAAACTGTCCCCACAACCCCTACTGTCACTAGAAAACAAAGCAAAAAGAAGAAGTTTGCATCTGGAACTAGGAGGTCTACAAGACTCCACTTGAGGGAAATGGCAGAATAGGTCATAGAAGAAGAAGGTGGACAAAGTAGTCCAGATGTCACAGAAATACAACCAGCCCCTAAAAACTTTCTAGAATTACCTGAACAGATAGTTGAGGAAGAGGTTGGGCAGGATAGCTTGGAGGTGGCTACAGTTCAACAGGCCACAGAAATGGTAGATGCAATTATAGACAGTTTCATAGAGCCTCCTGAACAAGAGCAGATAGATGTTGCAGAGGAAGAGACAGTTGTTGAGCAGCCTACTATAGCTGACTTGTCTGCATCAGATTCTGAAGTAGAAATAGAGGAGGAAGACATCACAGAGCAGTTGAGAGCAGCAAGGAGTGTTGTCAAAACACAAACCAGATGGATTGAAGAGAGAGAAAACATCATTGAGATGCAGGAAAGAAAAATTGTAGAGTTACAATAGGAAGTGGCAGAATTGAGAGAAAGGTTGTCACAGTCTGAAAAATAGCCAATTATATCCATTGATGAGGATGATTTGGCTCAATTGCTTGTGGATTTATCTAGGGCAGATGACTCTGTTGAGGCAGACATAGGTGCTCATTCTGAAGAAGCACCCTTTCATTCTGAAGATGTGCCTTCTCATTCAGAAGCACCCTTTCATTCTGAAGATGCTTCAGAATTGGCAAAAAGCATAGCAAAAAATATTGGAGATGAGTCACCAGCACAGGAATAGTCCAAGCAGCAGCATGAAACTGATCAAGTAAGTACTTCTATTGATGTCCCTGTATTTCAAACTGTTACACCATCAGTAGAAGTAGCAGATAAGGGGGTGCAAGTGGAATTACTGTCTGATGACAACCCAATAGAAATAGCAGATAAGGGGGTACAGGTAGAATTATTGATAGATGATCAACCACTAGAAGTGGCAGAAAAAGGGGTTCAGGTAGATCTGCTACCTAGAGTTCCACCTGTAGTCAGACCACCTAATACTGTGTCCTTAGAACAATACAATGCAGACATAGCCAGTTGGGTGATTAGATATGAGAAGCTTGCCACTAAGACTAAAAAATTCAAATTGGAAGGAAAACAGCTAGAGGCCAAGGAAACAGAGATTCAGGCATTGAAAGAAAAAGTGTCTGATTTATGTCAAATTGCTAAATTTTTAGTCCAATTCAGATGACCAGCCAGATTTTACAGTCTTATTCTGAAGGAGAAATACCTCAGATGGTAGGTCATGAGGATTAGCTCAGGTCTTCCATATAAATTGGACACCACTACAGATTTCCTGGAAGCATATTTTGACAGCCCTATTGAGCAGAAAAATCTCCTGTGTGAACTATTTTTACACAGCTTCTTTATTCTAGAAGAAGTAGAATTTCATCCTCAAATCTACATTGGAGATGTTCAATTGAGGGCATTCATGTCCACCTTGCAGAATCAGTTTTATTGGGACCAGGAGAAAAGGCAGAATAAAGAGATTGAAACAAGAGCTGAATTGTTAGTCAGAGCAATTCAGCCAAATCACCCCATTATCACAAGACAACACTTCACCATGATGAACAGGGATGATGTGAAGAGAATGTACTTGACAAACTTGAGGGACTGTGTGAACAGATTCCAAAACTTTTGTAATGACAATTTTGTGCCAGCATTATCAGTCTGTAGAAACAGATGGGCTGAACTCTCCATGTCTTTACAGAAAAGAGAACCCATCTCCCCCATCAACTTAGAATGGTCCAGAAGAAGGGCAGAAGGAGTAATACAGTTGATTGAAATCATGCAACATAATTGGATAGGTCTCAGATTTAGGCCTCCAACCATCATCACTCCAGTTCCATTCTACTTTGAAGAAGATGCCCAACCTGATGAACAGTTTGAAGAATGGCTCAGGAACCTTCAGGAGAACAGGGGGTATTATATAGGCAAGAAGTTGTTCTACAGGTCATGGAATTTGACCATGGACATATGTGATTCCATAGCCCAACAGAATGCATGAGGACATGCATCAATATAAGTTGGGGGGAAAATGATGAGGCCTAGAAATGCCTCAATCATAACATGTTTTGAACACTGAAATTGCCTACAAACTCTTATGTTTAATCTAATATGCTAGTTAAGTTAATTCAAAATGTTGTGTATTAACTATTTGCATGATAAATGTATCTAAAATACTATATTCTAATTTTTACAGCTTTTTGCATAAGTTTTATGTTGTTTTGTTATGACTTGCTAAATGAGATATGCTTAGATTGATAGCAACATTTCACTAATCATGTTTTGATATGTCTCAAGCATTTGTTTTACCTAAATCTAGCAATAGTGCAAGTAAACTATTACTGTGCAGCAAAAACTGGTTTTTCCCATGTAAATTCCAGCCAGTTGCCAATGAATGGCAAGGCATGGAATTCACATGTGGAAAGAGATGAAGACCATTGGAATCTGATCCTGAGAAGTAACCCACATGAGAAATGTAGAGGAAATCATTTAAAGAGCCCACATTTGTTCATTCTGAAGTCTCTTCGAAATGAACAAATATCTTCGAAATGAGAAAACATAGTGTCTTCGAAATGAGCGGATCTTCAGAATGAGAATTGTAGTATCTTCGGAATGAGCGGATCTTCGAAATGAGAATTGCAGTATCTTTGAAATGAGCCACTTATCTTCGAAATGAAAATAGAATGTGCTTTTTGACTTGTTGACCGAATTTTGATGTTGGAAAAAGGGAAATAAAGATTGAAAAGGGTAAAGGAAAATATCTCAGATCTGACTTTGTCGTCCTTGCCGACCAAAGCCACCATTTATGGAAAGATCAAGTTTGATCTTCTTCTAGGATAAAACCAGAAATTGTTGCAGCATAATAGGATTAGATCTTTTGAGATATTCTCAATTGTCAGTAGATCTTAGGACATCTATAAATATGGCTCCCATTCAGGTTGAGCTAGAGAGGAGATAGAGAAAGCAGAAAGTAGAGAAATATAGGAGAAAATAGGCAATAATTAGAGAAGTGACTGTTACAGTCCTGTAACAGGTTTTCAGCAGAATTATTGTAATCATGTTCTTGAATCAATAAAGTGTACTATTTCTATTTCATATTGCTTGTAAATGAGTGTGAGTAAGATCTAGAGAGAGAGAGACTCATACCTTCTTCTGGACAAGGAGGTTGGCCACTTCCAGACCTAGGAGGAGGACTAACAACAGGTTTTTATTCTGATTTTGCTATAGCAGAATGAGTTGTAGAACTTGTCATTTCATTCCTTTGTAAACAACTAATGATATTTGCAATCTTAGCTTATTTTATGTTTTGTGATTAATGGTTTGGTTGTAATCTCCACTTTCAGCAAAGCTTTCAATTTATTGCAGACTGTCATTTCCAGAATTTACTATTTTCTGTAATTTCTTGCATTTTATGTTTTGTTGTCAACCCCTGCACAGAAGATTGACAACCTTCTATTACAGAGCCTTGACAGGGTTTCATTTCCATGCTATAAGTAGGTTTCCATTGCTGCAAAAGTAAATAGATTTCCTTTCTGCAATTATAATCAGACTTTTAATTCTGCAACTGTTATTTCTGCAACATAATTAGGTCTCATTCTGCAATTGTAATTAGGACTTCATTTCTGTAGTTAATGATTAGTTTCCATTTTTGCAACTTAGATTAAGGTTTAATTCATGCAATTTAGAGATAGGAATGTCCTAAATCCCCCACACAATCGGTTTCACCAATAAGACCTGTTGCTCTAGATTGACCTAAGTTATAACCCTGTTCACCCCTTCTTCCGTAGATAGCCTTGTACACTGCCCTGGATTGACAAATTCATTGAGAATTAATGATGTGTATAACGACTACGCATCACATAGGAGAGAAAATTCAAACAGAGTTGCAGATGCCTTAAGTAGAAGGCAATGTTTGTTGATAGAAATGAAGGTGGAAGTTGTAGGGTTTGTACCTTGAAGATCCTGATTTTGTAGAGGCTTGGAGGGCTTACTTGGCACCTGTTACTTTGGACATGACTAAGTGGTTGTATTTTATGATCCAAGACAAAATGTTGTTTAGAGGAAATCAATTATGCATTCCAAGGAGTTCAATGAGGGAGAATCTAGTCAAGGAGAAACACAGTGGAGGGTTGGATGGATACTTTGGTCAGGATAAGACCATTGCCCTTGTTAGTGAGAACTACTATTGGTCACTGTTGCAGCAATATGTGAAGATATTTGTGCAAAGTTGCAGAGCATGCTAGATGGTGAAGGGTGTGAGACAGAAAACTAGATTATATCAACCATTACCTGTACCAGAGAGACCATGGGAGGACATCAGCATGGATTTTGTTCTTGGCCTACCAAGGACACAGAGGGGAAATGACTCCATATTTGTGGTAGTTGACAGGTTTTCAAAGATGGCACATTTTATTCCCTGCTAGAAAACTAATGATGCAGTTCATGTTGCAGGTTTATTTTTCAAATAGGTGGTACGACTTCATGGTCTACCAAAGAGTATAGTTTTTGACAGAGATACCAAGTTTTTTGGGTATTTTTGGAGAACCTTGTGGAAGAAATTGAAGACAGATTTAAAATTCAGTTCTGCATACCACCCACAGACTGATGGACAAATAGAGGTGGTGAATAGAAGTTTGGGTAATCTATTGAGATGCTTTATAGGAGGTAAGCCCAAGGGATGGGATTTGGTTTTGCCACAGGTGGAATTTGCATACAACAATTCTGTCAACAAGAGTACTAACAAATCTCCATTCTAGATAATATATGGGAGCAGTCCAAGAAATGCTTTTGAGTTGAGGAAGATGGATACAGGGAAAAAGTGCAGTGCTGAGGCCGAGGACTTTGTAGAGCATCTGAAGATCTTGCATGAAGAAGTAAAGAAGCATATTACTAAGATGAATACTCAATATAAGACAAGGGCAGACCAAAAGCGACGATTTAAGGAATTTGAAGTGGGAGATGAAGTTATGGTCCATTTGAGAAAAGAAAGGTTTCCTTCTAAAACCTATAACAAGCTAAAGATGAAGAAGTTTGGACCATGCAAAATCATAGAAAAATAGGATTCAGACAATGCATATGAAGTGGAATTGCCAAGTGGGCTTAACATATCACATGTTTTTAACATTTTAGATTTAGTAGAATACCATGAAGGAGACAATGGTGAGGGACCAGTAGCAGAATTATGGAATATTCCAACATCTACTCCAGATACGAAAGATATAGAAGAGATCTTGGATACACGCATCGGCAAAAGTACCATAAACAGGCAGTATGCAGAATATCTAGTTAAGTGGAAAGGTAGATCTATTGAAGATTCATCTTGGTTGTCGAAGGTTGAGGTTGAACGCCTTGGTTTTCTTCCAACAATAGAGAAGTGAAGGTCACTTCTCAAAATTACCCTGGGTGTCTAATGCAGGAGCATCAAGTGGTGTAAGAGTGATCTTGCATCACCCAAAATAAAGAATTGTATTTTTTATTTTTATTTTGTAAAACTAGTAAAACTAGTTTAACTTGCAGGAGATGTCCGAAGGTCTTAGAGGTCGAATTTGAGGATTTTTGGCTAGATGCCCTTTAAGGCTCACTTTGCTTAGCTTGTTTCATGCTGTTTCCAAAAACATGCTGTAATAGTCAATCGGGTCAACGAGTGCAAAGTTATGACCTCGACAAGTTGCCCCCAAAATTCAAATTTGAATTTTAATGGTTTTAGGTGGGAAAAAGGGAAAACATGGTATTTGAGGGAATTTTCGAAATTGTAAAGGGGCATTTTCTCTAGTATCCTTATTTTTGGCATGAAAGTAATGAAAGGTTTGATTCTTTGTCTTGTTCAAAGGAAAAATACCTATGTATAATTTGTTTGGTGTTGCTAGTGTAACGTGATCTACATTAAGAAAGAAGCTAGATATAAATCTCAAACCATTTATATGGTCACTAAATTATCTATTTTGTTTTTATTTCTATTTAATTGGTTACATAAGATTGAAATGAACACCACCCATATTACATAATGACCACATATTGGAATAACAAAAACTTGGAAATTATACATGTATCACTTGGTAAGAATTGAACTTGGGTCTCTTCCTTGAAAATTGAGGAATATAGCAAATTGGTCTAATATTAGTTGGTGCCACCAAATCATCTATTATCCACTATAAATGATAATTTTATATACCACACTCTTGTATTTGCATCTATTTTTGGATATAATTCTTCCTCTCCTATGTTTATCATTTGTTTCCTTGCCTCTCAATATCAAGATCTCTTTTATTTAAAATTCATCATCTCTAGCTTATGAAATTTAGGGACTTAGTTTTTAAGGATAATATTAGAATTTATGAGCTTTATTATAGGTATAAAACTATAATGGTCTCTAAGGACAAAAATTTATATTCCCTTTCCTACTACCGAAAACTTATTTTCCTCTGATAAATCCTTTCTTCTTACTTATGATAAATTCTCTATCTTTGTAGGACTCCAAAAGTTTCCTCTTTCGATAGTGGAGTATTACCACTCTCTCTACATATATTGAGATTTTTACTCATTTTTTTTGCTTTAAAGGGACAATAGTAGGCCTTATTTATTGTATTCACTTTAATGAAATTGAATTCATTTTGAATTAAATTTTATAGCTATAAATGTATATTGATATCAAATATTTCTTATGTTATTACATATCTATCTTAATCAAGTGCTTCATAAATTGTTTTGTATAATCTTGTAGAATGTGATATTTTTCTTTTAAAGACTAAAAATTTCTAGATAATATTTGTGTATAAACTAATGGTATAAATCTCTATCTAAAGTGCTTCAACATATTAGGTTAAAGTCTAATTTTATTCTTTCCTTTATTTTGTCAATTTATTGTACAAAATTATCCCATCATAGATCAGAATGTGATTTTAAATTTGATTATAGAAACTTCACCCTTCTTGGAATGTCTTCATCAATCTCTTCTTATTTAAAATATTTAATTTTTAATCCTACTCTATAATTAAATATATTTTTAGTTATTTAAAGTTATTAAAAGACCCTCATGGTCTCCTTGTTACATTTCCTAAAAAACAACATCCATCATAACTCTCCTATGGAGTCCAAGCACCCACATAATCCCCTTGCACATTAGATCTATAATGGTATTCCTCATGTTACAGTCTAGCTTTTAAGCCTTCTAATATTCTTAACCAATTCTAGCTAATTAATCTTCAATATCTAATATTTCTCATTCCTCTCATATATCATTGTGCATTAATTCCTCTTTATGTTAATCTAGCAATAAATTGAGAACCAATAGTCTAAAGCAATAGCAAGTCTATAGCATACAGTTTATTGTAGCAACATTGAAGGAACGTAAATAATATGCTCTTTACAATACTCTAACCATGGGTAAGATAAGGATCTATGATGATCAAAGTAAGAATTAACAAAAAAAAAGAAAGGAGCTAAAAGAAAAGAGATACTCCATAGAAAGATAAACCATACACAACATTAATACTCCCTACAAAGAAAGAAAAATACAAATTAAGAAGATCAACATTACAATCTATCCCAAGTTCCCATAAAATGAGAAAATACTTAAAAATAGACATCTTTAATGTTCCTTTAGAAGTTAATAAGAATACATTTTAAAATATACTAAGATAATGATAGAAAAAAACCTAAAAAGGACCTAACCTTTTCCTATATACTTATACACCTAGCCTCACTAAGTATATTTGTGTGTATGTGCATGCAAGTACCCCTTTCCACAAGTAAATTACAAGGCATCTATCATATTTACCCTCCTCGAGTCTCTAAATATGAGTTAGGGACAATGGGTCATTCATAAATTTATAGTTTACACCAAGTATAGAGTTTTAGGTGTCATATCCTATGACATATTAGTAGATGGTATAACAAGTCTCCACAAGATGGTATTTTTAAACATCCATTCCTTTTAGTAATCTTTACTTATATTATTTGGATTTTATTTTCCTCTCCAATTGTCTTGGACACAAAATTCAAGGACCAAATGGTTATGACTATCACACCTTGCATGGAGTGACATAGCAAGGCAACTTCGAGAGCATAATATTTGGCTCAATTGGGTTCCTCAGGGGTATTTTATAAGGATAAATTCTTTTAAGATGTGATTTCAATACATTTCCTACTCTAACCAACCAACTTTAATGGAAAAGGGGAAAGAGACAACACATTAAACAAATATGGCAGAAAGGAAAAAAGATCCTAAGCTTACCTAAGCTAATAGGAGTGATGTGCCAAGATCAAAATAATATTTCTCTATATAATAGTAAGACACACACATGTAAATGTAATACATTGACAACTCAAGGGTGAACAATTCCTCCTATAAAAATGTTAAGTATGGATTTCATATAAAGAAAATGAGATCAAAATTAGTTACTCATGACCTCTAGTATACACATATAAATACACACACAAGAAATGGGATAGAAAGAACCAATTAGTCATGAACTCAAGCATGTATATATGAATATGAAAAATTATAGATAATTCCAGAATTCGAGGCTTAAAAGCTTTTCTACAAGACCACTCATGGTTTAAGTATTTCTATACAAAATAAAATTAAGGAAAAGTTATACAACTCATTGATCATTTGCAATGCCTAAACAAATACTATTTATAGATTACAAAAAAGGCATTTTCTCTCCAAAATTGTATAGGAGCATTTGACAAAATCTCTATTGCCCTCTTGGTCCAATCCTCTTCTACACTTTTTAGTTTATCAAGGTTTTTGGATATTCAACCATTGCTTTAGGGATATTGAAAATTGGTTAGAGGTAACCTCTGTATTCAATGTTGTTAGATTCAATATCACTACTATTATGGCTACCATACCTCTATATTTAACAAACCATCTACCTTTACTGTATTTTCAAACTAAAGTGACACTAGTAGGTGGTCTTTACCCTCCCTTATGTATGACATATTAATGTAGCTCATCTACTCCTTCTAGGAGCTTGTGCATCATTATTTATGCCCTGCAACTTGATCTAACTCTTCTTTCGAGTTGGTGGCTTTTTGCACTATTTAATTCTTAGAGCACTCTTATTCTCTTTAGATAATGATGCATGATATGGTTGCTTGTCGAAATATTTCTTTATATTTTCCCATAATTTTTTTGAAAACCTCTTAGATTAGGCTACATTATTCACTAGAGATATTTTGAGGAAGTCCTCTCTTATGCCCTCTCATCAGACCTTTTAGTGCTCCAATTTTTGGGAGTTTTGTTTTGCACAATTTGCCTTTCAAAAAATTTCCTCATTTTTCTTCTTTGGAACTTTAAAACCTTATAACCATTGAGAGTCTTCTCTCTATTTTATACCTTTGATCCTCTTTTCTATTTTCCACTTTTTTGGTTATTGGGATGCATAAGCACTTATGAATTTTGCCTTTCTCTATGGCTTAGAAATTTTTTCAAAGTGGAACCCCTCTTTGGTAAAAAATTTCTTGCCTATATTTATTTGATGTCTCTTTCCTTCCATTCTACCATCTTGCTTATATTATATTATTCTTCTAGAATATACCTAATATAAAAGATCTTGCGTGTGGTGAAGAAATATTTTTAATTCTAACAACTCATAAGGGCCTTCTTACTTGCTTGAAGGAGGATTAAAAACAGTTGCCTTTATCCTTAGGTCCAAAGTCAAAATTGAAGGGATCTACAAAAGAAAACATAAAAGAAAAGAAAAATATAGAAGATTATAAGGCTAGCAGCTTGTCCAATGCTTATTTAATTTTTTCTCACTCTTCATCTAATGCAAACTAGATCATTCTATAGTTTTCAAAGGCCACTTTCAACTCAAACTGGTCATTAGGGAAGCAATTGCTTGTGCTACTAGAAGTTACGTGCATGAGTCCTTAGTACAACTACATGTTCAATCACCCCAACAATATCTTTTGCTTTAGGAGGGTCCGACTATGCTTCAAAAGTAGAGTCATCATATTTACAACATTGTAGTACTTGTATATATTTGCATCCTAAGATGGGTCTATCTTTTGTGGTCTAGAGAAGAGGGAGTCAGTTTTGCACTAATGAATAGATTTTGCTTTAAGAGCTTGTATTAGTGGTACTTAAGGTAGTCATTTGGACCTTACATTGATGTGCAACTCATTCCTTTCAAAGGAAATCCAACACTTTCCACATTATCATATGTATATCATAAAATCCAATAAATATTAGCTTATAATATTATGTAGAGGCCAACCTTACCTAATAAGTCTTGAATTCATCTAGTTTTACCAAGATCTTGGCAAGATTTGACTCAATATCCTATCTCACCTGGGTACTTTGTATGGTGCCTACATCAATGAATCTGATCATCTTGAAGAGTGTCTTAGATATGCTGGAATTTTTTTTATAATAGGAATCACTAAGCTCTTTTACCAAGATCTTGATTATTTGGCCTTGCCCTATCTTACATTTCTATCTTAGTTCCTCTATATGCTTTTGGATGTTTTCTATCTGATGGCTGAATTTAACTTCCTACCCAACAAGTCTATCTGATAGGATTTGTACTTATTATTCCTTTTATTTTAGGAGAGACTCTTATAGTTGTTCCCTTAGATTCTTAGCTAGCATATTCACTTGGTTTTGAAACACTCAAGATTCTGTCTAAGAATACCTTAAGTTGTTTTTCACATATTCTAATTCCTTTACCCCTTTTATTAATTTTTGACTCAATGACTCATAATTATATGAAACTAATATTTCACCACTTGCATGATTTAGAATTTATCTCTAACTTAGACATTTCTTATATAAAGCCCCTCAATCACTACCTGCTAGTCCTACTCTATCATCTTCTCTTAAATTTTTGATATGAACAACTCTTTTCAAAAAATTAATAATGCTCTCTTTTACAAGTTAAAGTGACTTACTATTTGAGTCACAACTGGTAACTGCACCAATAGATATTACTTTTTTTAATTGTATTATCTATATATTGATAAACCTTCTAAATATCTGATAGTGGATTCAAGATCGGTATGGTTGCCTACAAATCTTCTTTCTTATTAGGAGGTGTAAAATACATGGCTAGAAGTTTGAAGAGTGGAATTGTTGAAGGAGGAGGACATGAAGGATATGAAGACGATGAATTTGAGGTATTCAAGGATTATTGAGGTATTTCTTCTTGAATAGCCAAGGTTACCAAGGACTTTAAAGGATCATTGGTCAATATATTTGTAACACTAGATATCTAAGTTGGTGAAGTTGAAGCATTGATAAGTCAAAGGCTTATCAAGAGGAGAGGATGGATAAACTAGTGGAGATGATTCATAAATAAACAATTTGATTTTAGAGGTCTCATTCTCTTTCTTTCCAAACTTGCATCTTGGTAGAGAAGGGTAATTAATGCTACAACCATATATTCATCAACTATATCACCTCCTCTCAGATATGGAAAATTAATTTAGCAACCTACTCTAGGGATTGAGGAGGAGTATTCCAAGGAGGGACCTCATTCCTTTATCATTCCTATGGTGATTCTAACTGAAGTATTAACTTCTATTTTATTGGAGGGGTTTCATTTACTTTTTATCTTTTTGTGTCATTTTCTTACTTGGAGGCTCTAGTTAAACTATTGTAGCTTTTTCTTGTAGTGTGGGAATAACATATTTGATCATAGTTCATTTTTTATGGTACCTTTACCCTTGTATTCACTTTGAGTGGTGTTTCTTGTGGGTGCTTGGCATCATCGTAACAACTAAAGGCTTCATCTTCATTTTGATCTAAGATTCCAAATTTTTTCTTAATCTGATCAAATTCTTGATGAAACTTCCATGAGGCTCTGGCCTTGTTATTGCTCCATTTTTTCTTTCACAAGAATTTCTTCATATTTGTGCTAAGTGGAAGCTCAAGATCATATTACTTTACTTTTACATAGAAACTCTCATATAACCTTTTCTAGGATTATCTTAGAAAGGTTTTATCCTTTTGAAGGGGTAAGAAAGACACTTCTTGTGCACTCCAAAAATTTTCAATATTGGGTCTAGGTTCATGCTTAAATTTTCTCAAAATTTAGAAAAATTTTAACCATGCCATTTTTTTTTGTCTAGGTCATGGATCCAAGAATCATCCAATATTTCTAATCCTAACTCCCTTATATTGTCCTCTAGTGCATTAGCTACTTTTCTTTTATCTTGAGTTATAGTTACCAACTGAATTGGGGTTCTATAAAATGTTGTCTTCCTCTGCCCATCTGTGTAGGTGGTATCAATGATGTTTGCCTGCCTTAATATTTTAATGTATGCCATTCAATTTATTAGCAACATATATATATTTACTAAACCTAAAAATATGTATAATGGTGACATCCTCCAAGAAATACCAATATCATTTTATCAACAATAACAAGATTTCAATAGTTTCTTTTGATATGCATTTGACCCTCTCTCCTTTGATTGCACTAATTATTGGTACTAATAATTCATTTAAAATGTGATAGAAGATATTTAACCTAGTACTTCCATACAAAAATAGATAAGCCTTTATTGTCCTTCCTCATATTCCATGTTCATGTTCATATGCTCAAACAACCATACGTTCTGATATAACACTAAATGCACTAGAAAAGAGCACTATCTAAAGGCCTGATTTTCCATGAAGTTATTGAGTACCTCATGAATCTAATATGCTATGTGTTCACTAAAGTCAGGTATTATAGGCTTACCTTTTGAGTTACCCCTCATCATATGAATGATAGCTAAATCCTTGGGTACCACCTCCTTATCATCCTCAACATCAAAGATAAATGTTTCTATGTTCAGGATATCTATAGCTTCTTCATTGAATATTTTTTCCCTAAGGAGAATTCTAGAATTTCTTCCTTAGACTTAATAAGCTCCTGATTCAAATACTTTAACTTATCTTTGATTTTGGTGTAAAACCTGTTTGCAATCCCTAGACTTATCTTTGACCCCTTCGATAGTAATAATATTTTCCATATATCTTCCTCAGTCATAATTACCTAGAAGGCATCACCATGGGTTGCAATAACCATCCTTATAAAAGAGTCATTGTGCAATGCATATGCCTCTACTAGTTTATAACTTTAGGTAAAATTTATGCCCTCATTCACAAACCCTTTGCAAATCAAGCTAGTTCACCATTGTGCTATAATATTACCCAACTTTACTAAGGAAAAATACCTTGAGGTTGGCCTAAGTACTCAAGCAACAAAGATAACAAGATGTCCAATGCATTAGTCTAGAGCTAAGTTCCAAGGCAGTTAAGCATTTTTCAAAAATCAGCTAAGTCCTAAATAATGTTGTGATAATAAACAAGTCCAAAATTGAACAATCTTAGACTTTTATAAGTAATGATATCAAAAAAATGCTATGAAAGTTTGAAAACATACCAAAATGCTAAAGTGGAATAAAGTCAAATTTTTAAAGTGCAATATCGGAATGGCACAATTTTGAAATCAATTAAACGAATCTCTCCCATGGCTGAAATTCAAAACAAAACAAGAATTTAGACTTTACCAAGTAGTGACATCAACACTTGTGCTGTAAAGTCAAAAAATACGTAAGAGACATCAAAGTGGGACAAAGTTAGGATTTAAAGTAGAGTGTCACATAAGTCCAAAAGTGCATAAAATTTGAAGAACAAAGAACTATTTGAAAATTTGAGAACTCAAACTTTGTTGTGCAATGAAATTAGAAAAACTATCTCAAAAGTCTAGATTTGATTCAAAAGGCTTCTCAAGAAACCAAAAGGTCCAACTTTGGTACACATTCACTCAAGATGCTTCTTTCTTGTAGGCTACTTCCAAAATCCATGAACAACCTAGTGCCTTCCAATTGTTCAAGCTAAGCCATTGAATTTTAAAAGGACATCTCTAAAAAATAGTTGCGATGACCAAACAAAAGAAATAGTTGGAAATCTATGGATTAGATTATGAATATACATGAATCAAAGATGCAATGTGAAATCTAAATTGGCCACATCAACAATACAAACAATTTATTGATGCAACATGAAAGTGACATACGCTCCCAAAAGTGCTCTTTGCTAGGCTATTTTTTTAACAAACCTATACCAAATTTTGTAAATCTTATACGACAAGATTCATGAGCAACTTATAAATAGCTCAATACACCTCATAGTGAGGGTCGACTTTGTAGCACTTGCTTGAATATATATTGTATGATGATTGTTACCAATTAATGAAAAATAAAAGTTGTTTGGCCTCCATTATGATTGCATGTTTAGGTTTTTATGAGTGAATGTTATGCTTTAATTCATTTCTATTGCACTTTATGATTAGTTTATTCTATTACAGTGAATTCTGCTAAATTGGATCGCTATTTGGATTGCTCTTCATAAGTATTTTAAATGATTAAAGTACATAACAAAGATTAAAAAACTCCATGATGATTTTTCTAATGGCTAGTCTATTAATTTTTATTAGAAATTGATTCTTTAAGGCTCTTATACTATGCATATTCATTGTTGTTATGCTATATCCCTTCCATTTTCAAGCAATTTTCTAAATCCATTCCCCTTTATAACCCTTCTATTTCTCTATTTAATCTTAAACCTAAATTTTAATTTCACCAGCATTATAAGGAGCCAACCTAATCCATAGGTTAAACTTGGGATATATACCAGTCATACAATATTGGCTAAAGTCCAAGGAATATTTTATTGACTAGGATAGTTTTAGACCAAGAGTTTTTGGCACACCTAATGGGATGAATTTATTCAATTTTCCTACCTATCTAATTGAGGAGAACTTTGATGAAATTATACTCTCTAAGATATTATTGTCATTCAACTAAAAAATCCATCAAGAAAGACTCCAATTAACCATAACCTAGTTTTCAATTAATCCAAATTTTTATGTTTACAAGGTCAATAGCCAAGAAGCTTGAAAACCCCTTACCATTTCTTGAGTTGCCACCCCATAAATTTAGATGAATCAAATATTTACCCCCTAAATAATCACCTACTATAGAGAGCATAAATACTACATAATTCTATTCCCAAGAATTCCCTAATGCTCTTAATTTATAGGCCTTGGATCAACAAGCTCAAGAAGCTCCTCAAAATTTTCTTTGTTGGAACACTACCAGACTGCTTGGTTTGGTACATCTCAATGACATTTCATAGATGATACTTAAAGACTTACCCACTTATGATGGTATATACAATATAGCATATAAGCACTACCAAGATATGGTTTCATATTCCATTATTTATAATAACTAAGAATAGGAAATCATGGTATGACTCCTCACCCTATCTTTTAGAGGAAAGATATCGCACTTGTACCATATTATTGAAGATGGAAGTATTCGTTTATGGGATGACTTAGCTAGATAATATTTTGAATAATTTAATTAATTATTTGATCCCTTCTCACTAGTCAAATAGTTCATTACCATTAAACAACATCCTCAAGAAGCCATCACTGATTTCAATATCAAGATTAGTCAAGCTTGAAGGAGAATTCCTTTAAAAACTAGACCACCTAGTCCTCAGGAATATTTATACTATATTCATGCTTTTGATCCTAATATAGATATTTAGATAACACAATCTAATGTAATTACCTTCCCTCAAGTCTATCAGGCTCCTATGAATACAAAGAATGCTTTGATTTATGTGGGAAAACTTTCCCCTAGGGTCATTATGACATATTTCTTGAAAATCATCTAACCCACTCAATAGAGAGAAACCTCAATCATAATAACACATTTGCCTTAAATAGACCTAATTTCCACTCCTAAGGCATTACCTCCTATTCCAATCTTACCAGCATTGCCAGCCCTGAAGTTGAAAGAATATTTAATTATGCAAGTGCTAACTACACTAATAAATTTGAGCAATACGATGATGACTATTGAAATAAGAGAGGCTAAAATATATAATTGTAGAATATTCTCCTATGTTGCTAAAAATCAAGGGGCTTCTACTAGTAATACTATTGGGAAAACTAATAATGTATATAGTGACCTAGAGACATAACCATCTACCTCAAAATTTGAAGGAAATTATTGGTGTCTCATATGCAAAAATCCTCATAATACTGATATTTGTGTAATGTACTAGCATAAATATCAGTTAGCAATTGTAGAAAAGGCTGAAAAGACATAGAAATGTCAGATAAATATGCTATAAATTTAAAAATCATGATTAGATAAAATTATTTAAAAGAAGAGTGCATGTCAATTTTGACAAGGTCCGAGAAGAAACCATTACAAGTAGATCCACAAAGTTAGAGCCATTCAAAGTCCTAAATTAGCCTTAAAATATGAAAGAGAAATAAAAATACATTCAAAATCTTAAAAAGCTTCAACTTAGTTAGAAGCTAGGAAGACCCAAACTCTATTAAAGCTAGAGAAGGAAGTTCTGAATCCATAGCAAGGTAAACAGACAAAGGATATTTTGATCAAATATAAAGAACAAGCCTAGGATAGACTAATATATCCTTATGTAACCAAAATATAGGATAGAAGATACTCAGGAATACCAAAAAAGGTTTGATGAACCAGAGAATAGAGAAACAAGACAATGTGAGTCATTAAGATTCAATATCATTGAGGAATTTAAGAAAACTCCCTCAAAAGCAAGCATGTATGATGATCTAATGATTCTTGTACAAATTTATCTTATTAGAGCTTCATTGAAGACAACCAACCCTAGAGGTGTACCACACCCAAATTTTAACTTAGCTTTGTATTTTTTGATTCCCAAAGTGGAAAATAATAGAACACTTCTTTTCTAAATGTCTTTGCACATAGAAGGATGGATTGTGCACAATTACATGGTTGATTCTAGATCTGCAACCACTGTTATATATCTAACGTATTGTGTGAAGCCATAGGTATAGAATATATACAATCATATCCTAGAGTCTTGCAATTGGATGGGATCCTTATTAAAATGGTTGGAATAATGAAAGATATCCCCATGGTACTACATAAGGTGCCAAAATCACTATGATACAAGAAGTGATGATGGTAGACTTCAAGACCTACTTTAGAATCTATCTTTCTTGAGAATTCATAGCAGGTTTGGGAGGCTATATATATTTAGATTATTTCCACGTGATAGTTCCACATAAAGGGAGGAGGATTAAAATATATGTAGAAAAGTTGACTCCCTATCATATAGAGGGGATAGAGGAAGATTGTATTAATATGATCAATGAAGAGATGGATCCTATAAAAAAATCATTTAAGAACTACAAATGGAATATGAGTTATCCCTTAGATATTTCAATGCCATGATTAAAATTAGATTAGGTATATACTGCATAATAGAGCCAAAACTACAAAAGGTACAAGCAATATCAAACTAAGAGCTTCAAGAAATGAAAGTTTGGAAACTTTATTTTGATGAAGCCAGATGCAAGAATGGCACTAGAGCCAAAATAGTGCTAGAATCTCATTTAGAGGGAATCAAGAAGTTATCTTCTAGATTAACATGGAACTGCATGAATAATACAACTAAATATGAAGCCTTGTGCCTTGGCCTAGTGTAGGTAGAAAATGGGAATTAGATTGTTGTCCATTTTTAGTGACTTAGAGCTACTAATAAATCAAGTAATATAAAATTTTAATAATAAGCTTCATTACTTGAGTGCATATTAGAATAGGGTATGGGACTTTATGGAAGGTTTCAAGCTCTAAATATGAAAGCCATTCCTAGTGGTCAAAATAAAATGGCTGAATTTGTAGACTCTCAAGGAGCAAATTTTGTGCTTACCTCTGATACTGTAAGAAATAAAATAGGGCTAAAATTATTTTGAGACCTTTAATCCCAAATAAAAAAATATTTTGGTAGATGTTTGAGGGTGATAAAAAATTTATCTATTTCTTGACTAGAGAAGCTATCTATGCAATGCACCTAGAAAATATGCTACAACATGTTAATAAAGAAGAGATTATTTAGCTTAAGAATAACCATACCCCTAAGGGGCTAATTACTTTAGAAATTTTGTTTGACAACAATAACTGGGTGACTGGGAAAAAAATGAAAATAGATGAATAGGCATTCAAAGAAGTTTAGATTAAACTTGGTCCAAGCCTAAAAGTCAGGATGTGTTACTCTGAAGAAGCCTGTAAATTTTATGTTGTTATGCAAATAGTATCAAGACATACCAACATGGAGCTATGATGACATTTGGGTTTACAAAAAATATGTTATTCAACACACCATAGAGTTAATGCTCAATGTCAAGCAATTTAGACAAAAACAAAGGTTGGTCAATCCTAAAATTGAATATGTAATGAAGCAAGAGCTCCTTAAGTTTATGAATTCAAAATTATATATCTGATCAAAAAATCTACATGGGTTGCAAAATTAGGCCCTATGGCAAAGAAAAATAGAGACATTCATCTTTGTGTTGATTTTCAGAACCTAAACAAGGATACGCTAAAGGACCATTATCCTTTGCCATAAATTTTTCAAATATTGCAAGTTATAGTTGGAACCAAAAGGTTTTCACTCCTCAATGCTTTTTTGGAATATAATTAGATATGGGTAAAATATGAAAATCAAAACAAGATAACCTTCACCACCAAATGGGGAACTTTTGCATATCAACGGATGCCATTCAACTTATCCAATGTTGAAATTATTTTCTAGATAGAAATGGAGTTTGCTTTCAGTGAGTTGGTCAACAAATTAATCTTTATTTACTTGGATGACATGACAATGTTTTCCCATGATAAGTAGAGACACCTGGATAACCTAGAAATGGTCTTTTATAAGTATCATGAATTTAGGATATTAATGAATCCTAAGAAGTTAATATTTGCTATGAATGAAGGAAATATACAAGGATATATTATGTCTAGACAAGGGTTAGCCATTGATATATATTGTATTAAAGTTATTTTAGCTTTACCACTCCCCCTTAGTAAGAAGTCTTTACAATATTTCTTTGGGAAAATCAACTTTTTTAGAAAGTTTGTTTCAAACTTCACACAAATAGTCAACCCTATGATAGTATTCTTGAAGAAAGACGTAGTATTCACAAGGATTTTGAAAAGGAGAAAATCATTTAAATAGGTTAAACATGATATAACATGAACCTCAATTTTAGTCAACCCAATTTATAACAAGGAATTTATTCTTTGTCTTTGGATCTAAAGATAGCTATGCTACAATATTAACTCAAAAAATGATAGTTAAGAACATGTGATATATTTTCTTAGCCAAAAATTGCATGATTATCATAATAATTATAAATTCATAAAAAAACAAGTGTTTTCTATCATGAAGTCACTTTAAAATATTAGACATTATTTATCTCAAAGTAAAATAATAGTATATGTAGTTCATTCAGATGTTAGACATTTCATTCTCCAAGGAGAATTGGGATAAAAAATAGTTGGATGGATCACTAAGATACAATAATATGACATCAAAATATGGACTACCAAGCTAGTGATAGGTATATCCCTATGTGAATGCCTAGCTTCTATAGTAGAACTAGATAAAGTAAATTTGAGTCAGAGTCTAGAAATGAGATATTTATAGAAGAAATATATTAGGTTGATAAATTGGCCAGATATTTCTAAATAGGTAGATGTAGAGAAGGATTAAGTACCTCCCAAAGACACCAATATAGAATACAAGTGTTTAAATATATCCTATTGTTAGAAGGACCATTCAGAAAGAATTTTAATGGAGTCCTCCATTGCATAAAGCTAGAATAGGCTAAGAAAGTATTGAATGAGTTCCACTCAGGTTTCTTTGGAGGCCATTATTTAGGCTAGACTACTACAACTAAGATTATCCAAGCTAGGTATTATTGGTCTACCATATTTGTAGATACTTTTAAGATAGCTAGAGCTGATGAGAAATGTTAAAGGTTTATCAAAAAAGGAAAATCCTTGCACTTTCCCTGCAACCAATCATACTAGAGGAAACTTTTTAATAGTGGGGCCTTGACTTCATCAGAGTCATAAACCCAAATTCATTTTCTAGACATAAGTATATTCTAACAACAACTAATTATTTTAGTAAGTGGTCTGAGGTAGTAGCAATAAAAACTGTAGATCAAGATACCATGATCAAATTCTTTGAAAAGATAATAACAAGGTTCAATATCCCAGGTACTATAGTAATAGATAATGGATGTACTTTCATAGGTGTAAAGGTTATATATTTCACAATTAAGTATGGCATCTACTTAAAAGTATTATCAAACTACTATCCATAAGAGAATGAGTTAGCTAAATTTACCAACAAAAATTTTCTAAAGATAATCAAGAGGATTGCTAGAGAAAATAAAAGGAGTTGGCATTTAGTGTTGAGTCAATCCTTAATGAAAAAAAGGATCACAATGAAGAAAACACTAAAAGCATCACTACACTTGTTGGTATATGACAAAGAATCAATTATACCTCTACACCTGGAATTATCAATGATGAAGTGGATAGATAAAATATAATTTATTGACATCCAAGCACTTGAAGTCTAGATGGCAGAGTTTTTATTCTTAGAATAAAGGAACAAAGCTTATAATAACCTCCAAAAATACCAATATAGAATTAAGCAATGGTTCGATAAAAATACCACATTCTAGGACTATCAAGTCAACGACTTGGTGCTCAAGTGGGACAAAGATAGAAAAAATCCAAGAAAATATTAGAAATTTAGTTCATTTTAGTCCAAGCCCTATCAAATCATGACAAAATGAGATTGCAATACCTAAGAGCTGGCAAATAATAATGGCCAAATTTTTCCAATTATGATAAATTACCTACATTTAAAACATTTCATATGAAGTGTATTATATGTATATACAAAAGAAAAAATAAATAAGCAATGGCAATTTTGAATCGTTTAAAGTTGATTGGCTGATTCAAAAGTTAGCCTACAATAGATCCTAAAATAACACATGCTCATTCACTAAAAAACATAGCGAGGCAACAAAATGCATATAGGTTTCAATATTAGAGCAATCCAAGACCTTCATTCTAGCAAAATAATAAGGGCTACAGATCTCCTAATGGATACCAATGATGCCAATTCCAATCCAACAAAGATATAAGTCAGGATCATGGCTACAATAAACAAATTGTGCTTGTCCCAACCTCGTTATATCAAATTCCTCATAACCCTATTAGGGATATTTTCCCCATGTAAAACAATTACATAGAGGAATTTACAACATGGTACTACCCATACTCGGATGCTTACCCTTTGAATGCTTATTTTGGAGGAAATTTTTGTAATTCACAATGGTTCCAAGTGAGGTGATGCCTTTCTAGGTACTTATTCCTATTTTTGGGGTATAGACATCAACACATAGCCATCCTTCAGCTACCCCAACATTTCACAACTCAAATTTTGCTCCTTCAAATCACGTTCTAGCCATGTGGTATGAGGGAGAGGTGTATGCAACATCTACGAGGGTAGGTACTCCTACACCCAACCAATAATAATTCCAACTATACTATATGATGCTAAAAAAAAGGAGGATAGTCATAGGATGTGAGAAAAAGAATATGGTGGTCCCAGAAACCCAAAGTAGACCAACTAGATTGGATGGGGATGTCCCTACCATAATTACTTTGAATCAAAACACATTGAAGTATTTGATGACCACTAAGTGGGACATCCTAAAAGTTCTAAAGTAGCACCCACCTATGGAAGAGATGGTAAAATTTTCTCAATCAGTTGAGAACAAGACCAAATATCAACCACTACCAAAGACCTCTTAGAAGATTGATCTGTTAAGATAATTTAACATGGTTGATCATTTGGAGATATCCCCAATTATTTAATTGGTAATAAACATGTCATCCATCCCTAAATGGAGGGAGAGCATAGAGTAAGTACCAAAATAGGAAAAAAAATCTAATAGAAGAAGGAATTGGTAATATTACAGTATTTATGTCTAATAGTGAGCCAATTCAATCCCATGCCCTTCTACTTAACCCTAGTTTGTGGTGACAAGCATATGCATAATTGCATGATCGACTCCAAGAAAAGTACTTTGGTTATGTCCAAGGCAATGGTGGATGCATTAATATTGGGCTTTCATCCAATCAATAGAATGACGATGTAAATAGATGGGAGCTTAGTCTAGATCTTGGGGATAGCAAAGGGTCTTCCATTCACACTACATTTATCCTAGCCTCATGATCCTATAAGACATAAATATGGTTGACCTCCTAGCTTCATTCAATATTTTTCTATTAAGATATCTCACCACTAAATTTGGAGGCTATGTTTACATTGATTGGAAACTCATGGTCCTAATGACCAAAGATAGGATTAGGATCAAGATTCCTCCCAAACCACTCCATGGGAATCATATTGAGCAATTGCCTACAAAAAAAGCAAATTTTGGCCAGATATTCATGAATGAAGAGTAACAGCCAGAGGCATCTATGGATGAAGTGCATTATTTAAGCCCTAATTATTGGAAGTAGCAATGGGCTATAGAAGGTTAGGATTTCAATCATAATAGATTTTTTGAGCTAATATGCATGGTATGAAACCCAATCAGGAGTTAAATTTCACTCCATGGGGTCTCTATATATTCAAATTAAATAGAGAAAGGGGGGGCATGAGAGACTTTGGTTGTAGGAAAGAAGGATATTTCACATACCATTTTTTGGTTAAGGATTCCTCAAATACATGACCACATACCTCATTCAAGGATAGATGAGTGAGGTGCAATGATCATGTAAATGAATGAAGCCATAAAAAATATTGACCTACAAATTCATAACACAATTTTGATGCAAATAGCTTTAAAACTAACATATTCACAGATAGACTGTATCACCACCATCCTCTAGATAGTGAAGAACACAAGCTTATACTAAGAGGGGGAGTGAATAGTATAAGATCATTTTTTACTTTTCTTTCCCAATCAATATTATGCAATGTATAAATAGAAATATCAACAATAGTAATCAAAGCAATGCACAAATCACCACACACAATAGAGACACCAATTTAACATGGTTCACCCAATGTGGGTTACTCCACAAAGAATATTTCACTAAAATTTTCTTAATAAATCTCTTGGTAATCCTTTCCCTATTACAATATTTATGGACCTCTGTCCAAAGGAGATCCAATTCCCTAATCAAGTTTATGGATCTCTATCCACAGGAGAACTCCTTACTCATTTGCTCTGGCTGGTGATCTTCTAGAAGAAACACTGCCTCCACTGCACTAGCTAATGGATCTCTATCCATTGAAGACTCCTGTCCTCACTCAAAAGACCTATACTCACTTCCCTGGCTAATATCCACTAGATACTGTCATCTTCTATACTATGTCACCTCCAAAGCTTGCTCTTAGCTCTGTCTCAAATCTGTACTAAAAATAGTCCTTCGATCTAGCACAAATATGCTCAATATCTGTCTCTGGTCTGGCACAAACCTATCCTCAAATCTGCACCAAACTTTGTCCTCAAATCTACACTAAACATATTCCTTCGGTCTAGCATAAATCTATCCTCAATATCTGTACTCAAGCCTTAACACAAATATTTACTTAAGCACAAATCAACTCTATTGGATCTAACCCAAACCTTAACTGAAGGTTTGAACAAATCAATCAATCAACTCTGCTCACAAGTCTTCTCAAAGACTTATCTCAAATCTACCTTGTAAGCTTCCACAAAAGCTCACACTAATATTTCCACAAGTCTTCTCTAGAACTTATCCAATCTTCTCAATAATCTCTATCCTCAAATCTGTATTGTAAGCTTCCACAAAAGCTCACACCAATCTATCCACAAGTCTTCTATAAGAATTACCTCAAATTTGCTCAACAAGTCCTCACTAGAACATGTTCAATCTCATAGAAACATATAGAGAATTTTTAGAGACTCAATATGCTTCACATTCATCATAATTCTCAATCACTTTCAATCTTTGTTTTTACCATAGAAATATATAGAGAATTATTAGAGACTCAATATGTTTCACACTCACAAACTCAACCTCTTTCTCAAATCAATTTAGAATATGGAATAATTTGTTTCACAAAACTTGAACTATCACTTCAACACTTCTACTCAACTAAGCTCAATCACTTTCACTCAACCAATCACTTAAAAAACAATTCTTATGAATTAATCCTCACATAACAATGATACTCATGATCTTTGCAAACCCTAGTTCAAGTTCTTCACTCAACCAATCACTTCAACAATAATTCTTATCAAGTAATTCTCACATAACAATGATACTCATGATATTTGCAAATCCTAGTTCAAGTTCTTCACTCAACCAATCACTTCAACAACAATGCTTATCAAGTAATCCTCACATAACAATGATACTCATGTTCTTTGCACAAACCCTAGCTCAAGCATATGAAAGCTTTACTCAATATTTCCAACAATGCTTATCAAACAAGGTTTTTATCATCAATTCTTACTAAAAAAAAACTTCAACAATCAAACTCAAATAATGCTTTTCAAACAATCCTTTTCACTCCAACTTAGCATTCACAACATCCAAAAATCACTCACTAGGAAGATGTGCCCATACCTTTTTGTTTGATGTAGAAGTACCCTTAAAAACCTGTCTCAATCACAATTTTCTTCTTTACCAATTTCAATGGTTAGATGACAAAATATCACACTAACACTCTCTCAAAAATATTTCTCAATTGCACAAAAATAATCAAACTTAAATACACCTTATTACTCCTTGAAATTAGCAATCATCAAATCATACATAAAAATAATTACACAATTGCTCCTTATAATCTCCAACTTATATTAATCAACCTCCAAAAATTAAACTTTCAAAAATAATATTTGCCTACCCTTTTATCTCCCTCAAATCCTCAATATCCAAATTAATTCAGGTAAAAATTAAACTTCATACCCATCAAAAATATTTTATTTATCTCAACCTTAGGACATCCAAAATAATCAAGCGACCAAGACAAATGACATCAACGCATACCTTAACACTACGAAAAGGCCTCAGTGGGTTTCGAACGCGAGACCACTCTCTACCGAGCGTATTATCGAGGTGCTAGCCCACCACGTGGGCTAAGCACTTCCACAGGGAAGGGAAGGCACAAGCCTCCCTTTATTCCCTTCGTTCAGTTTTGTCCACAAAATAAAAATACCTTCACTGCCTTGCAAAATGAATTCGGTGGGATTTGAACCCTATACACTTTGCCTATCGCAAGACTTAGCACCATCTGCCGTTGCCATCTCCGCTACACAATGTTGTGCAAGGTGAGAGGAGCCTTGCTCCTATTTGTCAATCCTTCTACCGTTAGAGAATTTTCAAACATGAAAAAATATTTCTCTTTTGTGCACGATACTTTGGGACATAGGGAATCCTATCGATGGTGTATAGGAGTATAAGGCAAAGGTTTTGCCACCATTTATACACAAAGCCTTGTGCCATAAAACATCGGTGCTCCAAATCAAATTTCAAATTCAATTTTTAATTTAACCTTATAACCCTCTTTAGGGTTTATTAAATTAATTTATAATTAAATTATAATTAACTTAAATAACTTTGAAAGTTAATTAAATTAATTAATTAATTAATTTATAATAAAATTATATTAATTAGTTTATAATTAATTTAAATTTCCCTCTTTAATATTATAATAAAATATTATAATATTATTTGCTTGGGCCTCTTCTTTGCACTTTGGACCACATCTGACTATCTGGAACCGAATCTGAACAACTGGAGGCGGACTCTCCTTTTTGCACTAATTGTGAAACTGCTTCTCCTTGCACTACTCACTGAAACTGACTCTTGACATCAATGACTACTCACTTTTGACATAAATGACAACTCATCTACTCAAAATATCCAAAATATAGACATATATGGCCTACCTCCCACATGCCTTAGCGCATCAAACCTCTAGCACAGAAAGTCTTAGTGATAAAGCACTCTAGACCAGGCCACTTTATATAAAAATGTTGAGAAGTTTTCATATGTTATAGAAAGTTTTCAAAGTGGAATAGACTCAGTAGGTCAAGTATGGAGGATCTCTCACAATAGGCAAGTATCAAACAAATCAATAGCAAAGATGCACTACAACTTCATGGCTCAATACTTCATTGGTTAAAGTTGCATGCTCATGTAAAAATGGAAGGGTTCCCCCCAAGTGGGAAATGGTCAAAAGAGCCTTGTGGAATGGATCCAATATGGAGAAGTGATCATCCTCAAAGTAAATTGTATTGCATGTCGATGTAGGACCTAGGTCATTGCCCTAACATAATTAGTAAAATAATAGAGGGGACATGTTACCATCTTGATTCAAAATGGCCTCCCCTTCCATTTGACCCTAGAAGCTAATATCCCCCTAAAAGAATATTCTAGCAACTATTGAAGCAAAGAAGGGAGGTCAATGTGTCTCCATACTCCTCCACCATAGGTAAAGTAGCTCAGGTAGTTAGGCCTATGGTCAAGATCAAAGTGCACCTTTGGTATATTATGGGTAGGTTTCCCACATCCTTTAGGATGATTTATTGAAGCTTGAAAGATATTTTATTTTACTTAGGAAAGTGATGCTTCCCTCATAGGGTGAATGGGAGGAAATTCATATGATAATGAGTAAAATCCAATAGTCCTCTCTCCATTTTTTAGTATTTTGACTCCATGCCCAATGAATAAGGTGGCCAATTTTTTGGTTCTTGATATCCAATAGGCTAGAGATCCCTGTGAGTTACCAAAGTTGTAATGAATTCTCACTACACATGAAATTAGATACCCTCCTAATATGCAAAACTGCTAAGACAGAAAGAAAGAGGGTTGAGTATGACCATGAGCTCAAATTTTCTAGTGGTCATGAATTGACAATGCTAACAAAAACCCTAGAAAGAAGATAAGGTAAGGCAAAGATCAAAATAGCATTGATAAAACCATAGAATAGAAAAGATAGTGGAAACCAAAACTCTGGTAACTAGAATTACAAGATAGTGTTAACCAAAGTTGCAATCAAATATAAAAGACTGACTAAACCAGGAGGTATGCAAAAAGCAATAATTGGAACTCTGGTGAAAATTCATAAAGGGATTGCATGCAAAAGAGTAGTAACGAAAACTCTATATAGGGTTTGAGGAGTGACCCTACACAAAAAGAGTGATAATTGGATATTGGATGGGTTAACTTCACCAACTAGGCATAGTCTCTTGAATAGGTAGAAGGCACATTAAATACAACAACATGGAACCCAGCAAGAAGTGACCTTGAGCCCAATGACATTGATTGTAGGAGATCTCTATGAAGATTTCCAGTATGGGAAACCAACAAAAGTGGCATAGAAGTACACATTTAGCAGAACCAATCCCCACAATATTAGTAGCTCTGGATCCAAATACTTCAAGATTTCTCAAGAATTATGAGATGACACCAAAGAAATATTTTAAATTTAGGATTTTAAATTTTTTGCATGGTTTTGGGAGGGAAAATTTTCTCAACTACGTCTATAAATAGGAATTTTTTCCATTATAAGGAATCAAAAGTTGTTTATATGTTCCTATTATCTAGTGTAGACAAATCTCTCTTTCACTACTCTATGTAATAATCTAGATCTAGCCTTGAGTCATTTTACCAATTAGTTTTCAATCCTCTTACTCCAACATGACTGTAATTTTCTTATGATATATATGTGAGAAGTTTTGACTAGCTTTTTGTCCTAGTTCTTGTATGTATGTGCTTATGTATGTATTACTACTTATCTGATGAAACTATGTTTCTTGCATGTTAATAGATGATGCATGTGTTCAATAATCCCAATGTTATACAAAAGGAATTTAGGATCTTGGTGCATAACCTCCTGTAGCATAGTTTTTACTTTAGTTATTTATTTTCCACTTGTTTCTATCTTTCCCTTTTTCTTTGAGAAATATAGTTAGACTAGGCTAGCTTAGGATGATGAGCTTAAATATCACATCACAACAAGAAGTCAGTCATGCAAAAAATCTTGAAGGTTATCCTTTGTCCTAGGCCCTATGCTCTCTCCATACAATGTGGATACTAGGAATGTCTGACTACTATAATGAATGGCCATGGCATCCTGAGCAGACAACAATACTTAGTAAAGAATGGGTCATGCAATAATGTAAATCCTAGATCAAAATTTTGGACACCTCTATCATGATTTTGAAGAGTCATTGACTTATTGATTTAAAAGGATCTTCCCTCAACTTGGATCATAGATAATGAACTCTTTGAGCGAGAGTATTTTTAGCTATTTGAGCAACAAAAAATAGACTATGCCAATTTTGACTTATGGTCAAATTCCCCTATTTTAGGTGATGTAGTGCAAGCCATCAGATCCTTGGTGGAGCTAGTAGTGTAGACTCATGAAGTCATGAGTAAAGTAAAAAACTTATCTCATGATGATCAACTAGAGCTCCAATGCTGCTATTCTCAATTTAAGAAAATGGAGCTACCATTTGAAAGTGAATGGCAAGAAATTTGAGCTTCAATGGATAAATTATTTTTTCAAAGATCTACCATTCTCTCTTCCTCTATTATTTCTTTAATTCTTTCAATTTTTCATTCTTTCAATTTTTCTTTCTTTCATTTGACTCTGTGTCCAATAGATAAGGTGGCAATTTTTTGATATTATTAATCTTAAACAAGTAGAAGATCCCTTGGGAGTGACTAAAACTATAGTGAAAATTCACTACACCAAGAAAAAATTGCCTTGGCCAATTTTGCAATATGGCCTTGGTAGAAGGTAAATTAGCAATTTGAAGAAGAGAAGGTAAGAGTGAAGTGCATTGTTGATTTTGAAATCTACAATGGCCACTAATTTTACCAGGATCTTTGAAAAGGGATTGACACCACATAGACTATTCGATCTTTTGATTGATGATGGACACTGATTCAAGAAGCTAAGAGAGCCATAAAAGTTCCTAAAAATGCATGGACCATCTGATCATTGATCAATGATGAACATTATTTCCTAAAATAGAATCAGTTTATGGTGAGAGAAAATCCATGTGTATTGTCAATTTTCTAGATCTATAACAAGATATATTTTCTAGAAAAAAGTGATTTACAAAGGTAACAAAGTAATACACACTGTCAATTTTATAATTTACAATAGGCAGTAATTCCACAAAGAAAAAGGTTCATCAATAATTTTGAAGCCATACAAGTTGTTTTATCTCATTATTCAATGATAGGTACTAATTTGCATAGTTGAAAGCCACAAAAGGTCCTTAAAGCAACATAGTCCATCAATATTTTGATGAAAAATGGATGTTGTTTCCTAGAAAAGTTGTTTAAAGGAAGTTTTCAAATCCATGTGAGCCCTTGAATGCTCATCTAATGGCCTACACCATTTCATGAGGCTACAAAATATGTTGTTAGGTAAGAAATCCATCACTAGTTAAGGTCTGGATATGTGGCAGATGCATTAGCAACCTATGAAAGTAGTTATCCCATCAAGGTTCATGCCCAAAGAAGATCCACCATCAATATTGGGTAGAAACATGATCCAATGGTGCATGGAGACTTGAAGCGAATATTGAAATATTTGAATTATAAAATTAATGTGAGCCATCTGATTATGATGATCAATGACCCATGCCATATTTTAGAGCCTTTTTGGTAATAGCTAAAAGTGGCTACACAATTGGTTGGAGTCCAAGAGTATCGCTATAAAAAACTAAAATTAGCCCCTCCATTGGTTGGAATAAAATGAATTTGATTATTGTAGACCAATTCTTTCACATTTTATTGAGCTCATAGTGGCCAAACACATGGCGGTAGTGTGATATCCCCACTCTACATTCAAAAGAAACCAATGATTGAGATCAAAATAATTCCAATCTAATGGATCATAAGAATTGAAAAAGGCACAAGAAATATAGAATTAGAAATTAGCACCAACCATCTAATATTTTTGATCGACGTCCTAGGAAGGAGAGTGTAGGAAAAAGAGAAGATCAAGAGAGTTAGACATATGATTGAAGGAAACAACCCAATCTAGCAAACCATAATTTATAGAAAAAGCCAACATTGTTGTAGGATTTTATCACCAACCTTCTACCTTCCATAGTATGGAACCTCTCTAAAAATTAAGCATCATTATCATAGGTAACATCTACATGCGATCTCCCAAAAAAGTAGTTGAGTTCATAAGGGCAACAATGAAAAAAAACCTAAGTCCACCTACCTATACCACTCAAACATGATAAATCCAAGGAATCTATTGACATATTAAAGATTTTAGCAATTGAAGATTTAGTTCTAGAAGCCCCAAACCCTTAAAATTTAATGGCTCTATATCTAGATACCTTAATCCTTTCAACATTGAATGAAGTCTCATCCCTCACTTGATTTTGGGGGAAATTTTGGGGTCACTGGTTTGGTTTTTGAGGCAAGAAACCCTAGTTTTTGCTTATAAATAGGAGTTTCATTTTCATTGTGGTGCATTAGAAATTGCTTGCTCATGCCTCATATCTAGCCTTACATGTATACTTCCTTTCACTTTCTTCTATGTATTAATTTGGACTCGAACCTTCAGTCATTTTTTAATGGCATTTGAGTCTCCTTTAATCTTATATCTCAGTACAAAATATTTATGATATCTATTGAAGTTGTGACTACTTTTACTTTGTCTTGTTTCTTATATACATATTGTATTTGAATGTTTGATGTTATATTAAAACCATGTTAATTTATCTAGTTGTTAATGCATGATGAACGCATTCATTTTATTATAGTAGTGCATAGAATAATCTTTTGATCTTGGTGCATCACCTTTATAAGATTAGGATTTTATTTTTTATAATTTATTTTCCTTTTTCTTTGATGAATGCTAGTTTAGAAAGGTGAGCATCAAATATCATACCAAATAAGAAGTTGACCTTAGAAAAATCCTACAGGTTGCCCTGTGAGTCACATCCTAAACTTAAAGCTTTCCAATGTGTCAAACTATGTGAGGCACAAGTGTCGGGTGCATCTAGCTACTACAATATATGACCACAAAATTTTGAGATGATAATATTATATGTCCTCATATTTAGTTGAGGTATGGTTGAATCTCATTATGTTGGATGATATTAATTTATTTTATCCCCACATTAATTTCTTGGCTAAAGTTTTACTGATCTTGAGAACAATTTGTTTACTATGGAAAATTTTGAAGTTGTTCACATTTCATTTCAAAATAAACAATAAGCTTCATCTTAACTGCATGATAGGATTTGCAAAGTAGAGTTTAGAAATATTAGTGATAAATAATCAAACTTAATTTTTAGAATTACATTATTCAACTATTGAATTGCTTATGTCCCATGAGGGATATCATAGTGGTATGTCTGAGGGTTTTCATCCAGGAGACATAATTTCAAACCCTAATACAAGGAGACTAGGGCCCCTTTCAAAAATCTATGCTTTAACCTAAAATTTTGGTCTTCTGAGGGATACGATAGTGGTATATCTTTGGGTTTTTCATCTAGGAGACCTAAATTCAAACCTAGATACAAGGGGACTAGGGCCCCTTTCAAAAACTCATGCTTTATCCTAAAATTTGTAGTACTATGAGGGATATCATAATGGTATATCTTTGGTATTTCATCCAGGAGACCCAAGTTCAAACCTTGGTACAAGGTGAATAGGGCCCCTTTCAAAAACCCATGATTTACCCTAAAATTTAAATAATCAAATGACATTAGCTTAACCGATTATATTTCTCAACATTCAAGGAGGGGATCTAGGTTCAAATATTGCAAAATGATATGTGGATAATATCTAATCTCTATTGTAATACCATTGCATTGTGACTATGTAATATGGATGGGGCCCATTTCAATCCCATATAACTAAATGAAAAAAAAGTATTGAATTGCTTATAAATTAACTACAAAACTTAGATGATATGTATCTTCCTTTTTAAAGTACAAATCAATCGTATGGTTGCTTTAAATAATAGAATTGTGGAGGTGGTTTGGATGTGTTTTTGGAACTATATTATTTGCATGGGAGGCCATTTCTAATATTTTACTTGACAATTCATTTTGACATATTGTAATGGTTTGCTAATATTGTGTTTTATATATACAATAAAAAAATTACATTCTAATATATATATTAGAATTTAAATTTTTATTGGAGAGTCATGTAAAGGATATATTATTACAATAAACGTTAAGGTAATTTATGTTTTTGAATTTTTATTTAGCCTTTTTTTAGCTTATCCTCTTTTTCATTTAATGCCAATGCCCAGTTTTGTCACCCTTGGGCTATTGATGCATGTCCTTGATTTTGATACTCATGGAACCGTGATTATAGTTTTGGTGTGAGCACTTAAGCTTTCTTGGTTTATATAGTGGATGTTTATTATGATATGTGAACTAAAATCTACATTATGGATAATAATGCTAGATGGTTTTATTTGAGATATTTTAAATTTAAAAAATTACAATGGATAATATGTACTAATACTATGTAGAGCATTATAATAAATTGTAAGCATATCATGTTTGCAGATAACCCCTTTCTTATTTTCATTTAATATTAATTTTCGTATGTATAATTATCTAATAGCATTAATTAGTATGGCCATGTCCAGTTATTAATAAGTGTTAATAAAATTGTTTTAAAATTTTATATTTATTAAGATGATATTTTTAGGAATAAGAAGGTTCCCCCTTCCTTAAGACATCTCCAAATAAATACATGTCAAATTATTTTTAGAGGAATCTATTTTAGTTATGAGAAACCTCATAGAAGAATAAAAATAAAATAGGAAAACTCATTTTAAATGATTTTGGGTAAGGGAGGGAAAGAAGTAAATAAATAGAAGAAGAGTTACTACATTAAAGGAAAGATTTTTCAAGTCTACCACTATTGGAGTGGTTGAAAGTAGGGTCTTAGACTCATTTGATTTTTGCACATGTTAATTTTTATGGTTAGTATTGAGGAATAAAATAGAAAATTAAGTAGAGAGTTTCAATTATACATTCATTCTTCTTATGCTACATGTTAATCTACATTTAATTAGGATTAGAGTATTATTCTAAAGGTAGTATGCTTAGTATCCAATACATGTATATGTTCAAAATCAATGTTTCATATATGTTGAAAGGTAAATTAGGGGTAATGGTTTTATATATATATATATATATATATATATATATATATACCTTATTAGTTAGTATCTTGATGTGTGAAATTTTTGTTATGGCACACCTACCTTCTACTATGGGATAATTACTATTAGAATTTGAAATGAAATTTCATTATAGAGAATTACTTTGTTGTTTATAAGTAGTAATTTTTAGGGTATTTATATTTTGATTATGTATCTATTACTAGAAGATAAGTTTGAGAGGGTCTGATATGATGGGAATTTCTAATACGATGGTATGAGTCGATGTTTATTCATTATGGAAGGTCCTAAAAAAATTTGGATGAGGAAGTCCCCTCTAAATTTAGAAGGATGGGACACAAATTTGGAACAAATAGATGGATACCTTGCTAAGGATTAATAACTCTATTGTTTTACTTATGTTTCTCCACTGGGTGTGTGAGACTATGGTTAGGTTGCATGACCATAGCAACTAGTCTATACCATTGTAGAGAGATGATATTATGAGTCACATGCCAAAATAGATCATATTATGTAATACCATTTGCTATGGGTGTGCACATTTTAAGGATGGATTCCACTTCTAAGTGCAAAAGTGAAGGTCCTCAGGTACTTCCAATTTGGATAAAGGGGGGTTCGATGAAGTAGGTTTGTTGGTAACATGTGAGGAGCATCAATAAGGGGTAGCTACAACCTAGGGATCCATTTGGGATAGTAACACCCATTTCATTAGTCCATTACATGTCCACAAGATATAAAATCCTACTCTATATTTTCCAATGTGTATCAAGTAGTAATTATATATCGTGGTTAATTTTTCCTTCTATGTATTAATAATATTATGTCTATTTTAGTTTTTATACTAGTTTCTTTTTATCTTAAGTAAAGGCTAATGTAAAGAGGTTCATTCTATTTGGTATTAAATACATATGTTCAAAAATCTAAAGCCATAGGGCCTTGTGAATCTATGTCTTGTGTTAAGGATGGTTATAAAATATTTTAAAAAACATAAGATTATGAATTTAGTAATATATATGACTTATGGTGTATTTTTATTTGTATACAAATTTTATTTGATAGTTCTATAGGATCTAGGACTATGGTATATGTAATAGTTATATTTATAGCAAAATTATGAAAAATATCCAGTTCACCATGTTGCGCTCTTAATAGCCACAACCCCAATAAAGCATCATGCTTAAGGAAAGCACCATAGATGACATCACCCATACAAAATAGGTCATATAGTTTATTGACTCTCTACAATTATGTTGTGTATTTAGGTATCCCTTTGACCATGCAAAAATATAGTAAATCATTATAGTAGAGTATTGTATATAAAAAAATGATTTGTAAAAGAACTTAAGAAATATGTGGTGTAAAGAGAGAGATATCTAGGTAAGAACTTGCCATTCCCCTCCATATAAATGTAAACTCTTCCTAATGGATTTTATTCTCCACTATAGGTGTTCTTTATCTCACCTTATACACAAATGATGGTCAATCATAAAAGAGATACCTTTAGAATAATTATCATTAATATATCAAGGTTTCTTCAAGGTGGCAAGGAACCAATGACAGAGATTGTGTTAAGCTAAGGGTTTAAAATGATGTTACCTAATAAAATTATTTAGGATATGACCTTAGCCCAAGGGAATATATATAAAATATAGGTTTCTAAAACAAGAAGTTCAAAATGCAAGAAACCTAAAATATAGGTTTAAAATTGAAGGAGTCTAAAATTTAAGCTTACAACATAAGCAGGTTGAAAAGTTTAAAAGAACCCTTATTTATATTGATTACTTATATAAATTCATATTATATGGTTTGATAGTTAGACATATATTTTTACATGAATATATATAAGGTTAAATTTTCACTATCTTTTGTTTCTTTTTTAAATGTAATGAAAAGGTGCAACGCCTGAAATTCTTGGGAGGTCATCCATCCCAATACTACTTCAACCAAAGCATGCTTAGATATGGATTTTTTATGGGATTTGATTTTATTTTTGGTGTTAGATTTCACAGTAGTTTCTAGAAATGAATGCAATCAAACATTACCTAGTATTGATTGTCAAAATAAATATATATCATATGAAAAATAAAGTATCATAGATACCAAAATATCATCTCTAAAAAAGAATTAAAATTACTCTCAAAACCATAATATTATGATTAGTGAGGAGGGGTATTTGTACCCAAGTACATGATGCCTTTAGATAAAGGTTATGAGACTAACCCTTAGAAAAAATAATTAAAAAAAAATTACCATTCTTAAGGTTTACATGGGCCTTGTGGGTCTAATTTCTGACCACATTACATCATGAGAGAAATATATGTCAAATATTCAAAATTACGAAGTTATACAAAGTTATCGAATATGGCATGAGACAAGAAATACTTAAATTTGGGAATAAAAAAAGTTGCATCTCCATAGGAATGCACAAAAGTTCATCATGTGGTTCAGAAACCATCTAGGATCATATAAAGTCCAACATCACAACTAAATGCCCATAGCCGAGATCAAAAGAAGTCACCTACCAGCAGACATATAAAGCCATGACATCTCAATATTGAAGCTCCAAAAGTATGATGTTATACAAAGAGGTTAATAGCCTAGGTCTAAGCTAGTTCAACCTTGTAGATTACTTGAGACTGCAATGCCCAAGACTACGAAGCTCAAGATTGCATGACTCTTAGCAATGACATCATCAAAGTTAAAATAATTTTATAACCATGTCAAGAAGGCAAAGGTTCCCAAAGCCAAGATGGAAGCATACTGAGTTGAGAGTGCTTGAGACCGTGTCGAAGGAGAAATGACATCACTAATTTCAAGCTTGTAATACCTCAATTTCACACAAAATAAGAAAACACACAAAATAAAATAGAAAGAAAGCTTATCTATAGATATTTTGACTAAGGAGAAGGATTCATAAATCCTTGCCCATCCTTAGACCAACTTACTATTTGACATCCCCTAAGTTTCTTAAAAACCATACCACACAAGATTCTCTTCATGCAAGTCCTTCTACGTAAGCCTATATTATGTTGCATAGATAAGTCCATAACTCTCATCAGTATTGATGAGATAGAATTACCACATTCAATCATTAGAAGGTATACATGCATATCTATATCCACACAAGCCGTTATGTGTGATATGTTATGTGTACTCTTGTCTACTGACAAGCTATCTTAACTCTGGTACAATATTCCAAACCTAGTCACCAATCTCCCTAAGGAATCTCAAGTCCTTAGGGTATCCACTAAGTTCACCTAGAACTTACTAATGATTCATTATTTTATCCACACAAGAGCATTAAAGATCTAGATACTAAATCTAACAAAAATAACTGAACAACAACAAGAGTAATCAAGCGTAAAGAAACAATCACCAAACAAATATACTTTAAAGGTTTAAATGCAATAATCTGAATAAAGGATTACTAAGCATAGTAGTTTTAATGTTCATTCATATGCATAAATAAGTATGGTACATCCCATACTTTCTACAATACTTTACATCCATTTCATTGGGGAAATCTCCCCACAATCTAATCTATTGCATAAAATATAAGATGTAAGGTAGATAGAAAACGTATGCATCGGTCCATATCATGAATCTGGCCTTCTCACTCTTCCATCGATAAGTGAGGATATTAGGGGATCAGGACACTCATGGATCCGGATAGACATGCTTCTATATGCACTTACTTAATTCATTACCAAATTGCAACTATACAAATAACCCAAGTATTTCAACTTACTAATGCATAATACTAATCATGGAAACTACCCTTTCCATTTCTTAGTCAACTTGAGGGAGTCAATCATCAATTCATCAATTCATGCACTCTACTTGTAAATAAATGAACACACCTTCTCAACAATTAAAGTCCCATAACCTTAATTGTTAGGAACTAGGTTCACACATCTCATTACTCAAACAACTACCTTCATTCCCAATAAATATTTTTCTTCATTTCATAGCATAAGCTCCCATACCCTTAAACTACCAATAATCTTCATTAATTTTATTTCATAACATAATATCCCATAACCTTAAATTACAAAATAACCATCATTCATTTTATTTCATAACATAAAGAAGAACACAAGCTTATACTGAGAGGGGGGGTGAACAGTATAAGACCACATTTTACTTTTTCTTCCAATTCAATATTATGTTGTGTATAGATAGCAGTATTAACACCAATAATCAAAGCAATTCATAAAATACCATACACAATAGAGACACCACAATTTATGTGGTTCACCCAATGTGGGATACTCCACGGAGAAAATATTTTACTAAAACTTTCTCAATCAATGTCTTTGGTAATCACTCCCAATTACAATGTTTATGGATCTCTATCCAAAGGAGATGTTGATCCCCTAATATTAAGTTCATGGATATCTTCCACAGGAGAACTCTTTCCCCTTATGATTTGGCTATGTGATCTTCTAGAAGACTATGTCTCTCTGCTGCACTGACTGGTGGACCTCTCTCCACTTGAAGACTCCTCACTCAAATATATATTCAACTATGCTGGCTACTAGATCTCTATCCACTGAGACTTTGTCCTCTGTACTCTATCACCTCCAAAGCTCTATAAATAGTCTCACTAAGAACCTGCTCAATAGGTTCACATAGAACCTGCTTAACAAGCTCACACAGAACTTGTCCAATGCTAAATAACAAGTTCACATAGAACCTATCCAATGTTGAATAACAAGTTCACACAAAACCTGTCCAATGCTGAATAACAAGTTCACACAAAACCTATCCAATGTTGAATAAAAATCTCACATAGAACTTGTCCAAAACTGCTCTAGCAAGCTCACCAAGAACTTACCCAAATCTGCTCTAGCAATCTCACCAAGAACTTGCCCAAATCTACTCTAGAAAGCTCACCAATAACTTGCCCAAATCTGCTCTAGCAAGCTCACCAAGAACTTGTCCAAAATATGTTCTAAAACTATCCACAAATATGTCCCAACACTGTCCTCAAATCTGTCCCAAAGACCTTCTCAAAGGCTCAATCAATCATGCTCAAGTAGTACTCAAAATTAACTCAACAATGAATGGCAATCTCAACTCAAATTAACTTCATAGAAGCATAAAGAGAATTGTTAGAGACTCAATATGTTCTAATCTCACTCTCAACCCAAATCAATCTCAACTCAACTCAAATCAACTCATAGAAGCATAAAGAGAATTTTTAGAGACTCAATATGTTCTAATCTCACTCTCAACTCAAATCAACCTCAACTCAATTCAATTCAACCTCAACTCAACTCAAGTCTTATAGAACCATAAAGACAATTGTTAGAGACTCAATATGTTCTAACCTTAATCGCAAATCAACATAGAATGATGGAATAGTTTATTTCATAGAACTTGAAAAATCACTTCACACATCACTTGACTAGGCTTAATCAACTCAACTCAACCAATCATCACAAGGGACAACTCTTTCTCACACAATCCTAGTCCAAGTATGTATCAACCAACTCAAATGTTTCCAACAATGCTCAACCAAAAATCTCACATAACAATGATACTCATGTTCTTTTCTAACTCAAGTTATTTCACAACCAATGGGCTTCAATAACAATGCTTATAAAACAAGGTTTAACCTCAACTCTCAAACTAGAAAACCTTGAAGCATTAAACCAATAACTTTCGAAAAGGAAACCACAATCAATCCTTTTCTCTCCAATGATATTTTAGAAATCAACCACCATAAACAGTTAATAGGAGAATGTTCCCATACCTTTTAGAATATGAAAAAACCTCTTTGTAAATCTGCCACAATCACAAAATTCTTTTACCAATCTTCACAAGGGTTAGTAGATCACAAAATAATCAACATTACTCCACTTTTCAATAATCATCACCAAGGCCTTTAATTGCACAACTTCATTATCTCTACTAAAACCACTTGTACCATAAAATAAAATAAATCAAAACATTGCATAACCTTTTCACTCCCAAAACCACTTATACCATAAAATAAAATAAATCACAATATTGCATACCTTGCCACCTCATGAAAGAATTAATCCTCTTGAAAAAGAACAAGGCAAACTTCACTTTTGGAACCCCTTTTCAAAATAAGAAATATATCTTTACACACACCTTATTTCTCCTTATAAATAAGTTAGTCAAATAGCCCTCGAAATAAGCTTTCCGATGATATATAATATACCCCCTTTTAGAAATAAATTGAAACCTTTACATATATATATATATATATATATATGCCAACCTCCATTAATTGCACATAGGTCGGCCCTCCATTAATTTAAGCTTAAACTTTAAACTTTAATATCTTCATCACTGAAGGTCCTTTTTCAATGAAACAAAATTCCACCTTGGATTTTAAGAAAAGCCCTTTCCACATAATCCCACCATGGTTTTAAATAAAACCTTTTATTTTGCTTGCCTTGGTTTTCATAAAAACCTTGTATATATCCATGCTCTCCGAAATATCATAGATGATTATCTATGAAGTGCTTTTGCCACCAAAAATCAATGTGACATCAATGACAACATAAAATATCTCAAATTAACTCAAATTTCCAACAATCTCCCCCTTTGTCATTGATGGCAACACCTCTAATGCAAACACCACAATCACTGTAAAAACCATCTCTGAGAATCAAAGTTGCTCCCCCTGACTCAATACTCTCTATGGAGGCTGCTCCCCCTAACACAATATTCTCTTTGGAGGCTGCTCCCCCTAACTCAATACTCTCTTTGGAGGCTACTCCCCCTAACTCAATGCTCCCCCCTTACTCAAATCTCTCCCCCTTTGACATCAATGGCAAAAGGGACACCTATGGGGCTAAAATATATGACTCTTAAGCTTAGCCCCCTCACCCCCTTCTCTTTTGAGGTGATTAATTTTGGGGTGGGAGTACTTTTACTCTCATCTCACTTTATTTATTTCCTCTATCAACTTCCTTCCATATTTTTCTGATATCCTTCTCTTGATGAATTACTTGATCTTCTTGTCTAGAACCTGTTTGACGTTCTTGCCTTGAACCTGTTTGGAATTGAGTCCTACACCATCTTGCAATATGCCCAAAGTTATTGCAATTAAAACACTTGATATTGTAGCCTTTGGTTGGTGCCCATTTCCTGAAATTATTCTTAAAATAATTTCCATATCCATTCCTTTCCTGAACCCTATATTGTGAAGCTCTAAAACCAAAACCATGTTGCTCATTTCCTTTGTACTGAAAAGCTCTATGACCAATCATGTTTCATGAGAAGCAATGTCCCTAAAAACCATACCTTCTTCCCTTGAAGTTTCTTCTAGCAAAATCAAACTTCTTAGATTCATAAACCCTGTAGTGTATAGCCCTATGTCCAAATCCATTATAAGAAAAATAATATCCTTGAAAAGCCCTTTGTTCATGCCTTGTTTCCTCATAGCTTTCTTGACCATTATCCTTATGATCATATTCAAATTGTGTATTACATTCTTGAAACTTCTTTGTATCATATAAAACCTCTTCATTGCCTTTCTCTTCAATAATTTATTTTCCCTTTGAGCTTGATTCACCTATCTCAAAACAAGAACCAAACTGAATATTTGAAGCCATAGGAACTTTGGAACTTTCCTCACAAATATTAGGTGCTTCCTTGCTTTCATATTTTAGAACTTCCTTTCCTTTTTGAATCTTTTCATCTAATGTATCATGTCTTGTCTTTGTTACCCTTAGTTCTTCATTCATCCTCTCTTCTATCCTTTTTGCATTTTGAAGCTCTTCTCTGAGATTACTAATTGTTTGAAGTATTTTTTCTCTAATTTTGACATTTGTTAGAATCTTGTTTTCAAGATTCCTGTATTCTTATTTTAACCTTTTGATTTCTGATTTTTTTTTACTTGGCTCATCCTCTTCCTTTTTTATTACCAAAAATGAGACTTCTTTTTTTCACTGTTGTTGGAATTGTCACTAGAACTGCTGCTTTATTTTTCAAATACACTTTCCTTATTGTAATTGTTGTAGTATGTGCAATAATCATCTATATTCCCAAAATATCCACATATGAAGCATTTTAGTATCCTTAGACCTTTCTTGTACCTATTTGCTTGCTCAATAGCTATGGCAAGCTCTTCATGTCTTTCTTCAATAGACACATCCTCTTTTTTAACTTCAATAGTTTAGAGTGAATGTTCTTCTTCTACTTCTCTTATTCCATAGAAAAACCCTTCTTCATTTTCACTGTCACTAAGATCATTATAATATTCTATAGCAAACAAACTCTCAAGATTTCTTTGACCATGCATGTTTCCTTGATGTGTCATCTCATCTTCACTATCACTGAAACCATTGCAATATCCCGATCTGTGATCTCTTTGACCACACACAAAACATTGTTCTCTTTCACCTTCTATTCCTAGGAATAAATGCTCTTCCTTTTCATCATCTGAATTGTCTCTATCACTATAATCTGAGCTATCACTTGTTTCTACAATATAGTAAGATTTATTTACCTTACGAAAAATTTTCTTCTTCTCATACTTGTTTTGCTTGAATCTGACATCTTTGTCATGCTTATGCTTTCCATATTATTTTCTTCTATGACCCTATTTTTCATCATCACTGATTTCTTCATGTGGACACTTGTATGCATAGTGACCAAGATCACCACACTTGTAGCACCCAACTTTCCTTATATCTCTAAAATTCCTAGATTCCTTATTCCTTTTGATGAAATTAGCTTCCTCATCATTTTCTAAAACTCTATCTATTTCTAAAATTTTCCCTTTCTCTTTTTCTGAAGCCTTGAAAGCAATCTCTTTTATTGGAGCTTGATGCTTACTTACCCTCATCTCATAAGCTGTGAGAGTACCTTGCAATTCTTCCATTGTTAATCTATTGATATCCATTGTTTCTTCTATTGTTGAAACCTTTGCATCATATTTCATGGGAAGTGATCTCAAAACCTTTTGAGTAACTTCTACTTCTTTCATATCAAAACCTAGGCCTCTCATAGTGCTAGTAATCTCATAAACTCGAAGTAAGAACTTTGCAATATCTTCAGAATCTTCTATTTTCAATTCCTCAAATATTTTTCTATGAGTTTGTAGTTTTGCCAAATTTACCTTGGAATATCCTTCATAAGTATTCCTCAACTTGGTCCACATATTATTAGCTGAAGTACATACCATGACCTTTGTGAAATATTTCTGAAGAAGCCCACTCAAAATACAATTCACTACTCTTGCATTGTTCTCAACCAATTTCCTAGTAGTCTTATCTTCCTCGGGATCACCTTCAACCCTATACTCTTTTTCAACCATTTGCCATACCTCATATCCTTATGATATCAAGTATTTCTTCATCCTCATGCTCAAGAAAGCATAATTGTTACCATCAAACAATGAAGCCTTATTTGTAGATAATCCATTCTGTGAAGCCATTTGTGTTCTTGTAGAATCTGCCCTCAAGTAGCCTTTCTGAATGAACCCACTATGATACCAATTGAAGAACACAAGCTTATACTAAGAGGGGGTGAACAATATAAGACCACTTTTTACTTTTTCTTCCAATTCAATATTATGTTGTGTATAGATAGCAGTATCAATAGCAATAATAAAAGAAATGCATAAAATACCATACACAATAGAGACACCACAATTTACGTGGTTCACCTAATGTGGGCTACTCCATGGAGAAAATATTTTACTAAAACTTTCTCAATCAATCTCTTTGGGAATCACTCCCAATTGCAATGTTTATGGATCTATGTCCAAAGGAGATGTTGATCCCCTAATCTCAACTTCGTGGATCTCTTTCATAGGAGAACTCTTTCCCCTTCTACTATGGCTATGTGATATTCTAGAAGACTCTATCTCTCTGCTACACTAACTGGTGGACCTCTCTCTACTTGAAGACTCATCACTTAGATCTGTATTCAACTATGCTAGCTACTGGATCTCTATCCACTGAGACTATGTCCTCTATACTTTGTCACCTCCAAAGCTCTGTCAATAGGCTCACTAAGAACCTACTCAATAGGTTCACATAGAACCTGCTTAACAAGCTCACATAGAACTTATCAAATGCTAACTAACAAGTTCACACAGAACCTGTCCAATGCTGAATAACAAGTTCACACAGAACCTGTCTAATGTTGAATAACAAGTTCACACAGAACCTGTCCAATGCTGAATAACAATCTCACACATAACTTGTCCAAAACTACTCTAGCAAGCTCACCAAGAACTTGCCCAAATCTGCTCTAGCAAGCTCACCAAGAACTTGCCCAAATATGCTCTAGAAAGCTCACCAAGAACTTGTCCAAAATCTGTTCTAAAACTATCCACAAATTTGTCCCAACATTGTCCTCAAATCTATCCTAAAGGCCTTCTCAAAGGCTCAATCAATCATGCTTAAGTAGTACTCAAAATGAACTCAATAATGAATGGCAATATCAACTCAAATTAACTTCATAGAAGCATAAAGAGAATTGTTAGAGACTCAATATGTTCTAATCTCACTCTCAACCCAAATCAATATCAACTCAACTCAAATCAACTCATAGAAGCATAAAGATAATTGTTAGAGACTCAATATGTTCTAATATCACTCTCAACTCAAATCAACCTCAACTTAATTCAAGTCAACCTCAAATCAACTCAAGTCTTATAGAACCATAAAGAGAATTGTTAGAGACTCAATATGTTCTAACCTTAATCTCAAATCAACATAGAATGATGGAATAGTTTGTTTCATAGAACTTGAACAATCACTTCACACATCACTTGACTAGGGTAAATCAACTCAACTCAACCAATCATCACAAGGGATAACTCTTTCTCACACAACCCTAGTCCAAGTATGTATCAACCAACTCAAATGTTTCCAATAATGCTCAAACACAAATCTCACATAACAATGATACTCATGTTCTTTTCTAACTCAAGTTCTTTCACAACAAATGGGTTTCAATACAATGCTTATAAAACAAGGTTTAACCTCAACTCTCAAACTATAAAACCTTGAAGCATTAAACCAATCACTTTTGAAAAGGAAACCACAATCAATCCTTTTATCTCCAATGATATTTTAGAAATCAACCACCATAAACAATCAATAGGAGAATGTGCCCATACCTTTTATGAAGATGAAAAAACCTCTTTGTAAATCTGCCACAATCACAAAATTCTTTTGCCAATCTTCACAAGGGTTAGTAGATCACAAAATAGTCAACATTACTCCACTTTTCAATAATCATCACCAAGGCCTTTAATTGCACAACTTCCTTATCTCTCCTAAAACCACTTGTACCATAAAATAAAATAAATCAAAACATTGCATAACCTTTTCACTCCCAAAACCACTTATACCATAAAATAAAATAAATCACAATATTGCATACCTTGCCACCTCATGAAAGAATTAATCCTCTTGAAAAAGAACAAGGCAAACTTCACTTTTGGAACCCCTTTTCAAAATAAGAAATATCTCTTTACACACACCTTGTTTCTCCTTCTAAATAAGTTAGTTAAATAGCCCTCGAAATAATCTTTCCGACGATATATAATATGCCCCATTTTCGAAATAAATTGAAACCTTTACATATATATGCTAACCTCCATTAATTGCACATAGGTCAGCCCTCCATTAATTTAAACTTAAAATTTAAATTTTAATATCTTCATCATCAGAGATCCTTTTTCAATGAAATAAAATTCCACCTTGGCTTTTAATAAAATCCCTTTCCACATAATCCCACTATGGTTTTAAATAAAACCTTTTATTTTGCCTGCCTTGGTTTTCATAAAAACCTTGTATATATCCATGCTCTCCAAAATATCATAGATGATTATCTATGAAGTGCTTTTGCCACCAAAACTCAATGTGACATCAATGACAACATAAAATGCCTCAAATTAACTCAAATTTCCAACACATAAGGTCCCATATGCTTAAATTACAAAATAACCATCATTCATTTTATTTCATAACATAAGGTCCCATACCCTTAAATTACAAAATAACCATCATTCATTTTATTTCATAACATAAGGTCCCATACCCTTAAATTACAAAATATCCATCTAATTCATTTATTTCATAACAAAAGGTCCCATACCCTTAAATTACAAAATAATCATCTAATTCATTTATTTCATAACAAAAGGTCCCATACCCTTAAATTATAAAATAATCATCTAATTCATTTATTTCATAACAAAAGGTCCTATACCCCTTAAATTACAAAATAATCATCTAATTCATTTATTTCATAACAAAAGGTCCCATACCCTTAAATTACAAAATAATCATCTAATTCATTTATTTTATAACAAAAGGTCCCATACCCCTTAAATTACAAAATAATCATCTAATTCATTTATCATCTCCTAAATTCTACAAAGAAGACAATGGATGGTAACTAAAGGAGACTCTCGACTTGGTTGTAACTTTGCAAAGGAGGGTTCACTCATGACATCCAATCGGGCATCTTAACAGATGACCCTCCCATGCATTTATCCTAAGACATCCATCCCATGATGATGAGAGAAAGTATCTGAGGAGCTTTAATGCTACCCACCCTAGCTCCAACCACCACAGTCAGTCAACTACTAAAGGCCATGGTAACTACAAAACCCCTACGTCCACATCATAGTAGTGGAGCACAACAACATCACGATGCTACACATCCTTTGGTACATAGTTATGAACTATGATACTCTTACCACATAGAGCTATAGTGCTCTAAAGCATAGAGCTATGGTGCTCTAAATACAACACAGAGCTATGGTGCTCTTATAACATGCAGTCAAGCTCTCAAACACATGGAGCTTCAGTGCTCTAAACACAACATAGAGCTATGGTGCTCTTATAATGCAGAGTCAAGCTCTCAAACACATGGAGCCTCAACACTCATAAACACAACACAAAGCTATTATGCTCTTATAATGTAGAGTTGAGATCTCAAACACATGGAGCCTCAATGCTCATAAACACAACACAGAGCTATGGTGCTCTTATAACATAGAGTTAAGCTCTCAAAAACATGGAGCCTTGGCACTCATAAACACAATATAGAGCTTTTGAGATCTTAAAAAAATAGAGCTACGAGCTCTAAAATCAGCACACAGCTTTTGAGCTCTTAAAAACATAGAGCTACAAGCTCTAAAATTAGCACAGAGCTACGATGCTCTTATAACATAGAGTCAAGCTCTCAAACACATGGAGCTTCAGTGCTCTAAACATAGAGCTTTTAAGCTCTTAAAAACATAAATCTATGAGCTCTAAACATAGAGCTTTTGAGCTCTCAAAATTATAGAGCTCCAATGCTTTAAACACAAATATTTCGAGCTCTTAAAAACATAGAGCTTCGATGCTCTAAACATAGAGCTTTCGAGCTCTTAAAAACATAGAGCTTCGATGCTCTAAATACAGAGATTTTGAGCTCTTAAAAACATAGAGATATGAGCTCTAAACATAGATTTTTTGATCTCTTACAAACATAGAGCTACAAGCTCTAAAAATAGAGCTTTCAAGCTCTCAAAAACATAGAGCTGCAAGCTCTAAACACAGAGTTTTTAAGCTCAAAAACATAGAGCTACGAGCTCTAAACATAGAGCTTTCAAGCTCTAAAAAATATAGATCTACGAGCTCTAAACACAGAGCTTTCGAGCTCTCAAAAACATATATCTACGAGCTCTAAACACAGAGCTAGCTATTAAAACATAACAACCAGATTTGGACGGATACCAACCTGGTTTGCCCATGAAATTGGATTTTTTGCCCTGCTCGAAAGTCACTCATCATGCTCATATTCTCCTTCTTAGCAGATACTTGTCTCTCTTGCCTGGTGTATTCTCATCTATCCTACTTCATGGACGCTCGTCTCTCTTGCTCTATGGATGCTTGTCTTCCTTCTGCCTTTTTGCTTTAGATATTTTTCCTCAACGTCTTCTCTGCTTCCTTGGTCCATGTTCCCTATATACCCGAGATTACTCCCCGACCAAACTTTAATAGGAGGTAGGGTGAACACCCATCTCCCTTCTCTTCCCATTACGATCACCATAACGAGTCTTCCTCTTATGTCAGAGGAGCTTTGCGCATCTTTGGCCTGACTGGTTCTCCAAAGGGTAATTTGGCCTACTTTGTCGAATGCCATCTTTTCACCATAATGCCTCAGGGGGGTCAATCGATAGGTGGGCAACGACTTCCTAGGCACGTCAAGGCAAACACCTTTTCTTTTTTCTTATTTTTTATTATTATTAAGCATTATCTTTTGCCTTTCTAAAAATAATTCAATTATTTATTTTAACAATATTTCTTTTGTCCTTCTTAAATAAATAAACTATTTATTTAGCAACATCTATTTGCTCCTTCTAAATAAATAAACTATTTATTTAGCAACATCTTTTACTCTTTTTAAATAAATAAACTATTTATTTAAACAACATCCATTGCTCTTTCTAAATAAATAAATTGTTTATTCAACATCTTTTATTCTTTTTAAATAAATAAACTATTTATTTAACATCTTTTGCTCTTCTTAAATAAATAAACTATTTATTTAAACAACATCCATATGAAGTTTGTGAAGGCAAACCATCTACCCCATGATCACTAGTTATCAAGGTTAATAATGTTGAAGTAAAAGACAATCATGCAAGTGCATCAAACAAAGAGGGAGTCTTTCCATCAATCTAATCGCTTGTCTCAGCCTCTAGATCTTATGATGGCTACTAGACCATCAATATGGGGCTCAAGGTGATAAAAAATTGACGATTATTCCTTAACCGAATGCATGCCTATATGAAGGTATCTACCTGTGTTACCTTCGAGTTACCTTATCATCATTTCCCCTTCCTCAAGTACTCTCACCTCTGGTGGATGACTCAGTTTCCTTCACTTACGAGTGCATCCTACACATTGGGAATTTATTAGTAGTAACACATTCTTCATTACCTATCTTATATCATGAAGTTGCTTGATTGCACAAAATTGAATATTAGTCATATATGTTAATACATTGTTTTTCTATGCTTCAAAAGTCCTTTCCTAGTATTGCATTGTAATTGCTCTATTGATCAATAAAGTGATAGCTATTTATTCTCTATTACTTTACGTTTATAGGTTTTATGTGAATTCTTCCAAGTCATTTCTATTACACTTTGATCTTAGTTTATTCTTTTAAAGTAATTTCATCTGAATTACCTATTGGATTGTTATCATATAAAGTTTATGGAATGATCAGAGCCTTTATGCATTCATTTTAAGTAATTTCTATTACATTCTACAATTCATGTATTTTATTAAAATGTTCAACACCTATTGGATTGCTAATTGTCTAGATCCTTGGAATGATTAAGATGAATGTAATGAGCTTAATGAACCTATGGATGTGATCACTAATGGTTGATCTGTTAAGTGTCATGTAAGTGATTAGATAGTGTGTTATTTTGTGAGATCTAATGTTGTTACACTATACTGCAACCATGTTTTATTTTTCTTTCTAACCCTTAGTATTTTCCTATCTCTTTTCCTAAAACAATCAATCCAAAGGAGTTGACCTTCTATGGAGGTTGAAGCATAGGGTAACCTTGTTTCATCCAATTGCTATACTTTGGCTAAAATTTATGGGTGCAATGCCTTTCCATAGTATTCTATGTACCTCGAATGTTAAGCAGTAAGTTCACAATTTAAAATGTAGAATTAAAATGAAGAATAACCTTTTGGTAAAATAACCATTATTTCATGTAAGGGAAACTCAAACAAGTTATATAGTATATTCAAATAATCATGGATGTATTAAATATATCCTATGAATACCTATTTAGATATACCAATGGTTATGATATGAAAGGATGTGTTGGTACTTGAAATATAATAAAGTATAATTAATAATTAGTATGATTATTATGTTAGGATTAGGGCCCTAACATGCCACCCTCCTTAAAATGAGCTTTATTCTCAAAGCTGGAAATTAAGAGATTGTTGCTTGATATGTTGGAGTGTCTCCCATGTGGCATCTTCCGAAGGTAGACCCTTCCATTGAATCAAAACTTATGTGATGTTGCGATTGTGAATGTGGAGAGAGCGACGGTCTAATATTGCTTCAGGTTCCATCATGAGTGATCCATCCTCTATGAACTTAGGAAGTTGAGTTTGTGTAGTGATGTGTGCACCAATGACTTGTTTGAGGCAGGATACATGAAATACCAAATGTATTTTAGAATTCTTGGGTAACTCTAGCTTATAAGCAACTGGTCCAATACATTGGATAACCTTATAAGATCCATAAAATTTGGGTGTAAACTTTTGAGAACCTTTGAGTTTGAGAGACGTTTGGCGATATGGTTGAATATGAAGAAATGCCATATCTCCTTCTTGAAAAATAGGCTCTATGCGATGTTGGTCTACTTGTTGCTTCATGAAATTTTGTGCGATCTGTAAGTTTTCTTTGAGAATGCGAAGAATTTCATCTCTAGTGGAAAGTTCCATTTTAATTGTTGGTACTTTTGTACTTCTTGGAATATAATAAGTGAGGGGCGGTGGTGTTTGACCATATAAGGCTTCATATGGAGTCATCTTAATGGTTGTATGATATGAGGTGTTATACCACCATTTTTCTAATGGCAGCCATTTTACCCAATGAAGAGGTTGAGTAGAAACAAAACAACGGAGGTAGGTTTCCAAACATTTATTGACAACTTCGGTTTGACCATTGGTTTGGGGATGGTAAACAAAGCTCATACTAAGTTGAGTGCCTCAGAGTTTAAATAATTCATGCTAGAATTTACTAATGAAAGTGGGGTCACGATCGCTAACTATAGTGGAAGGTATGCCATGTAATTTAAAGATATTATCAAGAAAAATTTGAGCGATGGTACTAGCGGTATAAGGGTGGGCCATACGGTAAAAATGGGTATATTTAGATAAATGGTCCACCACCACTAAAATGGTTGTTTTTCCTGTAGATTTTGGAAGTCCAATAAAATCCATGGAAATATCAACCCATGTTTTTGTTGGAATGGGAAGAGGTTGAAGAAGCCCCGGTGTAGCCACTGTTTTGCCCTTATTTCTTTGGCATGTCTCACATTCATTTACAAACTTCTTGATATCATTTTTCATTCCTACTCAATAGAAATATCTAGTCACTCTTTTATACATTTTTAGGAATCCTCAGTGTCCTACAGTGGGTGTAGCATGTAGCTCATGAAGAAGCTTTGTGCAATAGGCAAATGTAGGAGAAAGGACAATATGTTCTTTATAACATAGTATGTTATGTCTCTAAGAATAGTGAGGTTTTCTCATTGTATTTTGTTGAATTTGTTGAATTATGGTGTGTGTGGTAGGGTTCTTAAACCACTCTTCATTGACTTGGTCTATCCATTTAGGAATAGGGCAGGAAAAAGCATGTAATTGGGAAATTTCTTCAAACTTTATGGAAAGTGCATCCGCAACCATGTTGTATTTTCCCTTTTTATATGTGATTTCATAATCATAACCTAGTAGTTTTGTAATCCAATTTTATTGTTCTGGTGTGGTTAGACGTTGCTCCAATAAATACTTCAAACTATGGTGGTCGGTGTGGATAATGAAATGTTTACCAATAAGATAGGGCCTCCAATGTTGGATAGCATGAGTAATGGCTAACATTTCTTTTTTATATGTGGAATGTGCCAAATTATTTTTTGAGAATGATTTTCTAGTGAAGGCTAAAGGTTTTTCATTTTGCGTGAGTACGACTCCCATTCCCAATCCTGAAACATCACTCTCAATAATAAATGGTTGGGAAAAATATGGCATGGCTAAGACAGGGGTGGTACACATGGCATTTTTTAAGGTAATAAAGGCTTCATTAGCTTTTTGAGACCATAAAAAAGCATTCTTCTTAAGTAGTGATGTTAAGGGAGCCACGATTTTGCCATAGTCCTTGATAAACTTGTGATAATAGCTAGTTAGTCTTAATAACCCACGCAACCCTTTCAATGTTTTTGGAATAGGCCAATTTTCCACATCTTTAATCTTAAGAGGATCTACTTTAACTCCTTCCTTGGAGATAATATGTACAAGGTATTCAATTTCTTGCTTTTCAAAAGAGCATTTTGATCTCTTGGCGTATAATTTATTGTCCTTCAAGATCTTGAGTACTTGCTCTATATGGGTTAAATGATCTTCCCATGTTTTATTGTAAATCAAAATATCATCAAAGAAAACTAAAATAAAATTTCGAAGGAAAGGGTGAAATACCTTGTTCATAAGGCTTTGAAATGTGGAAGGGGTGTTGGTAAGACCAAATGACATCACCAAAAATTCATAATGTCCTTCGTGAGTACGAAAGGCCATTTTGGGTATATCACTTTCTTTAACACGAATTTGGTCGTAGCTTGATTGTAAATCAAGTTTGGAAAAATATGCAACCCCATGAAGTTCATCTAGTAATTCATCAATGATAGGAATACAAAATTTATCTTTGATAGTTATTTTTTTGAGGGAATGAAATTCAACACATAAGTGCCATGATCCATCCTTCTTCCTTACTAGTATGACCAGAGAAGAGTAAGGACTTACACTAGGTATAATGACCCCTGCCTTGAGTAGGTCTTGTACTATTTTTTCCATTTTTGTATTTTGTAAATATGGGCATTGATAAGGTCTAATATTAGGAGGTTGGTGCCCCAAAAAAAATTGAATGGCATGATCATGGCTCTGTTGTGGAGGCAATCCTTCTAGTTCATTGAATATTTTATCATGTCTTTCTAGGAGTTCTTGTAATTCAGGTACCTCTGGTTGTTCTTCATTAGTGGTTTGCAAGTAAAATAGTTGGGCAACCATGCCTTTTCCTCCTTTGTAAATAATTTTTCCATTCTATGGGAACTTACGATTTATGAAGGGTCTGTTTTTAACCCTTTAATTGTGTGGGTTTTGTCTTTTTGTGTGAATTGCATCCATAATTCTTCAAAGTCCCATTGAATTTTGTCAAACGTTCATAGCCATTGTACTCCTAAAATTATGTCACATCCTCCTAATGGTAGTACATACATATCCCCCTTCATGTCATAATATCCCATAGAGAGCTTGATATTTTGACATTTCCCTTTGCATGCAATTTTTTTGCCATTGCCAATCATGACTTCAAAGTTATTACAAGGATATATAAAACAATTAGCTTGTTTTGCCAACCTGGGATCTATAACATTTTGAGTGCTTCCAAAGTCTAAGAGCACAATGGGGTTTTGTTTCTTAAAGTACCCCTTAACCTTCATAGTTTGTGGAGCCAAACATCCTGCGAGAGCGTTAAAGGAAATTTTTGTTTTATCCTCTTTATTTTCTTCTGGAATATTCGTTATTACTTTGACTTCGATGTCATCCTCTTCTTTCGGAGTGCAATCTCCAATTGTGTCCAAAATATATAATTTTGGTGAAATGTATTTGTTATTAGGGGTGAATTTTTCATCACAATGGAAACAAAGGTCTTTCTCTTGCCTTTATTTCATTTCCTCTTGGCTAATTTGTTTAATCGGCATGACTTTATTCATTTTTTGGCTGGTGAAGATTTTTTGTGGTTTCCCTATTAAGACTCTTCCTATTCATCATTGGTTAATTATCTTCTCTTCTATCATTTGTGCTAATGCCACTGTATGCATCATATCGATAGGAATGAGTAGTTATACTTCTAGTCGAATTTCTTCTTTTAGGCCACTGATGAAGCAACTTTGAAAGAATGATGTATCGAGTCTTGATGTAAGGTTTTCCAACTTCTCAAATTGTGCTTGGTATTCTCTTATGGTTGATGTTTGGTGAAGTTTGGTGAGAGCTCCTGTGAAATATTTAAATTTGGTTAGGCCAAATCGCAACATTAGGTTCTTTGTAAATTTGGTCCATGTGGGAGTATCGTTTTTTTTTTATACCATTTGTACCATTGTGTAGTGATTTGTTCTAAGTGAAATGATGCAATACGGACTTTTTAGATCTCTAAAATTTGATATAAAGAGAAATATTGGTATGCCCTATATATCCAATTTGTGGGGTCACCTCCATCAAATTTTAGGAAATTCAATTTTATTGTACGTGGGAAATTGACGTATGTGGCCCCCTTAGTAACGTTTTTTGCGCTGGTATTATGTTTTGTTGTTCGTTGTGCATTACTGTCAACTTGTGTTGTACCAAGTCCATAGAGTTATTTGTAGCATCCAATTTGGTTGATAATTTTGTATTGGAGGTGTTTATGCTCATTTAATTCTACTATTTTTGCAGCTATCTTATCCTCTAAATTATCTTTCCACATCGTCATTCCTTACAACATCTCTTTCATTTCTTTTGAAACTTATTTCGAGACTTCTTTTACAATATATTTCACCATATCTTGTGATCTTCTCCCATCTTCCATGGTGGTTTTTTTTTTGTTTATGGCTCTTTGAGTTGTTTTGCAAAATTTTACAATTTTCGACAATAATGTGCAAAAGTTAAAAGTTGTTTAGCAACTTTTTTGCAAAAAACAAATTACAAAAAAAATTGTTAATAATTGTGCTTGGCAAAAAAAATTATTTCAAATTTATATTGCAACTTTTGTATGCCCAATTTTTTTGTTGGTAGTCGATGATGGACTAAAGGTTGTAAGGCAAATATAGTACGAACCACGAAACTGTAGGGTCCATAAGCAGAAGGTGGCTCATTGGTGGAGAGGAGGTAGCAGGTGTTGATCAAGTGGCGGCAGGGTGAGAGAGGAGCGTAGGGCTAGGTGGATGGTGGAGGGGCGATGAGGGAGAAGCGTAGGTTGGGTAGAGGAGTGGGAAGGGAGAAGGAGGCAATAGCATGAGTGGAAAGGTGGAAGGGTGACATAGTGGGTCAAGGGCGTGTAAGGGCCCAAGCGGAAGACCGAACTAGGGAGGAAATACGAGACAACAGTGGGAAGACAAGACTTCGGTCGTACGAGGAAGGAAGCAAAGCGTGACTAAAGTCACAAGATCTTCTATGCCTATGATGCTTTTTAAACCATATTTCTCCCTCCCTTATCATGAATATGGATAATGTGTTTAACTATTTTAACCTACACTCACTGACGTCGAAGTATGGTCACCATAGAATTTTTTGGCATCGAAAAACGTAGATTTCTCTTGCTACAGTGATTTGACTATCGATTTTTGTGTGGAATTTAGATTTTTTTTATTTGAGAGTGGTTGAATATTTGTGCTAGTCTCATAGAAAACCTTAGGTCCAATTTTGAGAAACTTTTCTTATTCCTTTTCACCATATTTCATTTTTATTCTATGTCATCCATTTCCTCTTGTTGTCAGAGAGACAAGGGAGAAAAATTAATATGAAACTGGTGTATGGTGGTGAGCACCAGTATGAATGGTCAGGATACGATGATGATGGTATACAGTGGTAAGCCATGGTATGAGACCTGGTAGACTACTCTTTCAGGTTTTTTGGATAGGAGTGTCCTCAAGATTTTGTACTCGAAACAAAGAAAAAAAATGAAAAAATTGCTTCCCTCAGGCTTGGCTCTGATGCCAGATGCTATGTACCTCAAATATTAAGCAGTAATTTCACAATTTAAAATGCAAAATTGAAATGAAGAATCACCTTTTGGTAAAAGAATCACTATTTCATGTAAGGAAAACCCAAAAAAGGTATATAGTATATTCAAATAATCATGGATGTCTTAAATATATCCTATGAATGCCTATTTAGATCTACCCATGGTTATGAGATGAAAGGATGTGTTGGTCCTTGAAATATAATAAATTATAATCAATAATTATTATGATTATTATGTTAGGATTAGGGTCCTAACAAAGTAATGGCTGATTTTAGTGCAACAATATAGTTAGTTCCTAGCATGCTCAATGGGACCAATCAATAAAATTGTTTCACCTTCCCAAAGGAATTAAGATTTGGTAAGCAATCTTGATCTCATTTGCAAAGAATGTATGCTCATATGGAGACTCTCATTTAAAATAGAAGAACCTAGAATGATCTGAAGGTTAATTTGCCAATTCCAATTCTTGATATTTTATCAATTTGTGTGTATTTATTCTATTTTATAAGAATACAAAGTTTATAATCAAAAAATTAAAATATCTTGTTAGAGTATATTACATTATTTAGGTACATTTCAATGTACCACCTTGGCTACATTGTTAGATTAGGATTTTATCTTAGGTTATTTGAGAAAGAAGTAATAAATACATAAGTGTCAATGTGCAATGATGTAAATATGCAAGAATTCCACTTGTACACGAGTCATAGAAAATGTAGTTCGGAAGAGTAAGGACCGAGTAAACTATATTCTTATATATAGGTACTATAGTGAATAGAAAAGTGTGTAGCATAAGTGAGACTACTATTGAGTAGTGAGTAGGTATAATGTAGTTTCCATTAAAGTTTTGGAGTGTTCATTTCCTCCATTACATTACATTGTACTATTTTTGCGACTCTCTATTAATAGCATATTTCAGTCTTATTGCATATTTCCATTATCTTACATTTTTGTATATTTTACATATTGTGATTGCTTTCCCCCATATCCTACATTATCAAAAGCTAACAGTGGTATCATAGCTACGGTAGATCATATAGGAATAGGAAGAGCCATAAGAAATATTAAGAAGAGAGAAACAAATCTTAGTTCTAAATTTTTTGAGATTGCATTTGGCTAGAGTCTTTCCACAGAGTTACAAAGAAACTTGTGAAGACTAGGCCTCGACATTCATTCCACTAGATTGAAAAATCAACTAGTGAAGATTTATCACTTATAATTTCTTCCATTATAGTCCTAATACTTTGTTGTAGGAAAAAGGATATTCGAAGAAAGTTGGAAATATTCCTATAGAGAGATAGGAAGAATATCATCTTCATAATCAATCCAATACTAGAAGCAACAAACAGAAGAAAAGGATATTCTAGGAACCTAAGGGAAGTCCTATTGTAGACCTGTATATTACAAAAGAAGAAAATGACATAGTGGCCTCATTGCTGATTCAAGAGACTCTAAAGAAGAGTCTAGAAGAATATAGAAGATTGGTGATCTCCAATCAAAGACTACATATAGAAGATTGAAGAAATCAGCCTAAAGAAGTTGAAGAGACCCATAGAAGGTCCCATTAAATAACTCCTAGTTCTAGAATATTGGAGGTTGGTGATCTCCATTGAAGCTTGTAGATTGCAAAAGTGAAGAAGGACTAGCAAGATCCTATTCCAGATTCTAGAAGAAGCATATTCTAGAGATTCGAGAGATCTCATTGCCAACACTTCCACAATAGAAGGTTGAAGGAAATGTCTCATTGAGAAGACTAGAGAAGTTATGATATTGAATACCTTGGAGAGGTCTCAAGGATAAACAAGAAGGATTGGAGAGCCTTATTGCAGATTTTGAAGAAGCATTTAAAGGAGTTCCTAGAAGAACTTATTGGAGAAATCCACTACCAAGGAGAAGCTCCTGATAGTGAAGAAATTGGGATAATTATCACCATCCGACAACAAGCCCAAGAGAGAAGGATTTGGCAAGCAGTTTAACAAATTTTGGAGGAGACCAGTGAAGACCGCAAGACTTACAGATTCTTGATAAGAAGGCTCAAATTGAAGCCAAAATTTAATAAGGAGGTTGAAGGAGAACACAGATAGAAGAAGCCTACCAAATCCAATATATTTTGAGATTATATTTCATAGCTAAGAAGGCACATTTTGAAGATAGGAGTTTGTTGAGTCTACATCAAAATACTAAAGGTCTCTTGGAGGATAATCCTGTGAAGCAAAAATATGACACTAAAGCAAATATAAAGTAAAAAAATTTCAATGAACAAGAGATTGCACAAAATATAATTTTATTCAATAAATGGGGGGAGCTAAGAAACTCCTTTGTTACAATTGATTCGTTCAAAGTAATTATTTTGATACAACAATTACAGATGCTAGGGTTCTTCAAAACCCTAGCTACAAAATAAGTAGTGTCTTCAATGTATCTTACTTCCAACAGGGTGAGTGGGCTTATGGTTATCCGTAATCGAGCCACTCTAGCTTTAGAAGTTACTCAACAATCCTTGATGAAATCAAACACAAATTTATTAGCAAAAAAATGAGGGTTCCATGGTGTGAACCCTCAAGAATGCAAGCTAAAAACCCTAGATATAAATGAACAAAAAATATAGAATCTAAATAACACCAAATAACAAAATGCATAAAATAATTACTTTGTTGTTTCGTTGCTCCATTGCAGATTGATGGCAGGGTACCCTGATGGCACCTGATGATCTTATGAGGTAAACTCTAGTCTGTGGCTGAAGGGATGATAGGCACTACGTTGCATTTATAGAATGCAGTAGGCATGTTGCTACACCTGTGGCATGAGGCAGGCGTTTCATTATGCCTGTGTATTAGGGTTAAATATACAAAAGCATATTGGGGGGATGTGAAGGGCTCGGTGGATGGATAATAATGGTGGTGAAAAAATGGGATGCGATGGTGGCTAGAATCCAAAAATCCTAGGCAAGCTAGGATTTTGTGGAAGGTTCAACTAGGGCACAATCTACTCATAAGAAATAATATCTCAACAAGGTCAGACCTCACAAGTAAATTAGAGCTCCAGCGTTCAATTTTTCTAGGGGTTGAGCATTGAGAATGCTCTTATTTATTATCAGACTTAGGGTTTACTTTTAGGGTTTTACCAAATCATGTGGCTAGAATAAAAGTAAATCCAAGGGCTGATATTAAACTTTAAGTGTGACACAAATTATGGAATATGGATGGCTGAGATTAGATCGGATCGAACAACTGAGGTTAATTTGGCTTATAAAGATATATTTTATAATAAATATATTAAAATATAATATAAACTATTATATTTAAATATAAATAATATAAAATAAATATATAAACATTTTAAACTAAATTTAAAAGTGGTAATAGGGAAATTGAAATACCAAGAGGAATGAGTGAGCTGAGGTTTAGCGGGTGTGGCGGGAGTGAGGGTTTGAATTTTCTGGGCAGGAATCTCAGCCAAGGCGGCAAAGGTAGAGTAGGTACGGAAGGGGCGGGTGGGAACCTCGAGCATGGATCAAGTGAGGATCCAGAGGAAGGCGGTCAGGCTACGGCAAATTTGGAGGCGGGCATCACGCGGGGCCCGACCCTCCTCAGAAAGACCCCAAAAAAAAATATACGAAGGACAATGCGGGGCCCAAGAAGTGGTTGTCTTTTGCTGAGACTCTTAGAGGAAAAAGAAAGGAGGTTCTCTCTCTTCCACCCCTAGTTCCAGTAAATAATAAAATTTCAGCCCCGACAAGTTCCATGAGCCCTTTTCTTTCAATGGAAGAATTCTCCCTGGTAGGCAAGTTTTTGGGAGGTAGGCCGGACATGGAGACTATCAAGGCTTGGGCGATGGGTAAATGGCGACCGGTAGGCAGCTTGGAGTTGGTAGCTCTAACTCGAGGGTTCTTCATTATCCATTTTAACAATATGGAGGATGCTAACCACATTTTAACAGGAGGTCCTTGGTTTTTGGGCAAAAGGAGCCTTTTTCTCAGATGATGGGGTGAATATTTTGACCCTGAAAAGCAAAATATTAACATTGCCCCTATTTGGGTTCGTCTCCCGAGTCTACCTGCCCAGTTCTTCAATGAATATTGGCTGTAGGGCATAGCCAGAACTATAGGGGACCTGATCTCCATTGACCATGCGACCTTGGCTAGGACAAGGATGACTCATGCACGAATCTACATAAATGCTAATTTGGATAATGAATTGCCAAGGTTTGTGGAGCTAGAGTATGGAGAATACTATCAAAAATAACTGGTAGAATATGAGAACATGACTAGAATTCTATGCAGAATGCAAAAATCAAGGACATCTATGCAATCAGTGCCCTAACTTGGCAATGAATAGAGAAAAGCAGAAGTAGGGAATGCTAGACAGAGGAAATTTGAGGAGTTTCCCTGGAAGAGGCGATTTCAATCAGGAAAACTATGTCTACCAAAAAATAAAAGAGAGGGTGCAGGGTCCCAACAAGACAAAGGAAAACAACAGGTTGTTGGCAACCAAAATACTCAGGTAAGTTCCAATCCTCTAGTTTCAAATAAATTTTCAATTCTATCCAATATGGGAGTAGGAGGATTATCGAAAGACATGGAAGCCCAGAACCTTTAGGCTAACCTTTCTAACTCTCTAGAATCCCCATCCAAGTCAGGATCCTCAAACCCTAATGCTGAAATTACTGTAAGCCCCATGGGCATCACAAAGCCAAACCCTAATGCCCGATCTCTAGAATCCCCATCCAAGTCGGGATCCTTAAACCCCAATGCTGAAAATACTTCAAGCCCGGTGGGCATCCCAAAGCCAAACCCTAATGTTGAAGAACTTAGGAAGAAAGTTGAGGCATTGGAAAATAAAAAATCTCATCTCCCTAACATCATCACTAGGAGCCAGGTGAATCCTATTGAGGGGCCGTCCCACAGACCAGGGGAATATAGGAAAAAAGGAGAATATTTGGATGTAGGGGTGGAGATATGTGAAACTCTTCAGACTGAGGAATATGGCAGTCCGGTTCTGCAACAAATTGCCTCCCCCTAGTTTAGTCCTAAACAAACCAGGAGCACTGTGAAGTCTCCTATAGATTTTGGTAGTGAAAAAAGAAGAGGGAGAATATCAAATGCTGAGCATCAAAAAATTAAAACTGATAATGACATTGCCAATGGAAAATAGAGAACCTTGTTTCAACAGGTTATTCCGGGTTCTGAAGACAACAAATTAGGAAAACCCCCTCAAGGGAGGGGGAGAGGAAGAAATCCCAAAAAATCTAAATGAAGTTCCTCTCATGGAACATGAGAGGCCTCAATGGCCTACCCAAACACAGGGAAGTCAGTGCAATAAGAAATCAAGTGAATCCAACTATTATCATGTTGCAAGAAACAAAAACTGATGAGATTCAGTCAAAAAAAGTAGCAAAAAAATATGGAATCAAGGGGAGATGGTTTGCAAATCAGCCAGAGGAGCGTCTGGAGGCCTTATGACTTTGTGGGATCCCCGGATAGTAGAAGGCACCATTATTCAGAAATATGATAGGGTTCTTAGTGTTTTATTTAAGGAAATAAACAACAACAGGTCGTGGATCCTTTCAAATATTTATGCCCCGACTTCAATTCAAGGGAGAGCTCTACTGTGGGAGTACTTAGGCAATCTGAGTGAAATCTTCCATAATGTCCCCTGGATTCTGGTTGGGGATTTTAACACTCCTCTTTACCCTTCAGACAAAATGGGTGGAAATGGACCACCTATCAGGAGCATGGATGAGTTCAATGACTTTGTGAACTCCAACATGTTGATGGATGTAAAACTTAGAGGAGCGAATTATACCTAGAGCAATCGGTGGATAGGGTGTCATCTCATTCAAGAAAGGCTTGACATGTTTTTTCTATCAAAGGAGGCTACAACTCTGTTCGGTGATTCTACCCTGCAAGCCCTTCCTAAAATTGCCTCTGATCATAATCCCATTTTTTTGGAGATCCCTAACTCTCTGTCCTTCAAGAAACCTTTCAGATTTCAATCTATGTGGATCAAACATTCCAGTTTTAGAGATAACTTAATTCAGTGGTGGCGATAGCTCTGTCAGGGGTAGTGCAACTTTTAAACTTGTTGGCAAATTAAAGTTTGTTAAGGAAAAGCTTCGAACTTGGAACAAAGAGGTCTTTGGGAACCTCTTTGAAAATAAAAAATAGGTTGTTGAAAGTTTGAAGATAATTGATGAGAGGATTCAACATGGTGATGCTGATGAAACTACTAGGCAGGAGGAACGGACAAAACTAGCAGAGTTTCATAACATTTTGGCCTGTGAGGAAATCTATTGGAGGCAAAAATCAAGGGCTCTTTGGTTGAAATATGGAGATTCAAATTCCAAGTTTTTTCACATCACCACGCTTAGAAACAGAAGCAATAACAAGATAAAAAATTTAAAAAAAGCAGATGGTTCTATTACTCAGGACTTAACAAAAATCAGAAAGGAGGCAGTAACTTATTTCAATTCTATCCTTGGTCAGGAATCATAGTGCAATGAGGAGGCCAAAGATATTCTCTTGCAATCCATTCCTAGCATAATAAATGAGGATATAAACCTTAAGCTTCTAGCTCCCTTTTTTGATGAGGAAATTAAGGAAGCCTTGTTTAGCATGGAGCCAGACAAAGCCCTGGGACCCGATGGCTTTCCCCCTCGTTTCTATCAAGATTTTTGGGACATCGTAAGTGAGGATGTAATTTCTACTGTCAGAGAATTCCAAGCAAGCAATCATATCCCAAAAGGTCTCAACTCTACTTTTATTTCTCTAATTCCTAAGAAGCAAACCCCTGAATCTATGGCTGACTTCAGGCCAATCAATCTGTGCAATGTTTCTTACAAGATCCTAACTAAAGCCATTGCAAATAGAATGAGAGATGTTCTACCCCGCATCATAGATCCATGCCAGGGAAGCTCTATCTAGGGCAGGTCAATCTTGGATGGAGTTATCATAGTTCATGAAGCTCTGCACTCTGCTCATAAGACTAACAGGTCTATTTTTGCCCTCAAGCTTGATATGAACAAAGCATTTGACAGGCTAAATTGGGACTTTCTGATTGTTGTCCTCCTTAAGTTTGGTTTTCACCACCAATGGGTTAATTTGATCAAAGAATGCATTTCTAAAGCATGGTTCTCGATTCTGGTTAATGGAACAACTGCTGGTTACTTTCAAAGTCATAGAGGAATTCGGTAGGGGGACCCTATCAGCCCCATGTTATTCATCATTGTGGCAGAAGCTTTAGGCAGAACCATAAAAAATGCTTGCAGTTCAAGGCTAATATCGGGAATCAAGGCAACATCTCTCACTAGGGCTATTTCTCACCAACAATTCATCGATGATACCCTTCTATTGACTAAGGCATCGGTGGTTGAGGCCAAAAGAATTAAATACATCCTGCAACTCTACGAGGATGTTGTTGGTCAGAAAGTTAATTTCAGTAAAAGCAAGTTATATTTCTTGAACACCCCCATTCAGAGGCAAGGAAGGATTGCAAAAATTTTAGGGTGTGATATAGCAAACCTCCCCACTTCGTATCTTGGTCTCCCTCTTTTCATTGGTTCTCCGAGAGAGTCAATGTGGGACAGGGTTATTGAAAGAATTCAAAAAAAACTTGTTGGATGGAAAGGTCATCTTCTATCTCAAGCAGGAAAGTTGACCCTCACTAAGGCCTCTCTTCAGAGCATTCCAGTCTATTTCCTCTCTGTTTTCAAAGCCCCTGTGAAGGTTTTCCAAAAAATTGAGAAACTCCAAAAAGAATTTTTATGGACTGGATCAGAGGAGAAAAAAAGGATACACCTTGTAGGATGGACCAAAGTGTGCAGACCCAGGGAAAATGGGGGCTTAGGTCTGAGGAGAATTGCTCATATGAATTTAGCTTTACTAGCTAAGCAGGCGTGGCGCCTCATTTTTGGTGAAGAAAATGAATGGACAACTATCATCAAATGAAAGTATCTTCAAAATATGGAATTTCTAAGTGACTCAGTTCCAATCAGAGGTTCTGCTTTTTGGAAAGCAATTCTCAATTGTAAGGAAATCATCAAAAAAGGTTTAAGATGGGTTTTAGGCAATGGTGAGAGGATAAATTGCTGGAATGATAGGTGGGCTAAGGACGAACCACTGACGCAATATCCTAACTTAGCCCGAATCAGAGATATCACGGAAGAACTCATTGGCAGAAAAGTCTTCGATTATATGGTTGAGGACAGAGGCAGAATGAAGTGGAAACAAATAAGGATTCAGGGATTTCAAGCGGAATCAAATGATCTTTGTAACATTCTCGGGAAACAGTTTATCCCCATGAGACCCAAGGAAGATCAAGTGACCTGGGCTCCTACGAAAAATGGGCAGTTCACTGTTAAATCAGCTTACAAGCTTCTGCTTGATGACGAGGATTTTGTCCTCCAAAAGGACTTAGTTTGGATAAAAAATTTAATTCCAAAAATTGTAGTCTTTTCATGGTTGGTTATCCAAGGAAGAATTCTAACCATTGATAATATGATGCGTAAAGGTATTTGTATCACTAATCATTGTTATCTATGCAGGGCTAATTGGGAGACCATTTATCACATTTTCCTTGAGTGCCCTTTTTCCTTGACTATCCTAAGTGGGGTTTTTCAGGCCTTCAATATTTCTTGGGTTAAACCAGCCATCGTACTTGATTTTTTCGTCTAGTGGCCTTACCCCTTTTCAAGCCAAAGACTTAGATACATGTGGAAAATTTGTCTCAATCACTATCTTTGGTAGGTGTGGTTAGAAAGGAACCATAGAGTCTTTAATGAGTCTATCCATGATCATCAAACTATCATTGCCAGGATCCTATCCTTTGCCAATGAGAATGTGAACCTTATCCCTTTTGATAGTCATAAACCTCATCTACAGGAGACCACGATTGCTCAATATTTAAGCTTAACCTTGTTAGATGAGTTTGTGCCTAGGGTAGTCAACCCCAGAGCCAATGTTAAGTGGTCCCCACCTCCTACGGGTTGGTTTAAGCTTAATTTTTATGGAGTGGCTAAGGACAATCTTGGCAGAGCAGGCGCTGGTGGCATTGTGCGAGATCATAATGGGAATATGATGCTTGCATTTTCTGAATATTTGGGAACAAGGATGAACAATGAAGCTGAAGCTAGAGCTATGTGGAGAGGCCTTCAAATGACTCAAGACTTAGAAGGCAATTTGATCATAGAAGGAGACTCTATGCATGTTATAAATCTCCTCAATAATTGGAAAACACCTCCTTGGAGGATTAAAACAATTGTTGAAGAGGCTAGGATCCTTTTCCAGGGAAGACAGGATAGAAAAGCCCAACATGTCTTTCGGGAAGCTAACAAAGTTGTTGATAAGCTGGCCAATTTGGGTGTCGATGGTGACGGACTTTTCAAATGGGAACACGGTGTCCCGAGTGAAGTAGAGGAGCTTATTCAACAAGAATGCCAAGAATGATAGTCGAATTTACCAACAGGGAAGGCATTGTAAGTTCGAAGGCTATGAGTATTCCCGTCTCTTTTTTGAAATGGACTCACAATAAAAATTATCCGAGTTGTCAGTCTTGGTGGATGCTGCTTGGAAATACCACAAAGACTAATGGGGACAGTCACATGTCAGATAACATGGCTCCTAGTCATCTTAGTAATTTGAGGTTGGTTGATAATCACAGGGCAGGAAAGAAACGACAATATAAGACTTCGAACCAGAGCCACGTGGACCACCAGATAGCCACCGCCATAAATCTAGCCAGCAGGTTCACTTCTCCAAGGCTGATTGGCCAAGACGGGATGTGGTCCCAAAGCATGTCATATACGGAAGAAAGCAATTACCAAAGAATTATTAAGAGTAACTATCAATACAGAGCTTGTGGGAGTTTTTTCAGTACTCTGCTATGTGTGTCTGCAGCTTTTTGTTTCTCCACTGTTTCAAGGAAGGGATCTGTGTCTGTTTCTTTTTTTGTAATTATGATGCGGGTGTGTTTTCTCGGGGTATACCCAAAATGTTGTATGGGAAGTTTCTTTTTGATAACAGGCTATGTGCCTTACCGGATGTAATGGCTTTGGCGGCATGTAGATTTTACATATATAGGATCCTTAGTAAGGACATGTTCATCAACAACCCTGGGCTGATTTTTGTAAAAGGTTTTGGGTCAACCTTTAAAACCCGGTATTAATGCTATAGTATCTTATCTACCAAAAAATAATATATGGGTCAAAAAATGGTGGGAAAATATTAAAGTGGGCCATTGGATAGCGAAAAAGGCATGGAATGGCCAATTAAATGATGGGAAAGGGTGATGGTGGACAAGTGGCTAGGATTTGGTGTCTATAGATGCTTCTTTTTGTACCATGTTGCGTGAAACATAATATGGTGCAAAAATACGAGACACTTGGTTGGGCCTTGGGCGCAAAAGCAACTTCTCTCTCTTGTTGGATTTTTGAGCAATAATGTTGAAGATAAAAGAATAAAGAATTTTGGAATTTGTGTAGCTTACCCCCTCAATTGGCGAATGAGATTACGGATGAATCTCACGAGCCAATTGAAAAATTTGTGCAAATGATGAATGATGTGATACCATTTTTTCCCCAACGGTGCGAAGGGGGTTGGTGTAAACTATGATATGATATGGATGATATGAATGATGTAAAATGTGATATGATGTAGACGATATAATGATGTAAAATGTGATATGATGTGAACGATATGAATGATATAAAATGTCATACCATTTTTGCCCCAATGGTGGAAGGGGGTTGTGTCAAATGTAGATGTCATGATCATGTACTATGTATCTCGTTTTAGGAAAATCATAATCAAATGTGGTTGCCCCAAATTTGGGGTGATCCGATGCTACTGAAATATTTTACCTTTTTGGTATCATTGATATGCAAAATGATGATGCAAAGAAAAAGAAATTAATCTTGGATGTATTGCTAGTGATTGTTTAAATAATTTCCATAATTGGAACCAATAATCCTAGCTAGTGCATATCTCAAAGGTGTTAAGGAGATTGTGAATGATGGAATTTGAGTTGTGTCCATGTTTTAAGCCTCACGAACTAGGTCATCAATGACAACAGTTGTGCAAATTGTTACTGGCAATGTTTCACTCTAAAGATGAGGAAATACCAAATATGATTGTTCTTTTCAAACTAGGAGATATGGAATTATGATGATGACCAAGTGTTCTTATGGTAATTCATTCATCTTACCGAATTGCATGGATGTCAATCGCTACAATCACCAAGTATATAGAATAAACCACTATATACGAGATTCACTTGTAAATTTGACACGTGTTGGAAGAAGTGATTAGAGATTATAAGATTGGAAGAATTTGATTGAAGAAAGTTTTGATATCACCAAATTTGGAGTTGATTTGTAAATGTTAGAGCGTTTAATGGTTGATTTTGCATTTTTAGGACGAAAACAATTGATTCCATGGTCAAATCAACTCCAATTGTGGTGAAATTTGGTGGGATAATGAAAATATGGAGTAGAGGTGATGAGAGTTAGTTTTGTATATATTTGGAATCATTTGATGTATTTTGTGATTTGATTTGTGTATTTTACAAATTTGCATCGTATTCAACAAATATGTGTGCAAAACAATTATTTTTTTTACAAAACATGATTTTATGATGTGCATGATGTGTGGGTGAAATTTGGTGAGATTTTGAGGAGGCAAGCCACTATTTTTGTCCCTCTTGTCTTTATGTCATTTTGGCACCAAGTGCCCGGTTGCGCCTGGGTGTGCCTGTAGGAACTCATGTGCACCTGCGAACTACAAACGCTGGACTATGCCTGAGTGCGCTAGCTACAACTATAAATAGCTTGCAGAGTGAATTATGAGGCTCATTCATGCATTTGAGAGTTTTTGAAGCTGCACCTGAGGAGTGGAGTGAATTTGTGAGGAAAGTGAGGTTGGTGGAAATCTGCACGAGAGCTATGGTGATGGAGGGAGTGAATGTTGTTGGTGGAGCCGAGGCACAATTTGCCCTAGTAATGTTGAAAAACACTTATTTTTGTGTAAAAAAATTGAAGTTTTTTTTTAAATGAAGTTTATGCTAATGTAAAATTTTTGTTGCTACAGTTGTAGGAGATAGAGCCTTGACATCGATTCTCTCTACTCATTCCTAGGATGAGGAAGGGGCTTGCAAAGGGTGATTGGGAGCTTTTGGTGAAGGTGGGATTTGAGGGAGTGGCCCGATTAGATGTGGTGAGGGTCGAAGATGGGTATCTCTCATCATTGATAGAGAGATGGGACTCAGATATGGGAATGTTCCAGCTATCGACTGGGGATTTTACTGTCACCCTTGAGGATGTATACCCTATAGACACCTAAAACACGTCATGTCGATGATGACTACTCATATGGGACATGCTACAAGACCATATGGAAGATCTTGGATAGTCTCCAAGATAGAGCAGTGGTTTTAACCACTCAATTTGGGCTCCTTGGCCTAATCAGCTCAAACCATTGTTGAGACCTATGGTCTACAATATGAACTGATGCTAACACCCATGGTTCACAGTCTAGGCCGCAACTATCACCCGTGATTTAGAACCGAAGTTTAGTTGGCCTTCATCCGAGCCAAATCAGTTTGAACGACCATTTTTTCTAGAAGAGGGTAGTTGAAGGATGGAATATTCTAGAGGATTCCAATCCAACTATCCCAACCACATCTTATTCTTGGCTTCTCCATGAAGCCATCCCTAGCCCTTGGGTAATCCTATAAGTACCCCTAAAAATTAGGGTAAACTATCAAGTGTGCATTGGAGATTAAAGCAGCGAAGCCCTATTGGATTGTAGACTCACCTGAGTATACTAAGAGAGTTTTCTTGTCTTTCACTTGCCAATTCATCAAGCATCATGTCAATTTGTGTCATGTATGCCCTAAGGAGCTAGAATGCCAATAAACGTGAATTCGGACAAATGGAGACCCAACTGTGCAATTCAACTGCCAAACCAGTCATAAGACATCAAGGCGACCCTTGATCATCAATTTAACAAGGAGGATCAAGTCCACAACCTTGGATTTGGAGGTCAAAATTAATCTATTGCTCGCCGCAACTGACAGCTATGGTGTACAGTGCAGATTGTTCATTTGATCTAGGGTTTGCAATCGGTGAAAGATCTCCTTGCTATTCTTTTTGTGGTGTATTTCACTAGGTTAGATTAAGCATTTTAGTGGTTTATTTAGCATTTTAGAGACTCTGACTGATAGAATTAGGGTTTTCATTAATTTTACTTCATTATGGCAAATAGGACATAATTAGCTCATTTCCATGTTATTATGCTTCATTTCATGCAATTAATCCATTAGATAGATAGTTATGCTTTCTAGTTATATGTTTCCATTAATATTTTCAAGTATTGCATAGGTTTAACATGCTTTATTCGCTTTCTTGATTTCATTAGTGTTATGGCATCTTTATGTTCATATTATTTAAAGGGCCTCATCATGAGAGGCTACCTATGCTTTTAATGCTTTTATGTTGTTTCTTGACTAGAGGAAAGCATATTCAAAGGAGATTCAACCATCCAATTCCTTCCTCAATGTGGAGAAGAGGGTCAACTCCACCCTAGAGCAATTCGTGTCACCTCGAAGGGCCTAAAAATCACATTTACCCTTAAGAGGGAACATTGATTTTTCCTACTATAATAAGAGTATCAAAATGGTATCCCTAAGAGGGATGTAACTGTAACCGAGATTGGCTTATTTATAATGGAATAAAAGTATTTTTCTTCTACCCATTTATTGTCAATTTCGTATGTCTATTTTGTTTCTTTTATTTCATTTACGTAGTAGGAAGCATAGGTGTGAGGCCGTTTTGGTGGTCACAAAAGGTGATCACGACGGAACTCCGCATTTTTAGCCTTTGATTTTTGACCTTTTGTATTTTTTGGATATTAGGTGCAAATCACGGTTGACAGTTGTGGTCTCATTGTTGGGCCACGACTTCAATATGCGGTCTATAGTAGCAACCATGCGACAGAGTTACGATTTACAGTAGACATAGTAGACAACAAGGAGTTAAAGCTATATTGGATGAGGACCTGAGGTAGGTCCTATTATCAATTCTATCTCTATTTTCACTGCCTATGTTTTTCTAGAATGCGTAAAATGAAATTTAATTAGGACACCTTAAAGAAAAAAGGAAAATGAATTAGGTCCTAGGATGTCCATTCTTTTTACGTTTTAGCTAGGCACTGCTAGGAATAGTGAACCTCTGAGTGCAGTCCACCCTAGAATCCAGTGTGCTAGATTAAATTATGTGTTGGTTTGGATATCTAAGGCCCAATAATTGGCCATTTACATCATAAGGTGCATTGTCAAAAAGAGCATGTAGTATGTAGCTTGCATTTTATGAATTTGAAAAGTTCTTTCACTGCATATCATGTAGGAAATGAGCATGAATGTTGTATGATGCATTTTATTTTCATGCAACAATTAAAATGAACCACACACACCATGTTTCAATTAAACTCTAGTGAGTTGGAAGTGACATCCAACCACTAGTAGGGTTTCAACAATGGTGGAGGTGATTTTCATCTGTTGGCCCAAATCCCACGTACCTTTGTTCTAGACCAATACCGGATCTGAGAACCTTTAGTAGCCTGTAAAATTTACATATACTCCTCTTCGGAGGGTATGATGCTAATTGGGTGAAATGAATAAGGATATAGGAGAACATGTGCTCCCTGACTGTGTGCGGGCTTCATTACCACACATTATAGGTTGGATTACGCAACTTGGAGTTCATAGCCAAGTTTTCGAGCTATGAGTATACAGGTGAAAGCTAATTAAACTAATATTATCATACAACAAGCTTTCAAACATGATAAGAGTTTCTAATACTGACACAACAAATCATGAAACAACACCAAACAATTTAGGGTTCACATTTTAAAATTTAATTCGAGATACTCACCATTGTATACCTTGTTTGCATAATAAAAGATAACTCTAGACACTAGGTGCACCATGGTGGAGACACAGGAAGGTCGACAAAGGCTTAATCCTAATGCCAATGACCAAGCCCCACCAAATTTACAACAAAATGTGTCGAAACCTCACCCACATGCGCTTCCCAAATGTCGTTCAGCAAGCATCAAAGAAGATAATTCAACATGAGGGGAAACCACCAAGCGTACCCTCAGTAGAGGAGCTTTTATACACTCTTCTAGACATAGAATAGAGCATGGATCCTCTTAGCATGATGGTGCTCCACTTAGAATCCATTACCGAGATTGTAGTGCACATGCATCCATGGGATCGACTAATGAGTATGTCATACAGGGAGCCAAGTTGGTATCCTTGCATACTAGGTCTACAGGAGGTTCCATGCTTTCAAATTCAGAGTATAGAAGAGATCGATATCTGCCCATTCAGGGGCATGTAAACAGGATCACTTTTGAGTATTGGTCTGTTTACACTCCCATTCATAGTGAACCTCGTAAGATAACTATTGATATATCGAAGGTGGGAGCCAATGGTATTCCATCGCATGAGCTGTGGTGATCCAGATAGTTGGATGGTTTAGGTAGCATCCTCAAGAAATTAGGCTATAAGCCTTCAGCTCCATCCACTCATGCCTTAAGTGAGCATGGCAAAAGCATTATCAAGACTACAAGAGAACATGGGGAGGCTTCGAAGTGCTCTCATTGTTCGCATCCACCATCCATGCATGGTGGCACACAACACAAGACTCAACATGATGCCAATGTCATTTTCATGGATAAAGGCAAAAGCGTAGTAAATCCGCCAGATGGGTACATAACCCATAAGGTCGCTCATAAGGAGCACACATACCAAAGGCCTCTTACGACCGATCACATTGATAGATCACATAGACTGGTATTCGAGTAGAGATGACAACTCCTCCAAGATCAATTGGAGGATGCCCGTGCAGAGAGGCAACATATCGAAGATGAGAATCTTCAGTCGCAAAGGCTCATTAGACAAAGATTATATGAGCAACGTGTGCATGAGGAACACATCCTTGCCCAAAATAATCATGTAGAACAAGAGGATAGGTTATCCAGGGCTATTTTATTCACTCACGCTGAGCACGGATAGCACATTCATAGGAGGGCTTTTTCACAAGCTGACATGCATTAGGAGTGCAGAGACACTCACACTCATTTCAATGCCAAAAAAATAGAACGACCACCACCGTTTGAAGATCAGAGGAAAATACAATATCAGGAAGAAGAGGGATATGGAGCCGATCAAGTATATTCTAAAATATTCCAAGTTGAGGAGGAAGATCAACGTCCTCCACCTTGACAGAGGAAGAATGTACCTCCAAGACCACCCCCATGTCAGCTTAGGGAGGAGGACTTTCTATCCTCGTAGGCCTATAAGGTCTTAGCAAAGAAAGTGAAAGAAATCGAGATGCAAGGCATGAATTTTCAAAAGCTAACATTGAGCAAGATTCATAACGAGCCTTTTGACCCCTCGGTGCCTACTATAGCATATATTGAGCATTTGACATGCCCAGGCTAGATAAATTCAAAGGTGGCGAAGACGTACAAGAGCATGTCATAATATTTTTGGACATGTGCTTCCATATTGCAAGCAATGATGCCTTGTTTTTGCATACATTCATCACAACCCTCTCAGGCCCAGCCTGGGAGTGGTTTAATCAGCTAAAGAAGCATAATATCACCAGTTTTGAGCAACTGGCTGATGCCTTTCTTGAACGCTTTTCTTTTGGTATCAAGAAGTAAGCTAACCTTTCTAATTTGGCTGCACTAGCTCAGTGTGATGATGATCCAATCCAATAATATGAAAGGAGGTGGAGGAAATTAATGGTAAAGTTGACATTCCTCATTCCTGCTACAGAACTGGCCTAGATGTTCACGAAGAGTTGTGTCAAGCACATCTCATTATTGTTACAACTTCAAAAATACCAGATATTTGAGGAATCTTTGGTGTAAGCCAAAGTAATTGAGGATATCAAGTTGTAGGAGGGCAACTTGAAGCTCAAAAATAGGAAGGAGGGGCACAAGAAGAGCTCCATAAAACATTAGGAAAAGTAGGCCCATGTCAATCAGGTGATGTTAAACATCCAAAGAGAGGATAAGGAGCAACAAAAGTAGAACTATAAGGCCCAACCTCCTCCTATGCAATACAAGTAGCACAAGAATAATTACAAGGGAAAAAATAAGGAGCAACATCCATATCACCAGTTCACGCCTTTAACAAAATAATTGACATCGATATGCCATCAATTGTGTGAGGCTAAGGCAATCAGGTTGCCCGAGATTAAACTGCTCGATACTAACTAGCCCAAGTCAAAGGGGTATTAGGATGATCTATTTTGTATCTTCCATCACGTGAAGGGTCATGTCATCGAAGTGTGTTGGTCCTTCAAACATATAGTTCAAAATATGATCGATAAAAGTGACATTATAGTGTCGAATAATCTACTGGCGCCCGACAACCAAACCATGAGGGATTTATAATAGAAGATTATGGTACCCATGATGGACCTTGGCTAATGAGGGTGTGCTGAGTAGAAATTGGTAAAGGCTTAGGGTTCACTTGCACTTGTTGTTGAGCATCTTGACATTGCTTAAGAAATTTGTTCAAATGTTCCCACACGTCATGAATTTATTTATCAAATGTGGAAGGTATGGAGGTAGATGGCATGGAAGATGTGGCTAAGGGATAAGTTACACTTGGCATGGTAACTTTAGAGGTGGAAACTTGTGAAGCAACTTTTACATGTGTTTCATACAAGGGGTTGGTGTAGGTGGATGTGTATGAAGATGGGATAGAAGTGCTAGAAGCACTTGGGTATTGGGAAATGGGTACATGAGATGAAGGTGAAACTGAGGCCTCAAAAATAGGGTTAGTGTACACTTGGGTAAAGTTGGATGGTTGGGAATTAGCAAGTTACTACTGTAAAGTAGGATCTTGTCTAGGTGAATTAGGGACTGACTGTAAGATATAGTTAGTAGACTTCATAAGAGCTTCTACTTGTGCCATGTCTATGTGGGTAATATGGTGATCAATGGTTGGTGAGGTTAACTCTATTTAGTAAATAGACATATGAAATGCTATGGGTGATACGGAATGTGAGGGACCTAAAAATAAATCTGCCTATGTCACATTTGGGGAATATACCACAAAAGTGGTGGGGAAGGTGGATGAATTTTCCATGGAATAATTTTGATTTAATACTTTATATTGATTCCTTGTTAATACCATAAGAAAATAAACCAAATACAAATTATGCAGTAAAATGTAATGCAAAATTGAAACTCCAAAAAAATAAAATAGAGACAAATCAATGGTAAGTTTGTTCAACAAATGTGTCTTACCTCATTCATTGATTATATCATTTTACTGTGAATTCATTTTCTTATATTTTGATTTCATGTGTTTCAATGTGCTAGTCTGAATTAAATGGGTGAATCCTATGGCTTGGATGTGGTAACGAGATTCTTGTTGGTGATGAAATCTAGCACATTTGCTCAGGGGTAATATAAGGTGTCTAGGGGCAGAGATTGGTGGATGGAGATGAAATCCATTGTCACAAAATCTCAAGCAATGGTTGGTGATTAAATCCAACCATTATTGTTTAATGTGAAGCATTAAGTGTGTGATTATTTTTAAAGGTTTCCAATTCTCTATTGTGTACATACAATGTTAGAAAAATAACTACTTTCAATAGTCTAAATTAGAATCCAATATCCAGAATACCAATTTCTCCAAAGGATGTAAAGTACACCGCTTAAGACCGCTCTCTAAACAAAGGAGGGTTTATCTACTCCTCCTCCTGGAATCACCCAAATATGAGGATACTTTTGGTATATTGACACTGTTCCTATTTAGACTTATAAAAATAGAATTATCTAACCCTAGGATGCAAACTAATGTATGTGATTAACAGTTCAAATGCAAACAATAATGCAACACACCAGAAAATTAAGGAATCATTAAGAAAAAATGTGTTAATGAATGCAATGATTAATCTAATCCCTAATATGCAACTAAAATGTTTTTTTTTACTAGATTTATTAATGATGTTCATTTTAATACAAAAATTTGAAAAAACGTAAAAGTGTCAGAATACTTAAAAACAAAAAGTTAGGGTTTGATAGTAAACTTACCTAAAAGCCTATGTTTTTACCTCAACTCTCTGTAAAATTCCTCGGGGCACTTCTAAAATGCACCTGGGCATTTTTGGATGTCCCTCGAGCATCGTAGGGCATTTGTGCACCTTCTACAACCTTCTACAACTCCTTAGAAACCCTAATTTTGTGAAAATTATAAAATTTGCGCTTTTAAAAATCCTAAAATATGAGATAGAAAACATCAAAGTATTCAATAAGGTAAATCAGAATGATAAACCCTTAGGGCATCCCACCGTGATCGCCATTTGTAGATGCAAAAGTGAAACACCAAAATATATAACAAGATAAATTGAAATCAAGACCCAATATTGCATAAAAAGAGATGCTTTTATTAATATAGGGGGAGCCTCAAATATCCAATGTTACAATGAAAGAATTGATTTCTTTGATACAAATTTTTATAATAACTAGGGTTCTTTGAAACCCTAGTGAATAGCACTGGTGGTGTTTTCAATCTCACTTCTGATCCCAATAGGGGTGAGTGGGCTTCGTGCTTATCCAATACTGGGCCACTCCAACTTAAACAACTACATAATGCTTATGTATCTTCCCAAACCTACACACAAACAATAACAACAAAATATTAGTAGCAACTATGAGGGCTCCACTACGTGAGACCCTCAAACATGAAACAAAAAACCCTAGTTGTGCAATAGAAATACTATAAGCAGATATGAGAATATTAAAATAAATATAACAATGAAAAACTTACCTTGTTGAACTTGTCATTTTCTAATATGTGATAGTTGTTGCAAGAAGTTGATGTGATGATACCCTAGCATCACCTGAGGGCTTCACTAGTCTTCAGCAGTAGGTTTTGAGATACCCGCAAGTGCTCGATAGCAGTAGGAAATGCCCGTGGGCACTTGGAGATGGTAGGGAGTGTCTAGCGATTCTTGGTGATGGAAGGAAGTACCCAAAGGTGCTCGATGGTGACAGGGAGTATCCAAAGGCATTTGGGAGTTGAGGTGAAGATCTGCAAAAGCATATCAGATCAAGTGAGAATGGTGGTGATGGATGCAGAGGTGAGGGTGAGTGAGGATGGATAGTGAGGATGCTTGGATGGACTCTAACGTGAACTGCTTAGAAAAACTTAGGGTAAAATACTTAGGATTCAGGGAATTCCTCAGACTCAAAATGTTTATGAGTTGAGCCATCAAAATTTCTCCTATTAATAATCCACACTAGAGTATGTTAAGGTTTGAACGATATGAACTGTGTGGCTTAGATTAAAACACATCAGAGGATGGATATTAATTTTGTGTGTGTGGTATGCATTGATATGGATGGATGGCTAGGATTAAGTCAAATCGAATGGTTAGGATTTATTTACATATATAATATATAATATTAAAATATTAATATTAAACATATATTTAACAAATATGCCTAAATATATATAAATAAATGGGTAAAATGGTGGGAAGACCTGGATGGACAACAAGTGGCTAGGTTTTGGTGTCTATAGAAAATATTAAACTTTATAAAAAAACATGAGTTAGGAAAGGAACAAAAGACATGAGATTGAATTTTATTTTGATAAAAAGAAGTAATACAACATCAAAACTCCGAACGTGTTTCGACCTACATGTCTCATCAACAGAGTATAGCTAGAAAATATCAATTTCCAAATACTATTATTTTCTAACATTCTAAAATTAGGGAGTTATAAGGCATACTACACCAAACTATAGATACTTGGAATTTAGAAAATTAAATTATTGAATAGAGAAGCAAATCTATTGCTTACATATAGAGTTGGAACTAATTGGTAACACTTGTATCATACTCATATTAAAGATACAAAAAGATATCCAAATATAATAACTTCATTAGAGCATACTTCATTAGGAAATATAAGGTAAAATTGAAAGTTGGTTATTATTCTCAAAACATTACAAAATCAACTCAAAATGTGAACTAATTACTGCTAAAGCCTATAATATATTCTAAATTTCTCTGGAGATATAAGGAATCCTACATAACCTAAATCCAAGAAAGGTTTTATCAAATTAGTTCATATACCATTATCTAGTGAGCTATAAGGATGTCTATTAACACATTAAATAATGCAATTAGAAAAGGAGTAAGAAAAGTACCAATATGGATTACAAGCATGATCAATAATTCAATGGGTAAAGATACAGACAGGAAAGAAGAATCACTAGGATTTAAAAGGATTTATAAAACTGGTAATAGTGAAAAATAGATTCTTCTAAAACATCCTCTAATGAGATAGCAAAAGGAATTGATGACAACTATACTAATGAAGATACATAAGATCATATTCAAAAAGAAGAAAAGAATATTGATATCATACAGATGTATGAAAGAAGTAAAGATGGAATAACCTTAATTATTCACATATGGTTTAAGTATCTCATAAAGGAGATAGATAAACATGATATTCCTAAAATAGACAACAAAGCAACTGGAATACCTTTACTATCCACTTATTGCAATCGATTTGGTCATGAGAAAGTCAACTACTAGATTTTCCATCCATGTAAATATTATGGAGGAAAAAATGTTTATCTTTTTTTTGCTACTATATAACTACTATAAAAGTTATGAAGAAATATTAATACATAGAATAGATTGTTTCTTTCAAGATCTTATTTTAGAAATATCCACTAACAATAAGTTCAAGCTTGACATTCATGAAGATCAAATAAATAGGTCATATAGAGAATCAAACGAGAAAAAATGGATCAATTCTGATCCACTTATGATGTGCAAAATTATGAGATCACTAGCTCATCAAATATGCTTGACAACAAAAAATAGTGAGTTGGAAAATACAAGAAGATATAACATGAAGACTGAAGCAGAAGAAGAAAAAGGATTTGGTCAAGCTGAAGAAAATCTAAAGATCAAAGATCCATATTGAAGACTAAAGTCTTCAACACCCAAATAATGTAATACAAGGGGGTGTTAGAGTATATTACATTATTTAGGTACAATTCAATGTACCACCTTGGGTACATTGTTATATTAGGAGTTTATCTTAGGTTACTTGAGAAAGAAGTAATAAATGCACAAGTGTCAATGTGCAATGATGTAAATGTACAAGGAGTCCACTTGTACATGAGTCATAGGAAAGGTAGTTAGGAAGAGTAAGGGCCAAGTAGCCTATCCTCTTATATATAGACCCCATAGTGAATAGAAAAGTGTGTAGCTAAAGAGAGACTACTATTGAGTAGTGAGTAGGTACAATGTAGTTTCCATTAGAGTTATGGAGCGTTCATTTCCTCCATTACATTGCCTTGTACCATTTTTTCAACTTTCCATTAATAGCATATTTTAGTATTATTGCAAAATTCCATTATCTTACTTTTATGCCTATTTTACATCTTGTGATTGCTTTCCCCCATATCCTACATTATCAAAAGCTAACATATCTACCACACCACCAATGATTTTTGGCATCTCTATTGTAAAGATCAGACTTAGAATTATCTAGGTTATGATGTCCCAATGACTCAACAATATTTTCCACCATTGTATGATACTGGCCCTCTCAATGTTCCCATTCTTCATGAAATATATAAATTTTCCCTAAAAGCCCTACCTAGCTATGAAGGCATAGAAAAAATTGCATATGAGCATTGTCAAGATATAGCTTCTTTAGATATTGTGTATAACATAGTATTTGAATATTTAATGATTATATTACTCATTCTCTCTTTCAAAGACAAAGTGTTGTTATGGTATAGATATTTGGAAGATAACAACATTAGTACATGGGCCAAGTTAGCTAAAGCTTTTATTTATAAATTTTATGACCTTGGGGATCCATTTTTATTGCTTACTCACTTTTCATTTATCTAAAGAATTCCCCATGAGAGCAAATATCCAATTTTAATGTTTATTAAAATGGACTTGGAGAAGAATCCTCCAAGAATTTCAACCCTCTCCCACCTAATATTATATCTATAATATTCATGTCTTTCATCCCAACCTTAGTATTCTCATCCAACAGTCCAAAGAGAAGAGGTTCCCTCATATTTTTCAAGAAGCCATACTAGCTGAGAACATGTTAATTATAGATGGAAAATTTTTACCTAGGAAATTTTTATATCCACTTGATATTTCTCTAAGTACCTCTTATACACTATATCATGAGGAGGCTAAGTCATATACACCCTATGTTCCCAAAGTCATTGAAATTTCAATCACCCAAGATAATCAATTTCAAACAAAGCAAGAATTGAGATCAATGATTCAAAAGTTGATTTAATACATTAGAAGGATAGAAGAATGATTCTCTCAGCCTAGAATGGATGAATCTAATTATTTTGGGATCATATTTCAATAACCACATCTGCACAATAGCTCTTGGCACTTTGTTGACATAAAATGTATCTTTAAGCAGGAGATAAACTAAGGCCATGATGATAATGGGGAAAAGGCATTTGATATTCTGACTACATTTAGACCTTCATCACATAATGAGTTTGGTGTCAATTAAAAAGACATTTATCTAACATGCTTGTAGAGATCTCTACTAGTAGAAAATATGATGGCTTTCACCATAATACCCAAGCAAACTTCCTCGGAAGGAACAACTCCTACTGGAAAACAACAAGAAGTGTCACATATTTTTGATAATGCTCAATTTCTAATCATACAAGAAGAAGCTCATCCCAATGCTCAATTTCTAGTCACACAAGAAGAAGCTCATCACAATGCTCAAATACTTATTCCATAAATAAAATTATTAAATCAACAAAAAATTAAATTATATAAGAAGATGTGTTTCCCAACCATGACTCAGAGACAAAGAATACAAGAAGTTAATCAATTTTAAGGTTTATTCAAGACCCCTACACCAACACAAGAAAATCTAAGAAAACAATTATTAGTAACTAAAGAAGTAGACTTAGTTGGGTTATCTCTTGAAGAGTAAAAAAAATATAGCATACCAACATCAAGAAAGACATCTTTAGACATGTACATAAATTAGTCTACTCCATTCTATTTGTCCCTCTCTCTTAGAAAATACATACTACACAATTATCCAGTAGATCCAAAAGCTAAAATCATAGTCATGCCACTAGAGATGCAAAAATATCGGAGTGAACATCAACCCAATTTAGCCTAAGATGTTGTGATTCAAAGGAAATTCTGTAAAAATATTTCAAAATTTTAAATATTTTCTAGTGATGATACACGAATACCCAGATCTTGTGGTGATATAGGACATCGTGATTGCTTATGTACATCCCCTGTTCGACATGTTCCTATCTCAATATTTTTTGGAATGAGTTGGAGGACGTATGGCCCAAAATTTATTCCACATAGCTATCCCCTATATCAAGAAGATATAATATTTAATCAAGGTTTATATAATTTCCATAGTGAAGATTATGAAGATAAAAAACACTACAACTAAGGAGAGATGCTTGGGATATAAATATAGAAATAAATGACTAGCTAGAAGAAGAATCAAGGGAAACATGGTAAAATTTGTGGTACTACTATCTTGATCCATACTAATTTTCTAAAAAGGAACAGTTAGGACCAGTGACCAGTCATACTTCTTCTTGAGACATGAAAGAGTATGGGTAATTTTGATCATTTAATAAAAATGGATCCATAATAATGCAACATAGAATTGAAAAGATGAATTTAATACAACCTGATTCAATGATAGATATGCGTATAGGCACTACATAAAAGACACTTGGTAAAACAACATTTATTAATATGGAGTCTCATCCAGGAAAATCATCCATAGTTACTGTGCATATCCAAGATCACAAGTCTCTTGAGGACAAAACTCAGTCAAAGTGACCTATGGAAGAGTTTGAAGACATTTGCAAATATATAGGAGTCAATCATGAAGAGAAGTTAAAATTTGGTATCATTTGGTCTAGACATTGTAGATTCAAAGGATAGGTTGCAAGAAATTTTTTTGGCTATGCATGGGCAAGCATGCCATATTTTTGTGTACATATCCAACAAGTAAATAAAATTTGACTACATATTTACTAAATAATATAGACAACTAGAAGCCATCAGCGGTTTCATGTACATAGGATAAAGCTCCATAAAGTGGGCTCTCAAGTGGCCAAATAGATAACCTTCAACTTGATCAAATAGAAGAATACAACAAAGTATAAAAATAAAAAGATGCTACAAAAGTCTTGCATAGTGTACACGCTTAGATAATATCATGTACTCCATTCATATTTCCTACCCATTTTCCTTTTTTTGAATCCATAACCCAATGGACAATGCTAAAATTTGATAGGTTGAAAAAGGGGTACTTGAGATCATGATATGACATAAGCAAAGTAGAAAAAACTCATGTGAGTAGAGTCACAAGATAGTCCACCCTACGCATGATGCAAGCAAAATCTTAGACATCCAAAATGAAGAAGTTGAGTTGGTATGTAAATGTCAAAATAGGTATGCAAGAAAATAATTCACACAAATCCTATATTTATTGAAAAAGTACCCAGTTAGAAGATACAAATATGCAATTATTATGGAAATGTCTAGCTAGCAAGAGCTTATGCTCTATATAAAGCATAACATGCTTTAGAATTCAATAGAAATAAAATGCTCTCTAGTGTAGAGATGGGTTTGAAGACATAAATGAAGCATTGTGCTACTACAAGTAACAGACAAAAGAGGTTCCTGCTTGATTGTGTAAAAAAGAGACACAAGAATGGTAGAATTTGGCCTACAAGTACCTAGAATATTTGCCTAATATATCTTTCTTGGACCTGAAGTAGCTCTTTATTGTAGTATAATATGCTCAAGGAGGTACACTTTTTTGGGGGCATCCCACATTTTGGGTATCCCATTGCACCATCTCTCCCTCTTTTCTTCTTCTTTCATTTATGTTAGTTTTTCTTCTACCATTCACTCATCTATCACTTCATCTTTGCATTTCATATTTTTGTTTGTTCTTACTTTTCCCTCTTCCTACAAGTATTATTGTATATAACACCATATCCCCCTCCTTTTCTTCAATAATCCCCCTCTATACCATTATTTTACCTCCTTTTTGTGTAAATATCTCTTCATCATCTCCCATATTCCACTTTCTATGATCCATAACCACTCCTTTCCTTGTGGTTAATATCAAATATATTTTATTTTTCTTCTTCTCCCTCATTAGCTTATTTGTTACATCCCTTCCACTCCTCTTCTTCATAAGTTCATAATTCAGAAATAAGGTTATTTGGGTCCTTAATTTCCATGAGTGGAAATCCCTTGGAATGTGTCAAACATGTGGATCTAATTTTTGACCATATTACATCATGATAGAAATATCTACCAAATCCTCAAAATTCACTAAGTACTACAAAGTTACCAAATATGGCGTAGGATCAAGAATAATCAAAGTCAGGAATGTAAAAAGCTTCATCTCCATGGAAATGTATAAAAGTTTATCATGCGATTTGAAAACCATTTGGGACCAGAGAAATGTTAACATCATGACTAAGTAATTATCAAAATACCCATAGTCGGGACCAAAATAAATCACTTGCTAGAAAACATCTGAACCCATGACATATCAATCCCATAATCTCCAAAATGATGATTTTATACAAAGAGGTTAATATCCTGGGTCTAAGTGAGTTCAACCTTGTAGACCACCCATGATTGTGATACCCGATACTGTGAATCATGAGGCCATGTGACTCTTAGCAATGACATCATCAAAGTAAAAATAAGTCTATAACCATGCCAAGAAGGCAAAGGTTTCCAAATACAGGATGGAAGCACATTGACTTGAAAGTGCTTGAGACCATGCCAAATGAGTGATGATGTCACCAAATTCAAGCTTGAACTTGAGGCCATGAAAATTGAGAAACAAAGTAAATCAAAAGGAAATTACCCAAAGCTAATATGGATCAAATCCATGACTTCGCTGAAAGAAGCTCTACAACAAAAGCAAAAGGCCAACTCTAAGAGACTTTAAGTTAGAAGTTATTTTATGCCTGTGATTACCTTGGTGTCATCAACTAGTCTCAATTGATCTCTAATAATGCAACCACTTACAAAATGTTGATGCAGACCAATGAACCAAATTCTAATTCAATCACAAAATGAAATCTAGATCGACCACATCTACTTCTAGAACATTTTGTCTAGCTATTTTTAATGATTTACTTATAGCTAAATTTAAATCTTATACTATAAGATTCAAATAAGTAGCTTATAAATAAGAGCAAAGACCTCATAACAAGGGTCAACTCTCTAGTCCTTTCCTGGTATTGCATTGTAATCGCTCTACTAATTGGTCTCCATTACTTTGCATTTATAGGTTTTATGTAAATTCCTCTAAGTAATTTATGTTACACTTTGATGTCAGTTTATTTTGTTAAAGTAATTTCATCTAAATTACCTATTATATTGCTAGCATCCAAAGTTCTTGGAATGATTATTGCCTTTATTCATTTTTTTTACGTCATTTCTATTACATTATGCAATTGGTGTATTATGTTAAAGCATCCAATATTGATTGGATTGCTAATTGTATAGATCCTTATATTGATTAAGATGAATGTAATGATTTTAATAAACCTATGGATGTGATCAATATTGGCTGATATGTTAAGTGTCATGTAAGTGACTAGATAGTGCATTATTCGATGATATCCAATATTGTTACACTATACCCTGATCATGTTTTATTTGTCTTTCTAACCCTTACTCTTTTCCTAAAATAATCAATTCAAAAGAGTCACCCTTCTTTAGAGGTTGAAGCATAGGGTAACCTTGTTTTATCCAATTGCTTTAATTTGGCTAACGATGGGTGCAATGACTTTTTATAGTAATGACAGATTTTAGTCTAATAGGCCCAAAGGGTAAATATAACAAAAAGTCGATCATAGAATCAAGAGAAGCTTAACCACCACATATTCCAACATCCCCTATTAAGCTAAATAGGGTACATGGAGAGAGTCCCTTACATTGGATCCCCCTCAAGAGACACTCTCTAACTCCAAGAAGCTCTCACATGTGCACAAAGGTGATCTCAACCATGATCTTGGTCAAAATATTTATTGCATGATCTCATAAAGGAATAAACACTAGATCTAAAATCGTATGAGCATGAATCCATCATAAAAAATGTATCCATGTCTAAATTTGCTTTATCCACTAATGAAACATAAGATTATAAATAAGTTGAATAGTACTCTAGTTGTCACAATAAATATGAATAAGAGAACTCTAGGGAACACCAAACTCTAAAATTATTAGCATCCACCAAAGATGCTTGGTTTCCTCATTGGTAGTACAATATTCAACCTCTATGAAAGACTAATAAATTGTGGATTGGTGTATGAATCACCATGAAACTAGGTTGGGCCCTAAGCAGAACATAAATATTGTGGTGGACCTTTGTTCATCCAAATAACCTACCCAATCAACATCTAAAAAATCTATCAAAATAGAGGAGAACCAACATAGTGAATTCCCATTTGATATGTTCCTCTGATGTACTAAGACTTTATTTTATTGTTTTTTGGAGACTCTCCTTAGGATTCTACATGTACCTAGAATAATATCTACTAGAAAAGGCTATCTCCATCTAGTATAAGTGAGATAGATAAATCTTCCTACAAGATACTCGTATAGAATGGCATCAACCAAATGTGTGTTACAATCAGCCTGTAATTATAAACTTGAAGTAAAGGGAATATGGAAATTTGTATACTCCTCCATCCTAAATAATTGAATGAGATCCAAAGCATATTTAGGATGATTAATTGTAATTCCAAAATATGATTAATCAATATGGGTTCCCAAAAAAAGTGCATGAGTCCCAAATATATCATCTCAAAGGTGAAACAAATCTATGACTTCGTATCCTGAATTAGATTAGTGGGGTTTCCCATGGTAAGAAGATAATTAAAATACAACACAATCACCATTGTTTCTTCTTCATGATGTTTAATGTAAAAATCATGCTCAACCTTGATAGGAGTAAAACTAATGAGATATATTGTACATGAAAATGTGTTACATATATAGGCAGGAGGCCTATATGATAAATGACAAGTGTCAAAATAGAGGCATAGTGCACTTTAATTCTAACATTCCCCCTTAAAGTGCACTATCCTAACTAAAGAAAAAAAAACAAGTCAACATTAGGTAACATTCCCCCTTAATGTTGACTTCTCTAAAAAGCAACCTATCGTCTTATTTTATTGCTGATTTTGTCTAGGCTCATGCTCCTTGCGCTTGGCTCTCCAACTGTGAATAATGCTAGATTCACTGTGTATACATCTCGGTCTGTTGCCTCAGTGTCAGCCACATCTATGGGTTTTTTGCCACTGGGTCAGCCATCTAAGTGCCTCAGGGTCATCATGGGTGCCTCAAGGTCAGCCACTTCTGGGTCTGTTGCCTTTGTAGGTCATCCTCAGAGGATTTTGCCTCTCGTAGGTCACTGACTAGATCCACCATGATTATGAAATCCCTTCTCATGGTGAACTCAATCTAGAAGGTGTCGGTCTCTGCCAAAAATGCACCTTAATACAAAAGAAATAAGAGCCATGAAATACAATAAAATTGAGCCATAGATCCAAATATGGAGGAGAAGAAGAAAGAAGAATAGAAGAGAATCTTTTGAAGTGTCTTCGTCTGTAGTCTTCAGAAGTAGATCCGAAAAAACCTCGGATAGAATCTAGGGTGTCTATGTCTGTAGTCCCTAGAATAAGTGTCCTTATGGTGACCATGTCATCCCATCAAAATGCATGGGTAACCAGCCACTGCATTTGCCAAGTGTATAGAAAAGATCACTAGGTACAAGGATCACATACAAAATTACCTTGGGAGTGTCGGGTACAACCGAGAGTGCACTCCAAGGTATAAAACTTTGAGGCTAAAAAACTCAAATGAAATAGTCTCAAAAATTACAAATGGACACCACCATTGTGTTCGTCATGGAAAAACGTTTCCAACGACTATAAATACCCCTATATTCCACCATCAAAGGTATCTTCATAATATGAAAAAAAACTACATGCCTCTCTAAGGCAACAAAATCAAACATTGCACAATGGCGGCATCACTCTCTGGTGGAAAAAAAAAACAGCATCAATATCTCCCTTGTGGAAATACATTAAAAAAATGGCCAAAGGGGCCATATTATCGGCCAATAGGCATGGGCACTCTCCAAGTGTCATAAAGTGGTCTCTTCACTTTATATAAAAAAAAACAATGCCCCTCACTAAAACAAACTGAGCCCACCCACTATGGACAAATACAAATATAAAAATAAAAGGAATGATTCCTTTTAATTTAAATGCTCCTTTTAAAATAAATATCCCCATGATTTTGAATAAATTGCCCCCTACTACAATGACATTAAATTAAAAAAAAATAGCTAGGCCTAGGCTGTCATCGTTGGCAGAACTAGCACTAACTCTGTGCCACTTGGTACACGATGAACTGAAACACCCTCGTCGTGCTCGACCTCATGATCTCTGCCTTGACGACCATGATGGCCACGAGCCCAGACACTTGGTGCAACCCCTCCACCATGCTCTGTAGTAGCCGCTAGAACTCGTCGCTTGTGTGCATCATGGCGTCCTCCAGGTCAGCGGCCTTCACAACTCTCGTCTTCATGTTGGGTGCCAACTAGACCCCAATCTTGCCCATCCCGTCGAGCTTGGCGTCGAGCGTCACCTGCACCTCCCTCATGCCGCTCCTTGTTGGCAAATTTAACAAAACCAAACCCTCGACTAACTCCTATTTTTTGGTCCATGGCCACATAGACACGGTTGATGTTTCCAAAGGGCTTGAACAACTCATGCAGATCGGCATCACGCATGTCCTTCGAGAGATCCGTAACCCTAACAGAGTTCTCATCATTTCTGCGGTGCATGGTGTCGCCAGAGTGGTCGACGCCTCTGTGGAGGCTAGGTGGCATGAGCAAGATTTCCTCCATGGAGACCATGGTGAGGCTGTTGCTTGGAAGCATGGTGGAGGGGCTGTGCTAGGTGTCCGGGCCCGTGGCCATTGTGGTCGTCGGGGCAGAGATCGTGAGGTCGATCGCGATGGGGGTATTTTAGTTCACCCATGATGACCCTGAAGAACGCATACATGTATCAGCGGGGCTTTCTCTTAAATTCTTCCCATTGTTTCTCCATGGAGGCGTTGGCGGCATTGGCCCATTTTTTCACCATTCCTGTCTTCGGATTCCCACGGTGGTGCACAAGCTTCCATCCAAGCATAGATGAAGGAATGTGACTACGAAGATGGAGTGTGGATTGTCTTCAGTTGGCGGAGCCTCCACTCATAGTTTCTTAAATGAGATATATAGCAAAAATGGCAGTAAGTTTTTGGTTGTAACAACAAATGAAGATTGCACCCATTGCCTAGCCAGTTGCAAACATGGCAGCGCTTCCAGTACGTGCAGCACAAATGTGACTTTGCCGACTCTTTCGTCAACGACAAAAATAAGCTTGGCAAGGGCAACGATACGATCTATGTGGAGGGCATTCCCATCTAGTTCCTGTGGGATGTTCATGATTGGCTCTTCAGTCCTGGTTTGGGCCATGCTATGTTTGTCTTTAAGTCGATTGAATGTGTTTTTGAAAAGTCAAAGGTGGTGGCGGCAGCAGGTGAGAGGCGCAGCGACGCTGGGAGGTTTCACTGTCAGGACTGTGCAACCTTTCGACGAAGATTTTTTTTTTTTTTTTTCCGTTAGATATGATCCATATTTTACGGATTTGATTGAGGGCACTACAACTATATTGAAATATAGCTATTATTTTTTGTTCCTGTTCGACAAGATTGCCGCAATCAAGCTCTAGTTCATGAGGGCACGATGTGTTTGCTTCATTATTTCAGTGTCGGATGGGTTCCGATCTACAACTTCAGTTCACCACTTTAGTTCACTACCATGAGGATTGCAATGTAATGCAATTTGCCATGCTTTGCTACTTTTGCCATAAGGCTCATCAGGCCACCACTAGTCTCAGTCCTGCGCATAAAGCGCGGGGCACTCTGAGTAGTGCAGTAGAGCTCTGCTCATCCAATGACGTCATGATTTCTTCGGGAGGTCGCTAAGATGTTTGTCCACCGAATCGTCCAGGTGCCACGCCTTTTCTAAGATTCTAGAGGATTCCAAAAAAGGTAGATCGAAGGGCGATAGCGTCGTCGCGAAGGCGGATGACGTCCCGTGAAGATGGAAGTGGCCGATGGGAAATTATTAGCCCCCAATTGTAGTGCCCAGCGGGGACCTATCCAAGGTTCAGAGGGTTGTCTGTATGACCTCCAACTCCACCAGTGTTGCAGAGGTATTCTCTTGCATTGATCACAAGTTTTATCTCATGGATGCCAAGGATCTGGAGCAAGAAGAGTTTTCTGAGGCCTGAGAGGATCTGGCTACTCTAAAGAAGGACTACGAGGAGGTTGGTGCTGAGTCTGCTGAGGGTGATGAAGATGATGGTGAGGAGTACTTATTTTAGTAGTGTTACATTATGTTATACGTGTCCCGTCCATATATGTGCCAGGAGAGAAGCATGGTGATGCATCGGTGAAGTATGTAGAATCTTGTGATGATGAGAAGTTTCGACAAATTCTCACAGTACAATCGAGCTTCTCGTGAGCTATCTGATGATTTCCCTCACTTGAAGTGGAGTTATGTGTGTTATTGCACTCATGTTTGACATCCAGGAGAACCAGTCAACAATGGAGAAGACAAATTGATTGATGTGAGCCAGATCTACGACTTTTGCGAGAGCAATCATGGCATGATTTAAAAGGCTGCTTGGTGCATAATACTATGACTGTTCTTGGAAGTCATGATTTCCAGTGTGCTATACAGAGATTGCATGGAGGATGTGTGTTTTTTTTGTTACCATTTGTTGGAAATGTTTGTTAGTTCAAATCAACAATGCAGTTTCGTTGAAAGTTGAGTAGCCATCGGCTACAATGGAGGACAATCAGCAAGCACACAAAGAATAATCAATGAACATAAATAATTGGTGAAGAAAACTCAGTGCTGGTTGTAACATCGAGCGATGAGGTGGTTTCGCAATGTTCATGGTAATTCGAAGATCAACACTGGCATTTGTACCAAATCCCACTTCCCAAATCTATCATTCGACAGTGATGCATGGATGAAACTATTTTTTAATCGAGGATATCACTCAGATCACTGCCGCCTATGGATTCGAATCGTGGGGGAGAGCGCAAGGCACTTTGGCGCATATGTAAGCAGAAGTTTTTGGAATGATGATATGATGTTAAAAATAAGATGTTGTGTTTTCTTTCCCAATGCTGGCTAGATTGCGTGGTGGTCTCGGGTCCCCTTTCTATCCAGTTTGGTCTTGGGTCGCTGTTGTTTAACAATATGAAGTTAGTATTTTTTTCAAGATGACTACCAAACCAAAATATATTTTGTCTTCTCCATTAGCTTGTGACCTTTTTCTCATGACCACCAGCAAAGACTGCTCTCACTTTTGCTACGCCCCCGTGATGATGGCATCATGGAAGGAGACGACACCGTTGCAATTCTCCCGATGACAACCCCTTGTGGGGGTTTTCAAGCAGGAGACGTACGCCATTTGAATTAAAAGTTTAAAAATTGCTTCTCTAAGTATAGTGTGGGACCACTTTATAATTTTTCAAATTTGTATGAAGACTTTATTGGCAGTGCCCATGCCTATGGCCGACAGTATGGCTTATTTGGCCATTAGTTTAATGTTTTATTTCCACAATGGAGAGTGGAGTGGAAGGCCTAATTTCAAAAGTGGAAGAGTGGAAGGCCTAGATGGCCCATATAATCCCCTGCGAGGGTAAAATGATTTGTTTTTATTCTGCAAGAGAGCGAACCGTCACATTGCGAGGGTTATTTACTGCTTAGTGAGGTTATTGTAGTTTTTCTCATGGATGAAGGACTTATTGAGATCCGACTATAGCCATGTTTATAGTCGTTGGAAATATTTTTTTGAGATAAACACATTGGTGGTGTCCATTTGTAATTTTGAGGCTATTTCAATTGAGTTTTTTAGCCTCAAACTTTTTCTACCTTGGAGTGCACTCTCGGTTGTACCCGACACTCCCAAGGCACTTGTAAGTGAACCTAGTATCTAGTATTCTCCTCTTTCTACTTGGCGGATGCAGTGGCTGGTTACCCATGCATTCTGGTAAGATGAGGTGACTACCATAATGACACTTATTCTATGGACTACAGACATAGACACCCTAGACTCTATTTGAGTTTTTTTTTCGGATCTACTTTTGAAGACTACATATGAAGACACTTCAAAATATTCTCTTCTATTCTTCTTTCTTCTTCTCCTCCATATTTGGCACTATGGCTCATTTTATTGTATTGAGTGCATTTTCGATAGAGACCGACACTCTTATATGGCTCATTTTTCCTTTGTATTAAGGTGCATTTTCGGTAGAGATCGACACCTTCTAGATTGATTTCACCATGAGGAGGGATTTGATATTCATGGTGGAGCTATTCAGTGACCTACGAGAGGCAACATCCTTTGAGGATGACCTGCAAAGGCAAAAGACCCAGAAGTGGTTGACCTTGAGGCACCCATGATGAACCTGAGGCACTTAAACGGCCTATATATGTAACACTTTTTCATGTAAAATATATCTCATTAGTTTTACTCCTATCATTTGGTATCAGAGATTGAAGCCCACACTGTCGAGTTTTATTCTGCAAAGCTGCACTACAAAAAAAAAAATATCACATTTGCTGCCGATGAAATGGGCGAATCCGACGGTGATAGACTTGGCGCGATCTTCGTAATCGCCAAATCTCCTGCAAATATGCAAAACAGAAAACTGCACACGAGCCGTCGGTAAAAAATAACTTCGCAACTACTGTAAAAAAACTTTGCTCAATGAGATAAACTAAACCTCCCTAATCATTCTAATAAATTCCCTCCCTAATCATTCTAAGAAATTGTAGATTTGGCAGCCATGATTTCTCAAAAGTCTAGTTTCTGATCCATCAATCAAATGATGGAGAGCATACTCCCTATTTTGAAAAAAAATGAGGGAGGGATTTCCATGAGGGAAATCCCCCTTAAGCTCACAAGGCAGGAGAACGCCTGGAGCTCTGATACCAAATTATAGGAGTAAAACTAATGAGATATATTGTACATGAAAATGTGTTACATATATAGGCAGGAGGCCTATATGATAAATGACAAGTGTCAAAATAAACTGACAAGTGTCAAAACAAAGGCATAGTGTACTTTAATTTTAACAAACCTCACATCATTGAAATCCATCACTAAGAAATAAAGAATGTATTTTCTCATACCATGCATGAGGATCCTGCTTAATTACATACAAAGATTAGGTCAAGTGACATACCAATGGAATCGGGTCCTCTAGCTCAAATTTGGGTGGTTTTTACATGTGGATTTCCTCCTAAATGTTTTGGTAGAGAAAAGTACTCTTCACATCCATATGATACACCTTCCATCCAAATAATTCTAAAATGGAAATAACTATTCTAATAGATTCCATCCTAGCTATATGAGAAAAATTCTTCAAATAATCCACTCCCTCCTATTGAGATAGGACCTTGGAAACAAGGCATACCTTGTGCTTTTCAATATGACCATATGATGGATGTTTGGTATTGTAGACCCACTTACACCCCATAATATTCTTCCTTAGTGGAATAGGAATTAACTTTCATATCATATTCTTCATCAATTATTCATATTCTACTAACATGACATTTTTTCCATTTAGGATTTCCCTTAGCCTAGGAGTAGGTGATAGGATCCTATAAATGGGTTATCTTCAAAACTTGGGAAGAATACTTCCAATACCTCTACAAGGATAGAATGGGTTGCATATCTTTTAGAAGTATCTTTACCCAATTGGGTGTGGGACATTAAAAAGAATGTGAGTATCTTACACCATCTCAATTTTAGAAACTAAAGTGGAAGAATCCAACTCATTACCACTCACCTCATCATTAAAATTTAGAGTATCTAAACCAAACCATCCTACTCATCTTATTATACTCTAGGGGAAGAAGAAGTTGCTTGAGAAACTATGCATGATGGAGTCAAATCAATAGGCAATGAACAACCACTATAAGAAGAAGATACTTTAAGAGGAGTGAAACCACCCAAGATATCTAAAGAGCCTATTGAATCTAGGATAGGTAAATAATCAGAGTAATTAGTAACTAAAATATCAAAATATGTGTAATAAAAACCTGGAAGAACCTCATCAAGGATGTCATCTCTCCTTATCAACACCTTACATATTTGAGGATCATAAAGGTTTTATACCTTTGGAATATCATAATATCGCATAACTCTTAGGTTCCTTCTTTCTCCAACAATTCTTGGGTACATGATCCCATGCTAAAGGCCTAAAATTTTGGAACAAAGACACATTTGGCTTATCCCTTGTTAATTTCTCAAGAGGTGTCACCCTTCTAATAGCCTTGGTACCTATCTTGTTGATGATATAACCTACATAAGTGGCTACCTCATCCTAAAACTTATGATCTAGTCCCTTGGCATGAATCATACAGTGAGCTATCTCCATGGTTACCCTATTTTTATTTTTGCTACACCATTTTGTTTAGGGTTGTAGTGATTAGTCCTATGATATGCCATCCCATGAGTAGCCAAGAAATTATGAAAATCATAACTAGAATATTCACCACCCCCATCTATCCTTAGATATTTGATCCTTCTATCTAATTGATTTTCAACAAGAGCCTTCAATGTTTTGAACCTCTCAAATGATATATACCCGTACATATCTAGAAAAGTCATCAATGAAAAGAAGAAAGTATCTAATTTCTTAAACCAAATTTTATAAAATTATATCTTGTGTCCTTCCTTTTTGTAGAACTCAAGTAGGATTCTTAAAAAACGTCTTGAGCTTCCAAGTGAGATCGTTGGGATCATTCAACAAGGGCACATGATAATCTATAACTATTCTACAAAGATTAAAATATTTGTGTGTAGATGTGACCAAAAAAAGCACCAATGCAAAGTGATTAAAAAATGTGCAAATTAAAAAAAAAGGCTCAAAATACTTATGTATGCAAAATTTAAGGCCCTAGAAGTTTGGCCCTAAAATCATATAAATTTACCTCCAAAACCTTTGAAAATTTAAAAACAATTTAGTACCTATAGAAAATGGGAGACCACCACATGTAACTCAGTCAATGGTTGAGATACTACATATTGTCCACTAACTGTGTAGCATACTAGGAAATTACATGATGTCACTTATTACAATCTGATTTGTTTTCTTTTTTGTGAGCCATGCTATGCCACTTGTCATTGTCTAGTTTGCTTGAAATTTCATGTATCACCACTCTGCTACTAATAATGTGAGCTATATGTCGGGTTTGATGAGATGGCAAAATATGATTGTTTGATCCTATTTGTATAGGTGCTAAGTGATGCATAAACTGCCATGTTAGCCATTGTATGGATAGCCATGTCATCCTAACCAAAACATACCATGTGTCACATTGAAGTTATGCCACTCCAATGACCTTAGAAACTTCCATCTATTGGCCTATGTCACCATCCTAGACTGCCATCTCATATGTTTCTTCAATATTCATGTATCACCTTCCAAGTCACATGTATAGACCCCTACATAAATTATACAAACCACCATGTGTTACCTTAGATGTGTGCACCTACCAACTTAGCTATATGAACCACCACTTGTTGCCCTAGGAATCATGTCATCTCACCAACCATGTGATTAACTAAAATTATTAGGGGTACCACATCATCATTTTTGATGTCATCATGCATGAAAGTGTGAGGTATGTTGACATCATCATCAAAAGAGAGGGTACGGTTCAAACTTAGGATCTCCCTCAAGCAATACCTTAACACCAAAGGTGATATCCATCCTCCCAAGTGCATAGCTTAGGAGTTAAAGCATAATAAATTTACTTAATATGTTGAATCTACCTAGTTGCCCCCTTCTCATGCATGTGATTCAAGCATGCATCATCATGACATGAGCGCGTCCAATGGTGCCTTTTTTCCATAGTAGAGAATATTCTATCGAATATTCCCTATTTCAAATTTAAAATTCAAATTTTTGAGTGAAATAGGAAAAAATTCAAATGAAAATTGGAATTACCTAAGATGAAATGGCAAAAAAGTGTTGAAGTATGACCCCCTCAAATTTTTACAAAGAATCCAAAAAAGTTGGCAGTTCATCCATATTTTCTACCCTAAAGAATTATTTTTTAAATGTAATCAATCAGGCCCTCCTCTCATGCCTATGCAAAAAAAAAATTGGACAACTTTTTAAAGTGGCTTGAAGTTCTCTACTAAGCATAGAAACTTGCCCATTACTTCTCTAGCATCAGGGATCTATGTAAAATATTTTAACATATTGTTATGTTTCATGGCATCCAAGTCATATCTCCTCTCATCAATGTTGTTATGAGCCATAAAAAACCAAAAGAGAAAAGCAAATAATTTTTTTTTAAATCTCTCAAATACGAATGAGGTTTTCCAAAAATCTTGAAAAACTCAATCTTGCAACTAGGGCATCATTTTGATCAGCAAAATTAACAAAATAAGATTGAATTCTAATGACAGAAAAAAATGAACCCACTATAGAATATTTCTTCTAGATCAAATATATTGATCCCAATGAGATCCTTATGATCATTAGGGTTTTATATTAGAAACCCTTCTTTAGATTATGTCAACTTCAAAAAATCATCCTCAAGAGAAAGTGGAAGAGAAATCTATTTTCGTGAGAAGCAAATGAATAATGAAGATTTACACCCACTCTGATACCATGTCAAATTTCATTGTAGTTTTCAAAAATAAATGAAATCAAGTATTATCTAATATTACTTTTCAAAAGAAATACATAGTATATGATGGGATGCCTGTAAACATCAAAATGTCTTCACTTGAAGAATCAAAATACTCTCAAAACTAATAATAAAATGATCAATAAGGAGGGGTATTTATACCCAAGTGCATGATGCCTTTAGGTCAAGGTTATGAGATTGACCCTTAGGAAAAAAGTAATAATAAAATATAAAAACATCTTTTTCAAGGTTCACATAGGCCTAAAGGGAAAAAATAACAAAAAGCCAATAGTGGCCTCAAGAGAAGCTTAACCACCACATATTCCAACATTTTGCATTTGATGATTTATCTATTTTACTTTTAGTATACTATAGTAGTTTAAAATATCCAAAATATTTAACTAATTTTCTCTCATGACAATGCATTTAACTTAAAATGATACACTTTGATAGAAATGTAAGCTTATTATATTTTCATTTTTTAAAATAAATATTGTAAAAGGTGACAAATGAGGGACTAAATAGATGAATATTATAAATATTAGAAATTCATGAGTATATTATTCACTTTGTTTGTGGTAGATCCATCATCATCGTCGCTCGATGACAACTGAAGACCCATCTACAGTTTTTATGAAAGCTTGGACTTTGAAGGAGGTGAGTGTTCCTCTTTCTTACATTTAATTTTTTTTTGGAAGAAGTTTGTAAGTTGTAATCATGAAGTGCATGCAATGAAGCTAGGGTTTGTAAAATGAAGCACAGAGAAATTAAATTGAAGGGGTGAAAGGATTTACTTTTCTAGGGAGGAATATTTCTATGCATGTGAAAAATAGTTTGAATAATTTTATTGGCTAGAATTGTAGAGTGCACACAGTAAAGGTAGGGTTTACAAGTGAAGCACGAAGAAAAGTAAAAAACACAAGAAGTGACAGTATTTTATTTTTCCTAAAACTAGAATGTGCTCAGATCTAGTCTTGTGAACAAAATGAAGGTGAATCCATTTCTTGACTAATATATTAAAAATAAATGATACAAGAAACATCATCATTTTTAAAATCAAAGTGTGCTTAGATCTGTTCATATGAAGAAAATGAAGGTTGGACAACTTACTTTCTAGATTCAAAGCATGCAAAAGGTGAAAGGAGTTATTTTGACAGGAAGGAATATTTTTGTGCATGTGAATGGTTTTTTGAAGAAGTTTATTAGTTGTAATCATGAATTTAATGCAACAAAGCTAGGGTTTGTAAAATAAAAATATTAACTTTTGTTTTCATTTGGTATTTTTTAAAAATGATAGTACAGTTTGGGAAATTAATTTCTTGTTTTGATGGAGAATGAAGAGGAACATTTGTACTTCTTAGAGGACCCTTTTGAGGGGCAATGCATATTTTCAACTCCAAGGGCAAAGGGTCCCATTTTTGCATAAGATTTAAAAGTTGAGAACTGAGAGTCTTTGGGTTTTTCAAGTGGCCAGAATAATACTGTAGGTTATCAGACTTTAGCGGATAAAGGAGAGTCTATGTGAAAATGTTTATATCAAGTTGGTTGTCCTATTTACTGCTCACTCTTAGGTGTATCATAACACTTTATTCAAGTGATATATTTAATGAATGAGAAATTATTTCATTATGGGGAAGAAAAACTTGAGTCGGCTACAAACAACCCAAACTCACTTTGTCTGACAGATATTCCTTTGTTTGGTTTTGGTTTTATTGGTAAAAATCTTAATTTAGAGGCTCTAAGTGGAGTGGGTTCAAACTTTCAATTAGCACAAATGTCAACTCTGGTTACTAAAGTGCATAAGGTACATAAAGTGGTTAAAAAAAGGTCAAATATTAGAATGGTACTTGGGGAAGACCTAAGGATAGAATAAGTTTTGGATTTTTCATGGAAGGCCCTTATTGGAAAGTTTCATGGACATAAAATAGCTGATAATACAGTAAATGAGTAGTTGTAGAAGGTATGGGTCCCAAATTTAGGATATGGGACAATTTTTCACTTTCCAGAGGATGGATAGGTTTCCTTTTTTTATTTGAGGAAGATGCACAAAAAATTTGGGAGGTAATTGGTATTTGGGGTCTTATTTTTTGGCTTTGAAAGCTTGGATGACTTAATTTGATCCTAGGACTGAAGTTGCTAGGAGAATCCTAATCTGGGTAAAACGTCCAAGTCTACCAATGGAGTTATGGTCAAAAAGAGCTTTGAAAGAGATTGGAGATTCATTAGGTAAACCTTATATATACATATTTATTTCAAATATAGTATTTTTTGGTTTGTAGCTCAAATTTTGGTTGATATGGATATCAGTGAAGGCTTTCCATACTATATGGATATAGTTGTGGGGAATACAACTCACAATCAAATATTAGACTATTTGAATATTCCTTTTAGATGTGGTCATTGTCATGTTTATGGATATATTGCTAAGGAATGTTCTCAATATTTCAAATAAAAAGTATGGAGGAGAATACAAATGACTAGTGGATATTTCAAGTCAAATAACAACAAACAAGAGATACCTATTTTTCATAGCTCAATAGTGCTCTCTGATTTGGAATAAATAAGCGAAAAACATATTGTTGAACCTAGAACTAAACCTTTAGAGAAGTAGGAAGAAATTTTGGGCCTAGATTTATCTCCACTTCACTATTCATAGGTTGTTAGAGAATGAGACAATCATACATAAAACTATGGAAGGATTGGAACCCAATACTATTAAGTTTGTTGTTCAATCATCTAATCCTTATGATAATTACTGTCCAATACATGTGGAGAATAATTTGGACTTAGGTAATAAAGAAGTTTTTACACTTATGAATCTTCAAAGAGAAGTCCCAAGGACAAGGAGCTTTTTAGGATATTGGATAATGGATCGGAAACCTCAAACACATTGAATAGGGATCGTGATCTAAATATTTTTTCTTTTGGGGGAAGTCTTTTTGACCTATTAGGTGAATCTTTGAGGGAGGTATCTATTTTATGGGATGGTTTGGATATGGGCTCCTCTTGCAGATATTTGTTACATTCTAGGAAGAAGGAATTCAAGTTGAGAACTTGTGCAATGGCTGGAAGGTTAGGGTTAGGTTTGGACCTTTTAAAGGAATCTTCCACCTCTTTAGCAAGTAGAAAATATTTTTTGTTTCATGCATACAAGAAGGCATTGAGGGAAATTTTGCAGGGTAAATAAAAATCTATCAAAGGGGTCCTTAGAGCAGGATAAAACCCCTCTAAAATGTTTAAATGATCTTGTTATCCCTTAATATCTGAGGTCTTGGAAGTCTCTCTAAAATACTTTCCCTAGCCAAGCTGGTGTAAATTCATAATTCAAATGTTATCCTTCTATAAGAAATCATGGGGGCAAGTACAAAATTCATTGAAGGGTTGAGTAAATTGCTTAGGGACTAGGAGTTCTTGGCTCTAGATGCTACTAGAAATTCAGGGGGTGTTTTGACTAGCTGGAAGAACTCAATATCCTTAATTAATTCTTCCTTTATGGTTTCAAGCTTGTGGATACAATTCCTTTTCAAAGACTTGGGTTTGAGGTTATTAGTTATTAATTGTTATGGCTCCTATAAATATAGATAGGTCTTCTAAGATGATTTCTTCTCCCAAAAGTGTGTTAGGGATGAAATATTTATTATTGGTGGAGACTTAAATTTTACTATGAATAGAAGTGAGGTATGGAGAGAATCTGCAAGATTTGATAGAATTGCAAATTACTTTAGACATATGATTGAAGAAGTTGGTTTAACTGATTTGGAACCAATAAAATTAATGCCTACATAGAGAAATAATAGAGTTGAGGAAGTTGGGATCTCAAAGAGGCTAGACATATTTTTGATCTCAAAGTCATTATACAATGAAATAGACAAATCATGGGTTGAGCTTGGAGGTGGCTCAAATCATTCTTCCATACTTCTTCAATTAGAAACTCAAGAGGCAAAACCTACCAGTACTTTTAAGATAAATCCAATTTGGTTGGAGTAAGAATATTTTCAACAACTAATTAAAAAATAATGGATTGGTTATGACCAAATTTCTAGGTCACCGATGAGTTTTCAATTTTTGTTGCTTTAAAAAAATTAAAAGGAGTTGTTTCATCTTGGATTGTAGTTAAAAAGAAGAGTATGGATAGATATCTTAAGTTGGTGGAGAAGGAAATTTTAAAAATTCATAGAAAGAATGAGGTTGGTTTTTTTAAAGAGGAGGAGAAATCAAGATTGGTTGAACTTGAAATTAAGAACAAATTCTTGGAGTGGAGGGAAGCTGAATGAAGAATGAAAAGTAGAGTTGTATGGTTAAAAAAGGGGATGAAAATACTAAGTTTTTTCATAATTTTTCTAATCATAGGAAGAAGGTTAACACTATTTGGGAGATGCAAAATGAAGAAGGGGTCCTCGTTAGGAGTTTTTTTGAGTTAGCATATTTGGGAGTAAAAAAAAATTAATCTATCTATAAAGAACCTGATAGAGTCAATATTGGGGAAATTTTAAAGTTAACTACTTTCTTCCCTAGTTTTGTGATAGAGGAGGACAACCAGTTACTTATGAAGGAGGGCACAAAGGAAGAACTGAAAGTTGTCCTGACTTCTTTCAAAAAGGATAAAAATCTAGGGCCTTATAGATGGCATGTGGAGTTTTTTCTAGTTTTCTATGATCTTGTTGAGGAGGATATTCTCAAAGTAATGGAGGAAGTTAGGCTGAGTGGTCAAGTTTTTGGGGCTTTAAACTCCACTTTTTTAGATTTTATTCCCAAAAAGGAGAAGCCTAAAACCTTTTATGAATTTAGACCCATGTCATTGTGTAACTGTATCTATAAAATCATTGCAAAGATTTTGGTTGTTAGATTGAAGAAGATTTTCTCTAAAGTTATTTCCTAGGAGCAATTTGAGTTTAAAGCAGGTAGATAGATTCTTGAATCCATAGGAGATACACAAGAGGGTCTTCACTCTATTAAAACTAAAAATCTTCCTACAATGGTCCTTAAACTAGATCTTTCTAAAGATTATGATATAACTAGCTAGTTGTATCTCAGATTGATGCTATTAAATGTGGGTTTTAGCTATCTGGTAGTAAAGTGGACTATGGGATGCATTTCTTCTATATCTTTTGATGTTCTTATAAATGGATCAGATTCCAAATTCTTTAGACCCTTGATAGGACTGAGATAGGGATGTCCTTTATCTCCTTTACTTTTTTGTTGGTTGCTAAAGGATTGAGCAGAGATATTTTGGATGCAAAGAGGATAGGATCTTTATTCAAGATCAAAATGGGGGTCCTTTATTTATCTCATTTATTATTTACTGATGATTTAGTGTTGTTCACAAATGGCAGTTTAAGGGAATCTAGAAAGTTGAGGGAAATCTTGGACACTTACAGTATTGCTATCGTCATGGAGATAATTTTTTTAAAAACCTATATTTGCTTTAATGGATTAGAGCAGGAGACTAAACAGGGTCTATTCAAACTTTTTCCTTTTAATCTCTTATATTTCCAGGAAGGCTTTAAGTATCTAGGTTTTATTTTGAAGCCAAATACTTATAGGAAGAGAGATTGGGGATGACTTTTAGAGAAGATTGAAGTTAGGATTAACCATTGGTGTAATATATGGTTGTCTATTGGTGGGATATTAACACTTGTAAATTTGGTTCTTAAGGCAATTCCTATTTTTTAGCACTCATTGGCCTTCATTACCAAAGGATTCCTAGATAAAATAAGAAAACATTGTTTCAGATTTCTTTGAACTAGATGCAAGGAACCTGAAGGCATTCCTTTAGTTAATTGGCAGAGTATTGTTTGGAAAAAGAAGGAAGGTGGCTAGGGACTTAAAAATATCCATCTTTCTGGTTCTTCTTTGGAAGCAAAAAATCTATGGAGGATTTTGAATAGAGAAGGATTATGGAAGAACATTATTCAATATAAGTATACTCATCCAGGGATATTTATAGATTGGATCAGAAGTCCATAGAAAAGCATTAAAAAAATTTCCATTCAATGGAAGGCACTACTACAGGCCTTTCCTATGATTGAAAAATATTTGGCTTGGAAAGTGGGCAATGGTGAACAAGTTAGAATAGGGGTTGATTCTATTTTGGGTTGTGGAGAAAATATTTTTTTTTCAGAAGCTATAGTAAGTTCTTTACAAGACAAGGGTTTTTATTTTATTCATCAGGTGGGGGAATTCGATTCTTCTAGACTTTGGACCCAAGGTTGGAAGCAAGCTCAGGTCTTGGGTTTTTCTAATGAGTAGGCTATTTTGGGGAAGGCTTACGCTGAGTCTTAATAAAAGCCATATCAAGCTAAGAGCTTAAACAAACACTATTGCTTGGGTATACAAAAAATATGGGGGTCAGTATACAACTAGACTTGGTTACAAAACAAACTTTAATCCTCATCCTCAAGGGCCTACTTTGTGGTGGAAGCAGATTTGGAAATTATTTGTCCCAAAATAGATAATTATTTTCATGTGGTTAGCTTTGAGAAATAAGGCTTTTGCGTGGGAAATTTTACAGAGCAGAAGCAGATAAGGTCCAAGTGTTTGTATGTTGTATCAGTCAGAGGAGGAAAACATCACACATTTGTTAATCAAATTCTCTTTTTCTCAATAGGTTTGGTTAGAAGCTGAACAGATAACTGGAGTACAAAATATTTGGGAAGGAGAAACAATGGAGGTATGCTTAAGACTGTGGTTTTTGAAAAAAGAGTTAAAATAGTTTCTTTCTTTACCATGTCTTATATGTTGGCATCTATGGTTGGCACTGAATGCAACTATTTTTGAAGGGAAGTTAATACCCCCATTTCAGGTCATATTTCAGGTGAGGACTTTGGTCTCAATCACTAAAGGGCCTAGAAAACATAAGAAACCTCGACAAGTAGACAATTTTTCATTGCAAAAGTCTCAACCATGGGGTTTTTTTGATGGTACCAGTCAGAGACAATTTACTTTTAGTAGTGTGGGAGGCATTATGTACTTCTCAAATACCCATTATATCAAATTTAAAGTAGGTCTTGGGACAGGTTTTAGCAATTTTACTGAATTTAAAGTGTGTTGCAGAGAGAAATGTTAAAAAGTTACAATTTTTTGGAGATCCTACTCTAGTCATCATCTGGATGAATAGATCTATTCAATTAAAAAATAATTTGCTTAGACCGGGTGGGAGATGAACTGCTTAAGGCAATTTCTCTTTTTGAAAATATATCTTTTACTCATGTTTATAAGGAATTAATCAAGAAGCAGATAGGTTATTAAAATAAGGTCAAAAAGTTCTAGAAGGTTTCCTAAAAATAGAAGAGAACAAGGATGGAGTTTCTTCTTTCACCCACATATCATACCCCTAGTTTCTATGCTACCTATAATTTTTTTGTTGTGGGCCTATCCATTTGATTAGAGCTTTATGCCAGATTTTAATTATTATCCTTTCTTTCCCTTGGTTTCTTTTTTACTGTTTTCTATATAGGTTTTAGACATGGAGGTTATTTGGATGATTAAGTATTGATATATAAGGATATTTATCCTTATTATCCCCATGCTATTTTGAAGATGGGTTTTTCCTCTTTGATCTACCCGATTGTAATTATATTTTAACTCCTAGTAATCTATTTTTATCTAGGTTTTTGTTTGTACCAAGGCACCTGAGAAGTATAATTTTCTTTCATTCTTGAAATAAAATTATATTTTTTCTTGTAAAAAAATATTATTCACTTTTTAAAATAATTACATGTATACCATTGTTATTTTATCTTAAATTGCATAACAATTATAGTTATTTTTTACAATTGTAGAAATAGTATATATGAATTGGAAACAATAGCATGAAATATCGTTGACCATATTAACTTAAAATTATGAAATTAATTTAGGATTTTATTTTTGAATTAGAAGTGGAGGAATTTAAATTTAGATTATTTTATGAAGGTAATATTATTTTCTCAAAAACTACTCTTGTCATTAAATAAAATACCTCCAAGAAGGAGATTGACTTAACTATTAGAAACTCCCTAGTTGAATTGAGGTTCACAAAGGATATCAAGGTACACTCAGGGCCTACTCTATCAAAGGAGTAATTGAATCATTTAAGGATCTTAGACATCATTTGTCTTCACAACCAAAATAATATGGAGAATAAAGAACACATGGATAAGAGAATGTTGACACAAGGACCATTAGTATCATTCAACAAGAGAACTTGATCTCTAATTAAATTCTATTGATGTCAATTCTAGATCTTTTTTATATTTTAACAATTTTGTTTATGATCTTATGAAGATTAAACCTCCTAAGTTTTTTGACATTGTATATAGAGTCATAACAAAGCCATGGTTTGTTAGTATTTAATTTTACTTTACCATTTAAGAAATTTATAGCAAAAATAATTCGTATTTAGCCATTAATTCCTAGTGTAGGAGGAAGTTTTATGCTAGTACCATGATGAGAAATCCTTAGGTTTAACTATAAAATATGTTATTTAGAAGATATTTTACAATCGCTTTTGATATAAATATATCTCAAAGTTCTTTTTAACATCAAAATTGATAAATTTTATTATTTCCACTAGGGTAGTATGATAGCATATGAGTATGAAGTCAAATTTATGGTAATTGTAAAGCATATCAACCACATTTACGATGAGAGAATGAAACCAAAGTGGTTCATGTAACACACCAGGTCTAACTCACCTGGTTGCTCAAAACACAAAATAAATTTTTTTATTCCAAATGAAGTCAAAGTCACAGTTTAACTATTATACACTCAGCATGTTATTAGTAAATAGGCATAATTTCTCCGAGATTAGTTATCACTGCAGATGATTTCTCATGTGGTTGAGATTGGTTAGATCTCACAAAAATACCATTTAGTGAACTTCTCCATACTAGAGATTCATGTTCACAGCAAGAGGTTGTCCTTCTAAGGCCCATAATACCTAGAAGGGTGGATGCATAGTTTCCCTACCCCATAGCATTGAGGATAATATAGATTTCTCTAACATGTGCTCTGCTTATGTTTGTATAAATCATGCTAGGGATAACGTCAGTATGCCTAGTCACTGGCCATTGTTCATCGGCTTATGACCATAGCTAGGGCCCACTAATTCTCGGGCTTTGGATTCAGGTATCCCAAGTCACATTACAACTAACAATGAGATGTCTCATTCCATCCATCGTTGGACCTTTTAGCCCCGAAGACTAGTACTTCTAGTGATAGGTTTCTGCTAGCAATTTTGTAGCTAAACTGTGATTGTGAGATTCTCTCATGGTAATCCTCGTTTGATAACCTAGAATTACATCCCATTCCATCGTTCGTTACTCAATATAGCAGAAGAGCCTCTCACCTTGTGAAAGTCTGCTAGGATACAACTACCATTGAATCACGATAGCTGCAACTTGCAAGATATCAAATTTGGGTGTTAGTTTACCCATATTGGCAAAACTTTCTAGGTGTGCATCCGACCTGATGTAACACCATTATTTGACGATAACAAGGTTTTATACTTTTGGATGACTGTTTGATATTTGTGAAATCTTTGATTTTATTAGAAATGTATCCAAAACACCCTTTTACTTAATCTCAATACCAACACCTATAAAATTTCAAATCTAACTCCTAAAATTTCTCTTCTATTCGGTAGGATATTTAAGTTCTTTACTTAATACAAATACTAAGTGGATACAATTTTTTATCCATAACCTTACTTAAATTAGACTTCACTTATAAAATAAATCATGAATTCATTTTCATATAATCAATTTAATAAGTCATTAATATAAAATTGTAGAAATAATATCCTTTAAAAGCAAACTCACTATCATTTAGCATAATTTCATAGTGTTTAGATACTATTTACTACATTCATGTTATCTACATCGAGATGAAGGAAACCATATAAATTATGAGGTTTTATATTAACCAAATAATTCCATAAAATAAAAAAAGAGTAAATAGATCATGCAAAAACATTAACTCATATGTGCTTCGAGTATACTATCTTCATCCTATAAACATAATATATTCATAAATTATTTATCCTATTAAATCACAATTTTTATTAAGATCCAGACTACCGTTACATAGCATTTCGGGTACACAAAGTTACTTTCTTCATTAAACTTTTAATGGTTTATAGTTTCTATGTCCTTGTCTATCAAAACTAAAGTTTTCACTTTGGCAAACAGAAAAACATATCAACTCAGAAAATTTGCGTGCACTCACTTCTAGTTAAGGTATACAAAAGTCGTTCATAACCACTAAAAGAAAATTTACTACTCATAAAGAAGCTTTGCTATATGAGGTTATTTTCCAGGTTGATAAACCTTCGTGAAGCGCCTATCTATGGAAAGACTTTCAAACTGAATTTTATCAATCCGTTGATTATTTTCAGCTCATAACAAAACTTATTAATTTTAAAACTGGAGACAATATAATTTTTAAATCATTCTATGCTTATATCAAAAAGCTTACTGTAATTTAAGAATTTAACAGGCTCGCCGAACGGTGACATAGTTTACTTTAAAAATCGGTGGCAATCGAACGTTCTCTCTTGAATTTTTCAGTAACTGCATGAATTGACTTAAGATAAAAACATCTTACCTTTTGCTTGACACAAACATGGTTGTTGAGTCGAAACGATAATCTTATACTTATATGTTCACAAGGCACATGATTTAATCCACAAGCTCTCATGTTTAATTAAATAACTTAAAATCTACTTGATCAAAGAACTATTCTCTTAAAAGGTGTAATTACCATAAAATTTACATTTTTATTATCAAGACTATATATTTTATGTTTCATATATATATTTTTCTAACCACCATCAACATTGCTCGATTTAAGCACAAACATCACACAAGCTGGAGCACGTTAATACCACGCTCATAACACTGAATAAATAATCAAACATTTATGTTTTCCAAGACAAGATATACTTTATAGCGGTGTGAGTATTCTAAACAAGGCATATAGGTTCAATGATATCAACACGGCTTCAACAAAACAAATAACCTACACTTTCACAAAGTATAAAATATCAAACCTAGTTGCTTATCAACTGCTCTCGATGGTTAATTTCTGGGTAGCTATACAAAAACAATGCTATGTTAATGCACCTATCAAATTCTCTACCTTCTACTAATAAATCCTTGAGCCTGTTTTCTGATTGGATCTACTTAATTTATAGAGAAATAATATAACAAAATTAATCATCAATTGCTCCTAGGGTATAATCCAAATTTATATGCTATGCAGACAAGTAAATTTTAAAACCAATTATGTTTCCACAACAAGTCTATGTCAGCATTCCTTTATATACTTTTAGATTTTACAAATAAATATAAATATTTTATCTTTGTTCATCAAGACACAACCAAGTTTGTGCGGCGTAGAGCTGGCCTTCCTTCAGAAAATCTACTTGTTTTCTTCAGAGGTTCTTACAATAAACAAGCATTGCTTTTCTTCCAATATGCATTTATTAAAATACTATAGTGAACCAGATATTTAATCTTGTACAACCAGCATAACTACTCATTCATCTCTTGTTTTATTGACTTCGACAGATTGATAATGATTACACGCATTTACTGGGTCAGCATGGCTCTATGAAAACTATATGAATACATTCATCACTGTCTAAAATACATTCTCTAGCTTCTCAGACAATCAATGGAATTTAAATCAATACCACTCCATATTGGTCTTTATTATTATTTTTTAAATAACCAACATCTTGCCTAATAACCGAACTAGAGTTATAAATTTGAATTATCCACTGGTTTGCTGAGTATTTAAGTAAATTCCAAAAAGACTAGATTACTACATTCAGTGGAGAGTAAAAAAAAAAAACCATCACACATCATATTTCTTACAAACAATAGTGAATTAGCACACAACAAACGTTTATACACATTATAGACCTTATCAAACTATCACAATAAATAAACTGGTAAACCTGACCTCGTCAATGTGGTGATAGACTGATGAGTCCTTCGCCCAAGCTACTCCACAAACATCGTTCTTATTTTTAGAGCAAGATTATCACTGATTAGAGTTGAATGCCTACTAAGCTAGCTCAGCATCTCCTTTTAAGTGAATTTAGGGCTTGGTTTAGCATGACACATAAGATTAATCATGCAAATTATCGAGTGTTATTTCCCGTGGCATTACAAAATATCATGGTTTGTATTTTATTCAAGTTTATATTTATTATTTTTGTATATATTTAATGTTATTATTTTTTAAATTATTATATTTATTATATACTTTATTTTGTATATTTATATAGAAATATATATATTTATATATATTTAAATATGATTTCCACTTAAACCGAAACCATCTAATGTCTTAAACACAATGTAAGCGAAATACAATCACAAGCATCATGCAATCACAGGCAGGATGCTCTTATATATTTTGTTTCAGTGGGCTTCTAGCCACGGTGGTCCCACGAGCCATGGTGCTTTGAGCACTTAACATCATATCCCACCTTACCTAAGTGAACAATCATTGTCTTTGCCCGAAGGTGAGTGCTAAACTCATCCAATTTTCTCATTGAGAGGTATATACCTGTTCCCGCACATAAAAATTTCTTCAACAGTATCTTATTCCATAAATAGTAGCAAGCAGATAAATAGCTAAATGGAGGGATGTTATAGTTCACTTGGGATCTATGGTTAGCTATTTATATGGATAAAAACCTAAAAATACCAACTACCTTGAAGGAGGTAGTAGATATAATACATTGTTTGGAGCAATTTAGTCCAATTGATCCAAGTGAAGATAGTGTTGGGATAATTAGATGTAAACTTTATAAAGTTGAGAGCTAAGGGCTTGTAGCATTTCCCTCAAGGAGGAACCCCATGGACATCCCTTCTCATCATCAAAATTAGTATTCATAGATGTCATGACAATCCAAACTCTCATACTTATAATATATTGAATAAATGGATAGCTCTAGGATATCTAGAGATAGATCCCAAACTAAAGGGGCTCCTAATAGAGGCATAGTTTATTATTTTTGATAGGGGTCAACTTTAAGTCAAATTTCTCTCATGATCAATGGATATTTAGAGTAGTAGTCCAAACATCCAATGTATATTCAAAATGAGAAAATATTGGATGATATTTAATTTGTGGATGAGTTCATTGTAAAAGTAAAATATCCTCATGAGAATAAGACTTGATAGGACAAAGACCTCAAGGATCAACACCCATAGTTAGATAATGAGACAAGAAAATTATACCTATGCTATAGTGGATTATCATAAGATAAATAACCAAGAATTAATGATGGAGATCTTAGTTGCACTCAAGTTTCTACATTGTTTGATCCTAAAAATATAGATTATTTTATCTTAGATTCTATTATGGGCAAGTGCAAGTTGATAATTGATAGGTATGTCATATCATAAAGAGTCAATATAGTCAATTAGGGTAGAACTTCAAGTGCTTCATTTGTGTTTCTATAATGTCATTTTGAGTATGTGTTTTCTTATTACTCATTGATCCAAGATAGATTATCTTTGAAGATAATAAAGTGTGTTAATGATGGTAATGTTAGTTTTCTTCTAGTGGTATAAAGAAACTTGGTTTTCTTTGCTTTATCTCTCTCATGTAGCTAAAGAAATATTTTATAAAAGGATATTAGTGTTAGAGTATATTACATTATTTGGTACATGCTAATGTACCACCTTGGGTACATAACTAGAGTAGGATTTTACTTTATAGTAAGGTTTGAGTTACTTCATGCAATGTAATAAATGCACAAGTGTTAAAATGTGCAATGATGTAAATGTGCATGTAGTCCACATGTACATGAGTGATAGGATAGGTAGATGAAGAGTCATGGGTAGAGTAAAGGTCAAGGTACATATCTTCCTATATATATGTAACATCCCAATTTTTACCCTACTTTGTGTTTGCATTATATAGCTTAAGGTTTTGATTTCATAGAGGTAATTATGAAATAAAAATAGATAAAGTATGCTTGGCTAAACTAGGAGAATTTGTTGCTAAATATAAATTGTTAGTGGCATTTAAGGCATTTACTTGAATGTTTCTTTGTCTCCTTAGTTAGTTGAGAAATTAATTACTAAGATTGGTTTACTTGGTTAATTAAGATCTTTAATTTGTGTTAAGCTTGATTAGTGGACAACATTAAAGAAGCATTAAATCTAGTGCTATTTTATCCCTAGATTAGTTACAAGTTAATTGTGATTAATTAAGTTAATTAATTAGTTACTTAGCAATGAAGAAAATATTAGTTGAAGAATTGGTATGTGTTGGGTTGTGATTGGACCACCTCATTTTCAAAGTCAAACTAACTCCAATTTCTAGACAACATTTATGATGGGCTCATCTTCAACAATTTTTAATAATAAAATAATGGTTATGGGGGGAGGGTGAGTTCCATTATAAATAGAGGCATTTGGGAAGGCATGGACATAATGATATTTTTGGAGTGAGATCAGGGAGTATGCTCTCCAATAGAAATTGGATCAAAAACCAAAAGTCTCACATTTTTTGCAAATTGGTTTTGGAAATCTAGAGGTTCCTAGGGAGTATGCTCTCCGGGTTTTACTCGGATCAAAAACTAGAAGGGCCTCATGATTTACCTTAGTTTTCCTCACCTCGTTACTTTGTTTGAAAAAAAGAAGTCGTGTGGGACAAAGAACTGGGGGTCTTGCCAGAGCTTGGGACAAAGGAAGTCAACGAAAGATCCAGGTCAGGATTATGAATTCCAGATACCCTATAGATAATAAGTATGCTTGATTAAGGAATGAAGAGATAATATAGAAGTAGCCTTACTGTTGTAAGGGATAAAGGGTTTAATGGAGTATACAGAAAAGCTTTGAGTATAAGATTGTTGTTGTTCTGCAATTTGTGAGGATTCTTGTCTGAAAATATGGTTTGCATTAGCTTTATGTAAAAATGTTCTTCTAAATAAATTTAGAGGTTTCAAGTTTAATGGACCATTTTATAAAGAAACTTATGAAATTGAATATGACTTGATGTGAGCTTGTATGGGTAAGGTGGAAGCTTACGTATAGTAGGCATATGGGCTAAGTCTAGGTTTTATTCTAAAAAAAAAAGAGTGACTCTTGAATGTGTTAGAAATAGAGTGGTCTCAAGTTTTATATATAAGAAGCCCTGTTCCATGATCTTGAGTGTAGGTTTACCTTCGTAAGAATGCTCAAGCCCCATTATAGGACTCTCATGCCCTATGTAGTACATTTTGGACAGCCATGTCATAAACCGAGTGATCTGGTTGTGGGATGAGGGACAAGAATCACTCTATTTGTAGATATGAAGGTCATTGGTAATGTTTAATAAAAATGTGTTATTATCACTAGAAGTTTAATAAACTTGGATTTATTATTAAATATGTGGAAAATTACTAGAAGTTTAATAACTTGGATTTTAGTTTAATAACAATTGTAACATGTGGTAAATTACAACTTTAATTTAATGGACAACTTTAATGTTTAATAAACATGTACAACTTTAATTTAATGGATAACTTTAATGTTTAATAAACATGTACAACTATTACTAGAAGTTTAATAAACTTGGATTTGTTATTAAATAAAAAAAAAGAAGTTTAAGTTTACCCAAGGAAAATTTATATGGGTAGCTTGTCCATTTATGGTATAAAGTTTTGAAATGTTCGTGAGTCTATGAATATCTCTAGTCATGAACAATATTATTATGACACAAAACTGTTTGATGAAATCCAATGCTACATATATATGTATATGTCACAATATAAGAAGTTATTTCTAGGTTGAAACTTAGAGTGACTTACATTAAAGGGAATAATCCTTTTTGAAAATATGTGGTAAACATAGTTTGGTCTACTCTTAGAGAGTTTGATTGATTATGATGGATGTTTTTGGCCAAATCTAGCAAAGATGCTAGTAGTGGATTCTTTTGACATTGTGATTTTATGTTATGAACAAGATTGTTTAAATGTTATTTCTGGGTGCTTATGTCTCTTGAGTCTTGGTAACAAAATTGTATAATGGCACATTTTACCATACTGTGATTCCAATGCATTGTACAAATAGAATCATGTTTACACAATCATGCATGCTAAATTAAGAAATGAAATATTGTGATGGCATAGTCTAATATGGGAGAAAGGGTAACTGGGTTGCATTTCTCGGGAACATATGGGGGTTCTCCGTAGCCATGTCAATGAATGCAGTTAGTATAGATTTAAGAGCATATTTTCTGTGTGATGAAATATGGGATGAAAGGAATGGGAAAAGTTCATTCTTAGGAAAGTATGGGATTTCCTACTCTTGAATTGTGTTGGATGCTTGGTTGCTGAAAAATTGTATGCATTCTATGGATTACTATTGCATGGCATTTTGTAGTTAGATATGCATGTTCATAATTTGGATTGTCTTGATCCCGAGTAACCTATCACCTAGTATTGGTTGGACTGCGACAACTATTCCTGAAGAACCTGATGAACCTGAAAGAGAGTTGAAGACCAGAAGAAGTTGTTATTGTATTCAACTCAATGAGGCTATTGTTGTAACATTAAGAGCTTTCTACAAAAGAAATGATGTAATAGCTTGTAGGAATTTATGATTCATTGAAAAAGGTTTCATAATGTAACTTCTGAATATCTGATTGTATAGGCTATAATCAGTGTAAACCTCTTTGAAGTATTATGTTCTGAAAATAAATTGTTTACCTGATCTAATATATATTACTTGAATTCTCAAGTGGTTGCTTTGAGTATGAATGGTTAAATTAGATCTTTATAATTCTGTAAGTATAAATGTGGAAACATAGGATGAACATAAACATATCAAAGATTATACAAATGAGAGATCTAAATAGTTAATAGTCAATGAGATAAAGTGGTAGACAACATATGTCTACGAGAATCGGTTGGATGATTCCCTTAACAAACCATATGGGGTATGGTTGGTTGGTTAAGCACTGCACCTAAAAATATTATATCATTGGAAAATAATGAATAGTCATCAAGGCATACACTTAAATTTAGGTTGAAATATACCTATGGTTAGGTTGAAAGATACCTATGGTTAAGTTGAATGATACCCATGGTTAGGTTGAAATGATACCTATGGTTGGAACTAGTTTAACTTAGAGTTAAACTTAAAAAGGGAAATGAGCGTTCTGGTTGAAATAGACTGGAAAATTCTTGTTGATCATTATGGGACACTAGCCACTCCCATACACATGGATAAACTCTGATCAAGTTGATTCCTGTGTGGTGCATAGCCTTGGAAACTCATGTGACTACTTATTCAATGGAAAAATATATATAAAAGACTCTCATACGTATGTAAGTTTGTAAAAAAAAATGATGATGATGGTTAGTTTTGGTTGGGTAATTTGGGGTTATTACAGTTGGTATCAGAGCCTAGGTTAGATAGGCGCAAAACTCTAAATTTGATGTCTCTAAATTTGATATGTAAAGTAAGGATAGATAAATGGTGCGGATGTAGAAAATGAGCAAGTCTTGCCCCCATGTTGAACCCCTGGTGAATCATATTGGAAGAGCTAGATGAACCCTCCACTAACGTGGGTCTCAAGTGGTGTACTTGATGCTCTTTTGGGGATCGTACTTGCCATTTGAAGCTCTAAACCAAAATTCTTCCTTACTTAGTCAAGATGTTGATATTCAACTTAAGTCATCATATAGAAAGGAGAAATACTTTAGAGCTAACAAAAAACTTTAGTTAGTATAAGCCTTCGGTATAATATTATGAACTAACGCATCTCTTTAACCAGGGATTATGCCACCAAAACTTGGTAGTGGAGCAAAGATGCCTCCTCGAAGATCTCGGCTAGCTAGTCTTGATAATTTTGGAGAGGGTCATGTGGGAGAGAGTTTAGGAAACCTTGAGGGGATGGAGAATCTCATAAATCTAGTTTAGAATATGCAAGGTGAGATGTCAACCTATAGAGAGCAGTTGACATGACAGAACAATTTGTTGGAAGTTCTTAGGGAGGAAATTTGGAGAAATAATAATAGGGCACCCGAAGCACCTACTGAAGCAGTTATGGAAGAACCAAATGACCCTGATCAGGTAGTTAGAACTCGTATTAATGCTGAATTAGAGAAAGACCTAAAGCATGTTAAGGTTAGAAAATTTTTAGGAAAGGAAAGTGGAGATTCTACCGAATCATGGTTAAATGAACTAGCAATTTACTTCTCTATGAGAAATTACTCCTCAACCACAAAGATAGTCTTTGTCATAGGACTTTTGATAGAAGTTGGGTTGGAATGGTGGGAAACTTACTACAAGGATAAAAATATAAACATAATTCATTGTGAGTGGGACGTGTTCGAAAAAGCATTTAGAAAGAGATTCCTTACTGAGCAATACTATGCTAGGAAGCTAGATGAGTTTACTCAGCTAAAGCAAAGGGAGCAGTCAGTGGATGTATACTATAGGAACTTCACTAGACTCCTTAAGTACATTCTAGCTTATGAAAATGATGATAAAATGAAGGTGCATCAATTCCTTTTCGGATTAGATCATCATCTTAGGATCTCTGTCAACATGTTCAAACCCACCAATTTGGAAATTGCATATGATCTAGCTTGTCAAGCAGAGTACAATCACAAAAAGAACAACAATCCCATCCAAGGATTCAAGAAGAACTACCAAGACCCATAGAAAATAAAGTGGAATAATGAGCCAAATCAAAGGAATAAAGAAGGGTTTAAGTTTGGTAAAAGAAATGATGGGTCAAAAAATATTTAAGAAGTTTTAGTCTAAGGATAGAAACTTTACCAATGTAAAAAAGCCAAACTCGTGAATCAGGTAGAACCAGCTCCTGCTAAAGGTAAGGAAAAATTAGTTCAAGGTTTGACTCAGAATTTGAAGGTTGGATGCTATGAGTGTGGGGGACCTCATTATGCCAGAAACTATCCATGGTGTATAGGAACTAACCAGAAGGTAAGCGATAAAGGACACCAGATTTATGTTGCTACTGGAAATTAGAATCTTGATGGACAAGTGACCCCTATGCTCTTATAGGGTAAGGTTTTTGACAAAAATGTTAGAGTTTTGATAGACAGTGGTGCTACGGATAGTTTTATCTCTAGTAGTTTTATCAGGGACATGCTAGAGAATCCAAAGTCTTTGGCAAAAGGGTGGAAAGTCGAGTATGGTTCTGGATAGACCTACTTCATAGACCAATATTATCCCTTGATAGAAATCTCCCTACCCACAAATTCTATCACTTGGCAATTCTATGTAGCTCCATTACATGCCTTTGACATAATTTTAGGGGTTGATTGGTTAAAGGACCGTAAGGCCTTGGTCAAATTTTAGGAGAGATGGGTCGAATTCACTGATGAGAACAAGAAGAGGATTAGGTTGTATAGTGAACAAGGAACATTTGAACCATATTAATCTTTGCTATGCAACTTAAGAAGGTGATTAGAAAGAAAGGGTTGGTTTACGTGGTCAAGGTAAAGGAGGTAAAGGAGGATAAAAAGGAGGAAATATTTGAGAAATTCCCCATCCTTCAAGATTTTAAGGATGTCTTTACATCTGAAATACCTGAGATGCCCCCTAAGTGAGAATTTGACTTTACTATCGATCTAGTACCCGGTACAGAACCTATACATAGAGCTCCATACAGGATGAACTCTATAGAGATGCAAGAGCTGAAAGTGCAACTACAAGAGTTGTTGGATAAAGGGCTAATTAAGCCAAGTGTGTCTCCCTGGGGTGCACTAGTTTTATTTATCAAGAAGAAGGATGGATCCTTGAGATTATGCATCGATTATAGGATGTTGAATAAAGCTACAGTTAAAAATAGATATCCCTTACCACGGATAGAGGATTTATTTGATCAACTAAAAGGGGCTACTATCTTTTCAAAGATAGACTTGAAGTCAGGTTACCACCAGTTGAGAATCAAAGAAGAAGATACACATAAGACAACATTCAAAACTCGATATGGACACTATGAGTTCACAGTTTTACCATTTGGGTTAACAAATGCACCCATAACTTTCATGAACTTAATGAATAGTGTGTTCAAAAAATAGTTGGATAAGTTTGTCTTGGTATTTTTAGATGACATCTTGGTCTATTCTCACAGCAAGGAGGAGCATGACAAGCATTTGAAGATAGTACTAAGGGTGTTGAGGGAAAATCAACTATATGGAAATTTATCAAAATATGAATTTTATGTGTCACAAGTACATTACTTGGGACATGTCATATCTGCAGATGGAATTGCAGTTGACCCTAAGAAGATAGAAGCTATTTTAGATTGGCCAACCCCTACAAATGTAATAGAGGTTCAAATTTTTATGGGCCTATCTAGGTATTATAGGAGGTTTGTGAAATATTATGCCAAAATATCCTATCCTATAACCAATCTTCAAAGAAAAGGGAAGTCGTTCCAATGGATAGACAAATGTGAAACAACATTCCAGCTGCTAAAATAATTATTGACTACCGCTCCTATGTTAAGGATTCTAGATCCTCAAGGTGACTTTTTAGTCTGTACTGATGCTTCCTTAGAAGTTTTGGGAGGATTTCTATCTCAATATGGAGCAGTGGTGGCTTATGAGTCTAGGAAACTAAAGAAACATGAAGTAAACTATGCCACACATGACTTAGAATTGGCCATAGTAGTGCATGCCCTAAAATTTTGGTGGCATTACCTACTAGGAAGACCCTTCGAATTAAGAATAGATCACCAAATTCTGAAGTATATTTTCACTCAACCATTGCTAAATGCATGTCAAAGAAGGTGGATTGAATTTTTAGCAGAGTATGACTTTGGGATTGAATACATAAAAGGTAAAGAGAATAAGGTGGTAGATACACTAAGTAGAAGAAGGCATATCACTACTTTAACTAGAAGTCATGTGGACCTGATGGATCAGGTTAAGAGAGCTCAACTTCAGGATCCTTATTGTAAGGAAGTACAAGAGAAAATAAGGAAGGACCCAAAGATAGCTCAAGACTTTGGCTTCAAATATGGATTCTTATGTTTCAAGGAATGGATTGTTATTCTAAAAATAAATGATTTGCGTAGTCTTATCATGAGAGAGGCTCATAGATCCCCTTATTCTGCTCATCTTGGAGGAGCTAAGATGAGGGAGAATATGAAGAAAATATTTTATTGGCCTGGGATGAAGAAAGATATTACTAATTTTATGGCTAAGTGTCTAGAATGTCAGAAGGTGAAAGTAGAACATAAGCATCCTACTAGTCTGCTATATCCTCATGATGTGCCCATAGAAAAATGGCAAGTAATATCTATGGACTTTATTGTGGGACTACCAAATACGAGGTATCAACATGATGCCATAATGGTAATAGTTGACAAATTGACCAAAGTCACACACTTCATTCTTGGTAGTACTACTGATGATGCAGTAGTTGTTGCTAACAGGTTCGCTAAGGACATCTTCAGATTATATGGATTTCTAGAAATGATCATCTCAGATAGAGACTCAAGGTTTACATCAAAATTCTGGCAAGCTCTCCATCGAGAAATTGGTACTTCATTGAATATAAGTTCTGCCTATCATCCTGAGATGGATGGACAAATTGAGAGAGTCAATCAGGTGTTAGAGGACATGCTACGCATGTACTGCATGGACCAGAAGTCTCATTGGGAAGACTTCTTGCATTTAGTTGAGTTTACCTATAATAATGGGTACCATGCCTCTCTAAATATGGCTCCTTTTGAGGCTTTGTATGGCCGCAGGTGCAGAACTCCATTATCATGGGATAATCCTGAAGATCGGGTCACTGTTGGACCAGAATATTTGAAGGAGATGGAGGAGAAACTAAAGATAATTTGTCAGAGGCTCAAGGAAGCCTCGGATCACCAGAAGAAATATGCAGACTTGAGAAGGACTCCTTTGGAATTTTTCGTAGGAGATAAGGTGTTCCTGAGAGTCAAATCTATGAAAAGTGCAATTAAGTCCACTAAGTTGGATCCCAGATATGTAGGACCATTTACCATATGGGAAAATATTAGTCCTGTTGCTTACAGACTCGACTTGCCACCTAACTTGGCAAAGATTCACAATTCTTTCCATGTGTCCCTGCTTAGGAAATATATATTTGATCCTACTCATGTTGTGGATGTTTCTAAGTTGTAGATGATGGATCCAACGTACATCAAGGTCAAGCCCATGAAGATTCTCGAGTTCCGCTCTAAGCATATGAGGAAATGGAACCTAGAGCAATGTAAGGTCCAATGGGATCTTTACTCTAAAAAAAATACCACCTAGGAAAAGGTGGAAGACATGAAAAAACACTTTTTGTACTTATTTGAGGACATTGTGTAGTGCCTAATTTTAGTTAAGACTTTGTGATAGCATGATGAACACTTATGCAAATTAAGTAGACTGATGGATTTTGTTATGCTTAACTAAATTTTGATGATGCTTGATGTAATGATGGATATTACTATGTAAAACTTAAACATGATTATGCAGTATAAGTACTTTATATTTTTAGAACATGATACTGCTAATGTCTATTTACTGCATTTTAGGTCCAACTACACTCGTTAGGTGGGAGAGGTTGTTCTTCTCATTTGAAATAAGGAGTTGCTCAACCACCAGGAATGGGGAACTGGAAAAAGGGAAAGGATGACAAAGACAATCCAGAGGGTATTAAAAAAAATTGCCCTCACATCACCCTGACTACACTATTGGACCGTGATGTCCTAGACTAGTCTCCTAGTGGAATGGTGATAGTTGACTATCTTAAAAATGCCAACCACAGGAAAAACAATAGTGTGGAAATGGGGTTTGCATGATTAGCTTGCATAAAATATTGCATGATTTGAATGTGGTTGCAAAAAGATATATTAGCTCAATGCTTGATTTGTTCTTTGTGATGAATGAAATGCAATTGACTAACCTTGGGAACGAAACACAGAGGACTATGTTTAGCCTATGGGGGGAGTATGTAACATCCCAATTTTTACCCTACTTTGTGTTTGCATTATATAGCTTAAGGTTTTGATTTCGTAGAGGTAATTATGAAATAAAAATAGATAAAGTATGCTTGGCTAAACTAGGAGAATTTGTTGCTAAATATAAATTGTTAGTGGCATTTAAGGCATTTACTTGAATGTTTCTTTGTCTCCTTAGTTAGTTGAGAAATTAATTACTAAGATTGGTTTACTTGGTTAATTAAGATCTTTAATTTGTGTTAAGCTTGATTAGTGGACAACATTAAAGAAGCATTAAATTTAGTGTTATTTTGTCCCTAGATTAGTTACAAGTTAATTGTGATTAATTAAGTTAATTAATTAGTTACTTAGCAATGAAGAAAATATTAGTTGAAGAATTGGTATGTGTTGGGTTGTGATTGGACCACCTCATTTTCAAAGTCAAACTAACTCCAATTTCTAGACAACATTTATGATGGGCTCATCTTCAACAATTTTTAATAATAAAATAATGGTTATGGGGGGAGGGTGAGTTCCATTATAAATAGAGGCATTTGGGAAGGCATGGACATAACGATATTTGTGGAGTGAGATCAGGGAGTATGCTCTCCAATAGAAATTGGATCAGAAACCAAAAGTCTCACATTTTTTGCAAATTGGTTTTGGAAATCTAGAGGTTCCTAGGGAGTATGCTCTCCGGGTTTTACTCGGATCAGAAACTAGAAGGGCCTCATGATTTACCTTAGTTTTCCTCACCTCGTTACTTTGTTTTAAAAAAAAAGTATGTGGGACAAAGAACTGGGGGTCTTGCCAGAGCTTGGGATAAAGGAAGTCAGTGAAAGATCTAGGTCAGGATTATGAATTCCAGATACCCTATAGATAATAAGTATGCTTGATTAAGGAATGAAGAGATAATATAGAAGTAGCCTTATTGTTGTAAGGGATAAAGGGTTTAATGGAGTATACATAAAATCTTTGAGTATAAGATTGTTGTTGTTCTACAATTTGTGAGGATTCTTGTCTAAAAATATGGTTTGCATTAGCTTTATGTAAAAATGTTCTTCTAAATAAATTTAGAGGTTTCAAGTTTAATGGACCATTTTATAAAGAAACTTATGAAATTGAATATGACTTGATGTGAGCTTGTATGGGTAAGGTGGAAGCTTACGTATAGTAGGCATATGGGCTAAGTCTAGGTTTTATTCTAAAAAAAAACAAAGAAGAGTGACTCTTGAATGTGTTAGAAATAGAGTGGTCTCAAGTTTTATATATAAGAAGCCATGTTCCATGATCTTGAGCGTAGGTTTACCTTCGGTAAGAATGCTCAAGCCCCATTATAGGACTCTCATGCCCTATGTAGTACATTTTGGATAGCCATGTCATAAACCGAGTGATTTGGTTGTGGGATGAGGGACAAGAATCACTCTATTTGTAGATATGAAGGTCATTGGTAATGTTTAATAAACTTGGATTTATTATTAAATATGTGGAAAATTACTAGAAGTTTAATAACTTGGATTTCAGTTTAATAACAACTGTAACATGTGGTAAATTACAACTTTAATTTAATGGACAACTTTAATGTTTAATAAACATGTACAACTTTAATTTAATGGATAACTTTAATGTTTAATAAGCATGTACAACTATTACTAGAAGTTTAATAAACTTGGATTTGTTATTAAATAAAAAAAAAAGTTTAAGTTTACCCAAGGAAAATTTATATGGGTAGCTTGTCCATTTATGGTATAAAGTTTTGAAATGTTCGTGAGTCTATGAATATCTCTAGTCATGAACAATATTATTATGACACAAAACTGTTTGATGAAATCCAATGCTACATATATATGTATATGTCACAATATAAGAAGTTATTTCTAGGTTGAAACTTAGAGTGACTTACATTAAAGGGAATAATCCTTTTTGAAAATATGTGGTAAACATAGTTTGGTCTACTCTTAGAGAGTTTGATTGATTATGATGGATGTTTTTGGCCAAATCTAGCAAAGATGCTAGTAGTGGATTCTTTTGACATTGTGATTTTATGTTATGAACAAGATTGTTTAAATGTTATTTCTGGGTGCTTATGTCTCTTGAGTCTTGGTAACAAAATTGTATAATGGCACATTTTACCATACTGTGATTCCAATGCATTGTACAAATAGAATCATGTTTACACAATCATGCATGCTAAATTAAGAAATGGAATATTGTGATGGCATAGTCTAATATGGGAGAAAGGGTAACTGGGTTGCATTTCTCGGGAACATATGGGGGTTCTCCGTAGCCATGTCAATGAATGCAGTTAGTATAGATTTAAGAGCATATTTTCTGTGTGAGGAAATATGGGATGAAAGGAATGGGAAAAGTTCATTCTTAGGAAAGTATGGGATTTCCTACTCTTGAATTGTGTTGGATGCTTGGTTGCTGAAAAATTGTATGCATTCTATGGATTACTATTGCATGGCATTTTGTAGTTAGATATGCATGTTCATAATTTGGATTGTCCTGATCCCGAGTAACCTATCACCTAGTACTGGTTGGACTGAGGCAACTATTCCTGAAGAACCTAATGAACCTGAAAGAGAGTTGAAGACCAGAAGAAGTTGTTATTGTATTCAACTCAATGAGGCTATTGTTGTAACATTAAGAGCTTTCTGCAAAAGAAATGATGTAATAGCTTGTAGGAATTTATGATTCATTGAAAAAGGTTTCATAATGTAACTTCCGAATATCTGATTGTATAGGCTATAATCAGTGTAAACCTCTTTGAAGTATTATGTTCTGAAAACAAATTGTTTACCTGATCTAATATATATTACTTGAATTCTCAAGTGGTTGCTTTGAGTATGAATGGTTAAATTGGATCTTTATAATTTTGTAAGTATAAATGTGGAAACACAGGATGAACATAAACATATCAAAGATTATACAAATGAGAGATCTAAATAGTTAATAGTCAATGAGATAAAGTGGTAGACAACATATGTCTACGAGAATCGGTTGGATGATTCCCTTAACAAACCATATGGGGTATGGTTGGCTGGTTAAGCACTGCACCTAAAAATATTATATCATTGGAAAACAATGAATAGTCATCAAGGCATACGCTTAAAGCTAGGTTGAAAGATACCTATGGTTAGGTTGAAAGATACCTATGGTTAAGTTGAATGATACCCATGGTTAGGTTGAAATGATACCTATGGTTGGAACTAGTTTAACTTAGGGTTAAACTTAAAAAGGAAATGAGCATTCTGGTTGAAACAGACTGGAAAATTCTCGTTGATCATTATGGGACACTGGCCACTCCCATACACATGGATAAACTCTGATCAAGTTGATTCTTGTGTGGTGCATAGCCTTGGAAACTCATGTGACTACTTATTCAATGGAAAATATATATATAAAAGACTCTCATACGTATGTAAGTTTGTAAAAAAAATGATGATGATGGTTAGTTTTGGTTGGGTAATTTGGGGTTATTACAATATAGGCCTTTGATGTATAACGTAAGATGTGAGAAACAATGTTACTATAGAGAGGTAGATTATAGTAGTAAGTAGGTACAATGTAGTTCTTCATTTAAAATTCTGGAGTGTTCAAGTCCTCTATTATATTGCATTATGCTATTTTCATTAATATTCATTACTGATTTATTGCAGAAGTATATTCTCTTATTTTCTTGCATATTATAGTGTTATTATCATATAGTTATAATAGCCTGCATATTTTACATCTTGTGGTTGCATTTCCATTAATATACATCATCAAAAGCTAACAATTAGCTTTATTCCATCCAGATAGAGTATGAAAACCTAAGAAGAAATAGAAGGCAAACTCTACTATGAATATTCATCTCGTTATTAAGGATTTTAAGGACATATTTATAGCCAATTTACCTAAATTTCTTCTTAAGAATGGGAAGACTTCACCATAAATATTTTTCTAAACACCTAACCAATATCAAAGGCACCATACCATATGACCACACTTGAGTTATGGAAGTTGATATTATAACTATAGGATCTCTTGGGTTGAGGGTTGATCTACCAAAGCATTTCTTCACAGGGAGCACCAATTACCTTTGTGAAGAAGAAAAATAGTTTTGTGAGATTATTAGTTAAGTAAGTTGAGCATAAATAAATGATATTAACTTCCTCATATCAATTATTTATATTTAAAAATGAGTGGATCTAAAATATCCTCCAATATATATTTAATATCTAGATAACATCATCTTTGCATCACTGGGTAGGATATCTTCACTTCTATAAGTGAAAAACATTTCTTAGCACTATGAGGAAACTAGTTATGATAGTTGGGTATAGGGCCCTATATTAAACCCATCTAAGAGTTAAGAAGATATATGAAAACCTAAAACAACTATACTTTTTGGTCAAGCATGAGACACAATATTGTTGATTACACCTTTAGATGCTTAAAATGCCAAGGGGTGAAGGTAAATCAAGATCATATTATAGGATTGCTATATCCACAAGATATTCCCATGTGGAATGGAGATGCAAATTCTATAGATTTTGTCATTAGATTACCTACATTTGCTTGTCTCAATTATGAAATTATGGTACTACTATACTAATTGATTAATATTACTTGACTAGGACCATATATGATACCTTCACTATTGTACAAGTTTATGTTAAAGAGATTATGAGGCTATTTGTCATTCTAAAGACTATTATTTTTTACAAGTATCCTATTTTCACTTATTAATTTTGGATCACTTTCTAGAATTCATTCAACATTAAACTATGGCATATATTACAACCCTCAAACAAATGGGAAAATTGAGAGGATTAATAATTTTTTGAAGGATATACATGATGTACTATCAAAGCAAGTTGGATGAGTATGTCTAATTGGTAAAGTTTGATTACAATTATAGCTTTCACAATTCTATAAGGAAGGCTTCTTATGAGGCCCTTTATGTACAACCATATTGAACTCCTTTGAGTTGATATAGATTAGAGGATAGAGTAGTGATAATACTAGATATGTTAAGAAGGATGTTGGATTAAGTTTCCTTAATTAGGTAGTGTCTTGAAGAGGTGTAAGATAAATGAAAAAAAATAGGTGAACACCATGTGTGTTGACCAAATGTAGTCGATGGGAAAAAAGGTCTTTATAGTGAGACTTCACAATATTCTTATTCTCTATGAGAAGGGTTCTAATTTGACTTTTGGGTTTGTGGGTCCTTAGAGATGTTTGTACTAGTGGCCTATATATTAAATTTGCTACCAAGCTTAACATAAGATCATGATCTATTTCATATTTTTATGTTATGAAGATATATCTCAGCTCCATGTCAAATTTTAAATTAAATTATATTATAGGTAGCCTTAAAAGTAGGAATGCACATAGAGTTGCTTTAAGTTCTACAATGTTGTACCAATAGTTGAGAAGCTATACCATAGACTAGGTTAGAGTCCTATAGGATCATTACAATGAGGACTATGCCAACTAGAAGGGCACAAATTTGATCAAAGAGAGATAGTCCTACCTTCTAGGTAAACTATTAGGAGGAAGTTTCTTAAGGGAAGGAAGGATGTCATACCCCATTTTCCCCCATTAGGTTATGAATATACCTCCTTGATTTTGATAATCATTAGATCTTCATTATAGTTTTTATACAATCATTTATGTTTCTTTATTTATATATTGGATGAATATTATGACATGTGGACTTTAATTTACATTCTAGATAATAATATTATATGGTTTTATTTGATATATTTTACATGATTTATTTTTAAAAAATAAGAAATAATAACATTTACTCATATTATATGGAACATTATGATAAATTATAAGACCCATATTATGATCATACTTTAAATATTTTTTATTTTTATTTTATCATTAGCATTGATATGTATAAATACTTGATGGTATTAATTAATTATGATTATGGTTTATTCAGTAATAAAGCATCACTTAAGAAAATAAATTCAATTATAAATTTTAGATTATTAAAATGAGGTTTTAGGGATGAGTGGAATTCCTCTTAATATTTCTAAATATAGTTATAAAGGGACACATTTCAATACCCTATTGTATAATTCTCTCCTTTAATTATGAGAATTCCATATAAAATTTTTAAAATAAAGAGCTCATTCTAGATGATATTGGAGAAAGAAGAGAAAGAATTATAGAAGGAAAAGTAGAGCTACTGCATTAGAGATAATCCTTTCCAAATCTATCATTATCGTGTTTTTGAAGGAAGAGCCTTAAAACCATTTACTTTTTTCTCTTGCTAATCTATTTACTTAATTTTTGAGGAAGGAAAGATAAAATTGAACACAGGGTTCAATTTTATATTTGCTCTTATTATGCATAAATTTTTGTTTGATGGATGCATCTTCTTACAATTTAAATATTATTTTGGAGGTAATATACCTAGTATTATGTACCTAGTAATATCATAATCATCTTCTTAAATTTTTGTTATAGTATACCTACCTTTGTGTTTCTCTTCCCTATTCTATTTAATTATCTTTGTTATGGTATACCTATTATTTTGTAGCTCATATTGATATCATTCTCTCTTGTTTTTCTTAATTGACCTCCTACATGTTTCTTGTACCCTATTTTCATTCTCTTGCTCTAACTCAATCCATCACTTTTATTTTTTCCTAACTCCACCTTTGTTCTTCCCTAGTCTCCTTTGTTGTAACTCTTCTAACCAATATCTATTCTCATTATGCAAACTTATCTTACATTTGCCTCACCTCCCCATGTCCCCCTTTCTTTAGATATTCCTACCACCAAGACCCAACTTGCTTAGTCTCTCAAATAATCCCTCACATTCTACCAACACCCCCCTATCTACTACCCCACCCTGAAATTCTCTTTCCTATTCCCCAACTCACTCATTCATCCCTCTTCTACTAGATCATGGTTTCTTTGACCCAATCATACTCCTCCCTCTGAACTCCTAATGATCCTTTCTCAACCTATTCTCTATGTCTAACTCACTCACATTATCCCTTGAAATGTTTACATGATTCCTACCTAATCACTCCCCCTCATCCATTTTAATTTCCTTGGCCTATTTGAACCCATCATTTTTATTTTACCACCCCTTGACCCTCTTTTTGTAGCACTTTATTCTATACGTTATCGCATTTTTCAATCTTTCCCTTTACAATATTTCATCCCCCTCCTGTATATTATTTTATTTCTTTCCTAATCCACCTATTCTATTTTGATCTAGTAACCAACCATCTTATTGTTTCTAAACTCTTAACATATTAGCTTCTTTTACTTAGGTTTTCTTGTCCTCTATGATTGTCTCAATTGTCAGATAGTGTATGGACTAGGTTGCTAGGGCTATCACACCTTGTGCAGAGCGTCATAGTAGGACCATCCCTAAGATCATGGGATTCATATCAAAAAAAGACCTCTATGATTTTTTGTAAAGGTTGGTTCCTTTATAAGATCTAACCTCGTGTGTACGGTTCCTAATCTATCAAATTGGGGGAAAGAGTTAGAGAAATAAAAATCAAAGATAACAAAAAGGGAAAAAAACTAAGCTAACCATAGGTAATGCACCAAAGATCAAATAAGATCCCCATGCACAACATCTCTAACCATATTGTGTTGACATGAACACTTCCTCTCCTCGACATATATAAGCACAAATTGAAATATAATCATACACACAAATAATATGGGTTAGGGTATGAGGACCAAACAAATGAAACCAAATAGACACGTATGCCTCCAGAGTATATATATGTAAGTAAAAATATTACAAAAATTATGCTAGAAGTGGGGGATCGGTTACCCACAAGACCATCCAGAGATGCATGTATTGTTATACAAAGGGAAATTAAGGAAAAGCTATACAACTTGTCTATCCTTTACAGTGTCTATATTACTACTATTTATAGATTACAAGGATGAGGATTTCCCTCCAAAACTCATGCAAAATTTTTAAGATGACTACTATTCTATGTGTCAGATCATATCTTCATTTAAGTTGTTGGTCTTCCCAAGATCATTGAAATTAGAATTATAAGTTTCAAATGGTCTAACTCTTTGGATGAGTAGCTACCACCACTATTGTCATCTATCCCTTTTTTGGGATTCCCATAATCTAGGTGCAAAATATTTCTATATTTAATGCTTCAAATTTTGGGGTTGTCCCTGTTGTGGCTTATATATGGTTACCCTTATGAATTTAATTCATCCTTTATTAGAGATACATTATGATATTTTCTAGAAAATGGTTGTACTCCCTAGAATATTGCATGCCTTGTCATAATCGGTATTCTTTATTTTTTAAGCATGGGTGTTTCTAGCCTTTGAAACTTTCATCACTATCTGACATCAAAATTGTTATCATCTTCCAACATTAAAACTTTTCTTACCATCCAACCTCAGTATTTCATGTATCGAGACTTTTTATTTTTTCCTTGAATCGTATCTTTTACAAACTTTCAATTTTTATACTTACACCTTTTTAGACTTCTTGCCTTTCAATTTTTGGAACTTTAGTTGGAACTTTTTTCCACGCTTTGTCTAAAGATTTGATTTTGACTTCCTTCTTGCTTCCTTATTAGCCATGGCTACCTTGCTATGACCCTATTTTTTCATGTAATTAGAATCCACTACATGTTTTATTGGTACTTTAATATTTATCCTTAGTTTATATGTAAATCTAGTGAAATTTTCTCTAAAAACATTTGCATAAGAATGAGCAGAATTGATTTTACACAAAAAAAATTACTGAGCAAAAATTTTACATAGAAACTTTTGCACAAAAAGTTTATACTAAATTCTTTTTTTAATATATCCACTTACACAATAGTCATTATAAAAACAATGACAGTTTGATCATACCTTACTCGCATAAAAGAGAACATGTATAGCTAACTAATTGTAGAAATTAACATGATAGAGAACATGCTTAGCTACCTAACTGTAGAAAACTGTTACTATAGAGAATATTCCTAGCTACCTAATTGTACAAAAATGACATGATAGAGAATATGCATAGTTTAGTTTTTGCTTAGCATCATATTTTCAACATTCTCCCCCTTGATGTTGAGAGGTCTCATAAGATTATCTAAAATGTTTAAGAACTAGGCTTTGGCAATGCCTTTTATGAACACATTAACAAGTTGCTCTTGAGTTCTACAGTACTTCAATTCTATTATTTTCTTTTATACCATATCCCTAATAAAATGGTACTTTGCATCAAAGTGTTTTGACCTACCATGATATATGGGATTCTTTTCCAATTTAATTATACCCATATTATCACAATAGGATGACATTGCTTCTCATCAATCTCCTCTAATACCTTTCTAAACCACAAGGCTTGTGCATTAGCTGAAGTGACTACAATATAATCAACTTTTTATGGAGGAAATAACAATTGATCCTTGCTTCCTTTAATTCCATGTGATCAATTGATAACCAAGAGAAAATAATTGTCAAAAGTAGCCTTTGAATCATCCTAGTTGCTATCCCAATAAAAATCACTAAAACCAACAAGATCCATCTTCTTAGTTGCATACTAATGAATGTCAAAATAAAGAGTACCTTTCACATACCTTAATGTTATCTTGGCATACTTATAATAACTTTGAGACAAACAAAATAAAAAACATAAGCAATGTCTAGTCTACTATTAGTGACAAACATAAAAATTTCTACAATGTTTCTATAAGCTTTCATGTCTATTTTCTTACTCCATTGCCCTTACAGAACACTACTCCATAAGCAATTAGAGTGAAAACTATTTTATTCTTAACATACTTTGTTTGGTAAATAAATTTTTTATCCTCACATTATTGAACCTCCATTCCAAGGAAGTAATGCATCAACCCTAAATCTTTCATTTCAAACTCATTCATCATAGCATTTTTTAATTCATCTTTCATTTTTGAGTTGCTACCTATATAAATGAGATCATCTACACACAAATATACAAGAATAATAACACTACTTTCTTTCTTAGAGTAGAGGGTAGGGTCACTCTTGCTCCTTTTAATTCACTGTGTTGTATGTATCCATCTATCAAAGCATACCATGCCTTTGGTGCTTGCTTGAGGTCATACAAGGCCTTTTTCAACATGTAAAAAAATTCTTCTTTATCTTTAACCTTTAAACCTTATTTTTGGTATACATACATGTCTTCTATGTACCCTTTCAAGAAGGAATTTTTCACATCCAAGTGATGTACACTCCATCTCCTTTGGGCTACCAAAGCAATAATTATTCTAATTGATTCTTACCTTGATACAGGTGCAAAAATTTCTTCATAATCAATTCCATACCTTTGTGTGAATCATTTTCCAACAAGTCTAGCCTTACGTATTTCAACATTGCAATTATTGTTATACTTGGTCTTGTAGACCCACTTGGAACCCATACATTACCATCAGGAAGTCTCACAAGTTCGTAAGTATCATTCTTTTAAATAGAATTAATATATTCATAAATTGCTTGCATCCACACATCATTAGTACAAGCATGTTCAAAAAAATAATATTCAAACTCAATTTGAGACATCAAAGCATAATTAATTGACCCACCTTTAGGATCTTCTTCATCATATCCATATATGTACAACCCTTTCAATCTTGAAATAACTTGATAAACTTCTTGAGCTTGGTCTCTTGTAAGCCTCCTTTTAGAATTACTATTACTCCTTTGACTTGGTGGGTGATCTTGAAGAGTTATATTCCCCTTCTTAGTCTTCGTAAGATCAATAATGGATAATTAATTACTTGAAGAACTTGATGAACTCTCCTTATGACTACTTTAAGAACTACTTAAATAACTGCTTGACAAACTTAATGGAGGGGTAAGCACACTAGAGGGTTGTTCACCTTCAACATTGTCATTACCAACATTGATGGTCTTACTAGCTTGGCCTCTTTGATGACCATATACACCCCTTTCATCAAAAATCTCATATCTAATAACCATCACTTTGTTAGTCTTTGGATTATAGAATCTATGGGATTTGCTATTTTTATCATATTCAACAAAAATAAAAGGCTCACTTTTTGGATCAATCTTCTTCATTTTTTTATCAGCAACATGAGCATGGGCTAAATAACCAACTTTAAAATGATTAACATTGGGTTTCTTCTCATACCATGCTTTATAAGGAGTCATATTATCAAGAGCACTTTTTGGACTCCTATTAAGAATACATATTGTTTTAGCAACTACATTAGCCCAAAAATAATTGCTTAGTCCCTTGGTTTGAAGCATACTTTATGCCATCTCAACTAAATTTTGGTACTTTCTTTCAGCCACCCCATTTTTGTTGAGTCTGTGCAGTTGAATAATACTCACCACCATGATCAGTCCTTAAACATTTAGTTACATATCCACTTTTATTTTCTAAAAATGCTTTACAACTCTTAAAAACATCTAAAGCCTCATCTTTATTCTTCAAAAAAATATGCCCAACACTTTATAGAAAAATATTCAATATAAGTAATAAAATAACATGACTTACCCAAGCTTTTTGTTTGCATTGGACCACAAATATCAAAATAAACTAATTGGACTGGATGTTGGGTCCTCCATGCTTTTCCTCTTAGAAAAATTTCTCTAGCATGCTTGCCTTTCACACATCCCTTACAAACTTATTTGTGATCTTCAACTTTGGGTAAACCAAAAACCAATTCTTGAGAAGTCAACAACTTTAAACGTTAAGATTTTAAGTGGTCATACCTCAAATGCCATAACCAACTCTTGTCTTAGTAACAACATTTGAGAAGCTATTGCCATCATCTCCAAACTTCAAAAAGAATATTTGATTTTTTTCCATGGGAACAATAGTGATAACTTTGTTCCCACAGTTCTTATCATATATGATACATTGTTTATCATCAAAAACTACTCTGTAATTATTTTTATAAAGCTACCCAACACTCAACAAATTATTATTAAGATTAGAATTTTAATAAATATCATGAATTTTCTTTTTACCTTAGTATTTACGTTCATTATGCCTTTTTTTTCCACCTCCAAAAATTTGTTTTCACCAAGCTTGATCTTGGTCTTCAATTTCTAATCCTTAGTAGCAAACAACTCCTCATTACCTGTCATGTGGTTGGAATATCCAGAACTAAGATAACAAGTATCTTGAAGAGTATTTTAGCCTTTCTATAGGATAAGAACAAGTTGTTTGAATCATCCTTATTCTCCTTTGCATAATTTACTCTTTTCCTTCATTTACAACTTTTACTCTACATTATTTTTAAAATATCCATACCTTTTACAGTAGTAGCATTGGACATGTATCTTGTTAATTTTTCCTCTTCATCCTCCTCTAGAATAAGGTCCACCTCTTCTTCCTCCTTTTCCTCTTGAAAAATATTTATTCTTCCCTTTGTCTTGTCCTTGTCCTTATTCTTGTTTTCTTGTACTAGCACCATCACTCTTAGAGACTTTTACCTTTGAGACAAAATCCTTCTCTTCACCTTTACCAATCGTGTCTCTTAGTCCTTCATTTAACATAAGAGAACAAACAAGATGATCAAACTCCAATGTTGTCAATTCTTTGATCTTCAATGATGATGGCAACATGGTTCCATCTTGATTTTAGAGTTCTTAACACTTTTCACAACTTCCATATCCATTGTTTATTTAATAGTGGCCATTTTTTTAACCATATATTTCACTCTAACACAATATTCACTTACACATTCAATCCCTTGCAGACTCAAATTTTCAAACTCCCCCTTTCAGGTTTTCAACTTGACAACTTTCACTTGGTCACTACCTTGGTAAGCCTCTTGTAGAACCTTCCAAGCATCCTTGGATGACTTTACATCTACAATCCTTGGAATTAAGATCTTGTCTAGAGCTAACTAAATATGGTACAATGCCACAAAAAATATTCTTTGTCTCCATTGCTTGTCTATCATTATGTGGTATAATATACCAATATTTTGGTCCATCATAACTAGCCTCAACAATATTGCAAAGATATTTTTCAATCAATAGTATCGTTATATTAATACTCCAATAGTCATAATCTTTCCCACTAAAATTTGGAATAGAGAGTTATTTTTGGCCATGATCAATGGTTAGAAATATCAAGAACACAAAATTTCTCCAACCTAAGACCAACTCATCTTGCTCTGATACCAAATGTGAAATCTGCTCAAAACAATTTTATATAGGAAGGAGCATAATTGATTTTACACAAAAAATTTAATTAAGGAGTATAAATTTTACATAGAGATTTTACAATAATTTTTTTATGTCAAATTACCCACTTACATAATAGTCATTACAAAAAAAAAGAATACGATCAAACCTTACTGACATGAAAGAGAATGTGCACAACTACCTTCCTATAGAAAAATGAAATGATAGAGAATATGCTTAGCTACCTAACTATAAAAAAATAGACATGATAGAGAATATGCTCAACTACCTAACTATAGAAAACTGACATGATAGAGAATATGCAAAGTTTAATTTTTGCTTAGCATTAGGTTTCTAACATATATATGTTTTTGTGTCAGTGTGTATTTAAAACATTAAGTCATATATATATATATATATACATTTTTTTTTAAATGGGGAAGAGACTTTTCATCATCATATTTATCTCCGAATTGGGCTTTCACAAAGATTTAGTAAATAGTATAGGCTTGAATCTAGTTAGCTTAGATGAAGACAAGGATCCCAAAAATAGAGACATGGTGGTGTCTTCATGGTATGGAATCTCTCATCTAACTGAAAGAAGCATGACTATATAAGGGTTTTTTCAAAACTATTCCAATAGCACAGTTAAATATAAACATGTAGACTATCAAGCAATGCTTCTAAATGATTCCAAGAACCAACAATCCACGTAGGCCTCAATTATCTCCTTAGGGAAGAGTTATTTAAATCCAAAAATAAACAAACTCAAGTTCATAGCTTTAATTGGCAAGTTCTAAGGAAGGAAGTTACCACTTCTAGTACAAAAGAATTGGATACAATAAAAGTGGGGTCTTTATAAAGATCTTTGTCTCATTCTAGTTTTTTTTCCTTATCGTATGCAATAATAAAAATAAGAGATATATTTTTGAATATTCCTATGGTATTGTGAAGAGATAGGACTATTTTTCAATCCCATGCACAAAGCTTCAATCCATGCCTAGAATTAAGATGCTACCCTCTTAAATGGGTCTATATTCAAGGCTAATTGATAAATATGTGGACTACAAAGTGCATTTAGATGATAAAAAATACCTTGGAGATTTTTTTAGATCATCCAAATATATAGTAGTAGCTCTAATTACAACGTGCCCCATATCTACTTTCAATAATTTTCCAAAAGATAATTACCTAAAGTCATTACCTTCTACACTTTGATAAGCAACCTAGTTCAAAATCTATAATATGAGATTTCCAATTATCATTTTAGTCATAGATTTCACCAAAAGCATCCTATGAGGTTTTACCTCTACAAATAAAATGGCATTATAAGTCAATATCCATAGTAAGGCTCGAATAAGTCTTGGAGGATATATAGCCAAGATGTGAAAGCATTAACATCAAAACCACTTTCTCGAACTTAAGTAATATCTCATAGTCAAATTTATGGGTCTTCCTCCAAACATACATATATCCATTATTCCTCTTAAGGTAAGCTTGGCATATAATTTCTCTCATGAAATCATATTAATAGAGGGAATACATAGGACATAACAATCTATATGATGGTGAATAAACTAAATGCTATCAATACCTCATCTGATGCCCCCTCTCTTGACCATCGACTCATAAGTGCTAGAATTCAATAATATTTGGATGATCCACATTTCTCAATTGGATAATGGGTATAAAAAGTGAGTACATACAATAAAAAAATAGAATTGGCACAAACTTTGATTAAAAGAGTGAAAGGGGTGGATAAGAAGATCTCGATAGTAGTTTCCAACACTCGGACTAGTTATAATTCCAATTATTCCTCCATTAAAGAAAATAGTGCATCCTCCCAAAATATCAATGAAGATACAATACTAGAATCTTAAGGTATATTTTTCCCTTAAAAAACAATATTTGGTTCACAATTAGATATCCTCCTATAGCCCAAATATTCTTTACCTTAAAGAAACCAAACTGGATGACAAGAAACTAGCAAAAGAAAGGATGAAATTTTATTAGCATTTGAGCATAAGAAAATTTGTATAATTTGGCTAATTTACGGAGGAGATATTTAGTTTTGGTTAATTTTGTTGACTTGGGAAGTTTTTGGAACACAATTCATTTCAAGATCTTCTCTCATAATACACAATCCATAATGTTGAATGTATATGGTCCACACAACCCTATAACCAGTCTATGAGTCTAGAATGAACTAAAAATTTTCATAAAAATTAATAAATGGAAACTTATCATACTTATATGAGACTTTAATTTTATTCTAAATGATATGGATAAACTAGGTAGATTGTATAACATCACAAAGTCACAAAAGGACTTCAATAACTTTGTATAGTAGTCAACCCTCTAGGACAATCTAACCAAATATGAATCTTACACATGGACCAATAGAACAAAGGATTCATCACCATCACCATCACAAAGCATCTATACTATTTTCTATTATTGACCAATAGGATCAACTATAAAGTGGTTATTGAATCGATAATAAATTAATCTTGTGGGTAGAATCATGCTCCTATATTTCTTCATATTGTATTGGAATCTCAAAGATGAAGCCCCACCTTCAAAATTGGATTTATATGACTATGGGATGAGAACCTCTATGCCTTGATGGACCAATGGTGGAGGTAATTTCCTAAGACAAATGGAACTAAAGGGTATAAATCTCTTAAAATCTCTATTTCATAAAGTGTAGACTCTTAGTGTGGAATAAAATTGTTTTTGACAACATCTTTGTCTAGAGACATGAGTCAAAAAAGACTTTGACTACTCTCAACAATACTTGGAAAATTTTAGGCATGATTAATTATTTACAAAGTAAAAATGACTAAGGAGCACCTTGGAGGATATTTACACTAAAAAATATTTTTGATAATAAAACTCTCAAGAATTATGACTCAAATAAGAATACTCAATTTTTTTACTAGTTCATTGTAGCTAGACAACATGTGAATTGCATCTCTTCTATTTTCTTGAGGAAAGGTTTCCTTCTAATATACCTACCAAATATCAAAAGAGAGGCAATCAACCACTTCAAAGGAATATTTCCAACAAGTCCGTCCATAGACTTGGAGACTAGGCACAACTTTCTTAGTCACATAACAAAGATAATGGATAATAAACTAACTAAAATCGTATTGTCTCTTATCTTAGCATAAAATGCTAGTGATGCATTATTCCTCGTGAAAAAAGATAAATCCTCTGGTCTTAATTCGTTTCCATCAATTTTCTTTAATACTTTTGAAATATTATGGAGAGAAACACCTTGCAAACCATCAACAAAAGCAAAAATATTAAAAGGTCCTTAAGGACTAGAATGAAACATATGTTACACTAATTATAAAGTGCAATAATAATGAAACATTTAAGGATTTTTATCCTATATATTTGTGCAAAACTATCTTTAAATTATTAAAAAATATTTTGGTAGAGTTACTAAAGCTAATTTTGTGGAAGTGCACTTCTTTTAAGCAAGGAACCTTCGTTGATGAAAAATAAATTTTGAGCGGAGTTTTTCTCATGAATTTTTTCATTTGGTAAAATAGAGGAAGGATCCATCTATGATCATCAAACTTAATGTTAATAAGGCTTATTATCATGTTCTCTAGACCTTATTTAACATAGTTTTAGCTCACTTCGGTTTTAGTTGGATGTGGAGAAAATGGATACACAATCGTATTGCTACTTATTGGTTCTCAATCCTTCCCAATGGAAACCTAAAAGGTTACTTTTCTACCTTGTGAGGCCTAAGGCAAGGAGATTGCATCTCCTCTTATTTGTATATCATAATGGCTAAAGCTCTATGTAGCATAATATCTAGCTTCAAACATATCAATCTCATTATAGGGCTAAAGATCATAACACAACCAATTCTTAGATGATAATATTCATTTTTGCAAAGCAACTCTTAGAGAAGCTCAAGGTTATGCTCTCCTTCTTAATAAGTACTCCAAATCATCAAGACATAGAATCAATATAAATGAATCCTATATCTTCTTTCTTAACATTTCTATTAGGGTCTGATGGAATTTGAAAATTGTTTAATGATTCTCAATTGTCCAACTCCCAAATAAACACTTAGGCATGCCCCTTTTCTTAGGAATGTGCACTAAAACTGTATGGAATAATATAATCAACTATTTATCCATCAAACTACATAATTGGAAAGAAAAGTATCTTATCCAATTCAAAAATACTATATTCATCTTTTTAATCCTACAAGCCCTCCTGGTTTATATGTTCCCAACTTTGCAAACATTGGTTAGAGTCATAATAGAAGTGAATATGATCATATAATTATATCTCTGGTAAGGTACACCTAATAAATCAAGGCTTCCACTACTAGGATAGAGTATGTATGCTAAAATAGGAGGAAAGTGCATAAACTAGAAACTTATCACATATGAGAATGGTTTTAGGTGGCAAAATGACATGAAAATATACTAGGACTACAAAAGTTACTAGAACAAAATGATTAGGGTCAAATACGTAGTTAGTGAGAAAATGAAAAACCATTCATATCTAGAACTCTCCCTCAATGCTCACATAGGTGGGCCTTCCTCTCTTCCTATTGATAAATTATATTAGGAAACCTTTAGTGGGAAAATTAGGAATGGATGTAAAGTCACCTTTTAGACATATGCATGGATAGGCCACAAACCCGTAAATGAGTACAAAATCCTCTACCCTATAATGTGAAGAACCTTAATAAACATAGGATTAAAAGTGTATGAGTACTAGTATTTTACAACTAAAGTGATTCTTGTAAAGAAGTTGGGTACCTATATATCAAGATAGATCACTAGAAGCCAAAATTGGTTAGATAAACATATGTGGACCGAAATAATAACCACATCCATAGGGGAGGACACCCTCAAATGGGAAATTAATCCTTCCATAAAATATAAGGTAAATAAGCGATATGAAATCCTCTACTCTCGGTTGGTTCCAATCATAACCTTTCCTAGTGATTCTAGTTCAAATATGGCCTTCCCAAGGCAAACATTTTTTAAGGTTGGGAAATAATTTCACCTTTGATAATTTGTAAAATAGAGGTTGAAAAGGGCCATCATAGTGCACCCTCTATAATAATGAGGTAGAGACCATAGACCACCTCCTACTCAACTTCAAGTTTAACCTCAAAGTATGGAGCTATTTTTCACAAAAAATCTCTGTTGGGAATGGCCCGTGATCATCTAAGTATTGAAATATTGGTTGCATCCTTCACAAGATGCACAGTCCCTTTAGAGCATCATCTTATGATATGTGGTGGTGCTCTAAAATAAATATTAACATGACATAGTAAAGAAAAATGAATAGAAAATAAAATTGCACAAAAACCCTCCAACAAACACTTCATCAATATTCAAATAAGTATATTCTACTTCAATACAATGCACTATATATAATAGGATTTTGGTTGGTTGTCTCAAGAAAATCTTGGTGTTTCACATTCTCTCCAAATATGGGTGAGAATATTTCTTTTTCTTTTATTTTTTACTTGCACTCTAATTATATTTAATTCTAATGTCTATCTTATTCTTGTCTACTATTTTGTTGTCCTATTCTAATTTTATCTCATTTAATATCATAATTTATAGCATTGTCCTCCTTGAGAATGAATGGGAAAATTTTCAATCTATATCTAAGTGAAATAACCTAATTCTTTGCCCATATATTTGTAAAAATATCTACATATTGATATTTCAAGTTGTAGTGTTTCAATACTTCCCTTTCCAAAACTAAGTCTCTACTAAATGATGCTTCAAATCAATGTGATTTTGATTTTTTATAAAAAAAATAGGATTTGGTCATTTAAATTATACTGTGTCATCAAAATAAATGGGAGATGGTATTTTTTGCTTTTCACTAAGGTCTTCTAGGATATGCCTCAACTATATTACTTGTGTTCTTGTTGATATAGTTGTTATTTGCCTCTATTGTTGAGAGTGCAATCATTGCTTGTTTCTTTGAACTATAAGTTAACAATCCATTTTCTAATGAGAAACTATTTCTTGATGTAAATTTCCTATCATTAATTGATCCTCCCTAGTCTAAATCATTGTATTCAACCAACTCTATCTTATTGGTTGAAGTGTAATGAATTCCGCAATTTAAAGTTCCTTTCAAATATCTCAAAACTAGTTTAACTATTGTCATATGATATTCTAATGGATCACTCATAAATATTGAGACCAAGGAGACTGCACATGCAATTATATTCTTGTTATTATCAAGTATATAATTATTCCTTCATCTGCTCTTCCATTTCCATCGTCCTTGTACATTCTTTCACCTTGTGTGTCACATCCCAATTTTTACCCCTTTCTTGTGTTTGCAACATATGGCTTAAGGCTTGATTTCTTAGGAGTAATTATGAAATAGAAATTGTTATTATGCTTTGCTAACTAAGATTGGTGCTAAACATGAGATGTTAATGGCATTTAAAGCATTTATTTTAGGTGTTTCCTTGTCTCCTTAGTTAGTTGGAAATTAGTTGTTAAGATTGATTGATTTAGTTAATTATGGTCTTTAATTAGTGTTAAGCTTGATTAAAGGACAACATTAAAGAGACATTTAATCTAGTGCTATTTTATCCCTAGATTAGTTGCAAGCTAATTGTAATTAACTTAGTTAAATATTAGTTGCTTAATGGTGAAGCAAAGATTAGTTGAAGGGTTGCTAGGTGTTTGAGTGTGAAGAGGTCTTCTTGAAATAGCTACTGATCTCATATATATTTAGAATATTGTTTGGGAAATAAACGTAGCTTAGCATGGCTTGTTGATAGGTCTTTAGGGCCAAGATGTTAACCTCGCACATGCTTGGAATGGTGTCCAAGAGCTAATGTATCATTTTGAGGTTCGTTTTAAAAGGTCAAACAAAGGAGTAAATCCTTGTTTGTAGTAGTATACTATTAGAACCTCCAAAAAATTTATCTTTATGTTGGAAACCAATTTGTGATCTATGATATGTGATCTATGATTTGTGATTTGTGATTTGTGATCTGTGATCTATTTGGTTAAATGGTTGGGTTATGTAGATATTAAAGTCCTCTAGTAATATGGCTAGGTAGCCCTGACAATTTAGGGAATGTTTTATTTTTAGTGGCTTGAGCAATCTATGATTAAATGTTGATTTAAATATTGTAGGTAATGATCGTAAGGTAATGCGTAAGTATAGAGTTAAATATACCTTAGCATGAAGACTAAAAGATATTATGTTAATGGAAATACACCTTTTACCAAAGGTGATATTATGGAATATTGTGACAAAGTAATAAATAAAATGTGGTATTGTATGGAATATTGTGTGGAATAAATATAAGGATGAGTCCAAAGAAATTATTTTTAAATATTGGGCTAGGATAAATGTGCCCAAAGAAACTAATATAGCAAAATAAAATCAAATATGAGGAAAGCACCCCTATTTATGTCCACTTGGTAGACATAATAATTAAATGGGTCAAAAGCTAATTGACCGAAAATGAATATCTTGGATTTAATGAAATTAAATTAGGTCAAGATATGTGAGCATAAAAAGATTTGATTTAAAATACTCTTGGAAGGAGTATAAGCCATTAGAGTTAAATACCATAAATATTATTGGGTTTTAAATATATATTTAATTGTAAGGGTTTTATGTGTTTAAATAAACGAGATCAACACATACCAATATTATTGGGTCTTGAACTCGAATCGAGAACCTTGGAGAGGAGGGAAGAAAGTAGAGAGGGGAGGGCTCTGGTCCCTCCCCTGCTCCCCCTCCCATGGCTCCTGGTTCCTGCCCAGTCCCTGGCTCAACCCAGGTCATCCCTCCCGGGGAGTGGTTGTTTGCAGATGATCTCCTGGGGGGAGATCCTTCTCCACTATCTGCGCCCCTCCCGGTCGGCTAAGGTTTCCTTGGTTGTTTTTTCGGACTGGTGCTTCCCGGGGATCCCTGTTTGGTTGGGGATCCCTTCCCTTTTCCCTCAGGCTTCCCCCTGGGGTTTTTTGCAGGTTATTCGCGTGGATCTGGTCCCCTGCGTTTCTCGGTGCGGTGGAGGTGACGGTTTAGGGTTTGGACAGCTTCCCTCATTTTTCTTGTGAATCCTCGGTAGGCTCTATGCTTGGACGGGATTCTTGGTCCCTGCTGCTTGGGATCCTCTTCTGTTTTCCTGGGGTGGGTTCCTTGTGGTGCAACTCTCTGGTCACTTCCTGATGGGTTGGATCCTCTCTGTGCTGGCTGTCGGCTTCCTGCAAGATGGCTCTCGCTGAATGGAATGTTTTCCCGATGGGCGGCTGGTTTCTCCACAGGGCGGGATCTGCAAAATCCATCGGTTTTCCCGCGAGGCGGGATCCTTTCTTTTCTGCTGGTTACCCGGATGGTGGGATTTCCCTGTTGCTTCCCGTTAGGCGGGACTGTTTGTGGTGGTTTTGACTGCTTCCCACGAGGCGGGATTTTATTGTAACAGTTTTTCTTTGCTTCTTGTCAGGCGGGATCTTCTCGATGGTGGTTTTTGGCTACTCCCCGCTGGGCGGGATCTCCAAAACTACTTTCTTTCTTATTTGTTTGTTTCCCGCTGAGAGGGATTGTTTCATGCTTACTGTTACCGCTAGGCGGGATTTCTGTTTTGCAAGGGATTGATGCCCTAGGCCCATTGCTTATGTAATCAGGTTTTGGGATCCTTGTTAAAACCCGTTGTAAATACAAACACTACTTACCAAAAAAATATTATTGGGTCTTAAATATATATTTAATTGTAAGGGTTTTGTGTGTTTAAAGAAACGAGATTAACACATACCTATATTATTGAGTCTTAAATATATATTTAATTGTTATATGGGAAAAAGGGTCTAAAAAATAATAGTAGACTCATTATCTTATAAAGACTCAAGCCTAGGACTTTAGCTAAAAGCTAAGTTCAACAAAGGAAAATAAGTATTTAAAAAATAATAATAATAATAATAAAACATCATAGATAAACTTAACCATTTATTGAGTTACTTAAGGGTTAAGATATCCCCAGTGTAGTACCATGGAGTTATGACACAAACATATTATATATGAATAATTATTCTATGTCCCAACTTAGAAAATTTAATCTATAGTTGGAAAAAGAATCGGCTTGCTCTAGATGACATATAGGATATGGTGTGTTTGGTTATATGAGTATAAGATAAAGCTTATGATTTAAATAGCTTTATCATATAAGGTTAAGTCACTATGATGATTGCTTTTAGACAGGCTATGCAAGATGAAATTATGTTAAAAGCCCTTGAAGAACATGACTATGTTTAGGCCTAAAAGGGTTGAATGAAAGAGTTTTCTCCTTTAATGCTATGATGATGAGTTGTGTACAAATTTTGTTTAAATGTTATTTCTGGGTGCTAATGTCTTAAAGAATTAGACAGCCTAATATAGAATAATTTATTTTACATTGTGGTGATTACAATGAAATGCATAAATAGAAACCATATAGTTACAAATCATGCATATGATAAATATGGAATTAAGTAATATAAAAGCATAATCTAATATGTGGGAAATGGTAACTCAGTTGCATTTCTCAGGAAATTATGGGGGTTCCTTGTGGCCATGACAATGAATGTAGATAGTATAGATTCAAGGGCATGTCTTTTGTGTGATGGGATATGGGATGAAATGAGAAAAGAGGAAAGTTTCATTCTTAGGAAAGTATGGGATTTTCTACTCTTGAATTGTGTGAATGTTGGTTTTTACAAATGCTTAAAGTATTTTTTAAAGAGCTTGTTTGCATTCTATGGATTACTACTGCATGGCATTGTGTGATTAGTTATGCATAATCATAAATGGATTGTCTTGATCCCTAAATTACCCAACTACTTAGTACTGGTGGAAATGAAACAACTAGTACCCGACATTCCTGATGAACCTGAATTTAAGTGAAGACTAGAAGAAGTTGAATCTGCATTCAATCTTGTAAAAATGTCATTGAACTGCAAATATTCCCTAGAGGAAGAAACTTTGTAATATATTGTAGGAGGTTGTGATTTAAGCTATGAGCATGATTGATATTGTAGTTTCCAAATACCTGATCATGTACAAAGGATATGAGCTATGTAATTACATTGAAGATTATGTATATTGGAAATACATGTTTTTTTATATGTTATATTATGTTATTAGAATGCTTTAGTAGATGCTTTACTTACATGTGAATTAACTGATCTTTACTTTCTTATGAGCATAAATGTGGCATCTATGAATGATTATAAGAGTTTCCAAGAGTGCTTAAATGAAAATCAAAGAGTGGTAATCAATGAGAAAAATGGTAGACAACAATTTGTCTATGTGAATCTGTTTGATGATTCCCTTAACAACCATATGTAATATGGTTAGATGGTTAAGCATTACACCTAAAAAATCATTTTGTTGTTAAACAATGAGTATTCAACAAGACATACGCTTTTGGTTAGGTTGAAAGACACCTATGGTTGAGACGGTTTAACATGGGGTTAAACCAAAAATAGAAATGTGCGTTCTAGTTGAAACAAGACTGGAAAATTCCCGCAGATCATTATGGGACACTGGCAACTCCCATGCACATGGATAGACTCTGATCAAGTTGATTCTTGTGTGGTGCATAGCCTCATGTGATTACTTGCTCAAATTAAAATTATATAAAAGGCTCTCATACATTACTTAAGGTTGTAAGTAAAAAAATATCGATGTGTATTATGGTTAATTTTTGGTTAGGTGAAAACGGGTTATTACATTGTGCAAGTGGGGTAGCAACATCTTTACAATTTTCCATACCAAAATTCTTCAACATATCATTTACATATTTAAATTGGAATAAATATCCCATCACGTTTTTGATGTGCCTCCGTGCCAAGAAACTAATTTATCAAATCTAAATTACTCATTTTAAATTTTCACATCATTTCTTGCTTGAACCCTCTCTTCATTCTTTATGAAATTCTTGTGAAAATTAGATCATTCATATACAAGCAAATAATCAAAGTATCATCACCTTCTATTTTATTATACAATTTGGGCTCATCCATACTTCTCACAAATTCACACTTTAATAACAATGAATCAATTCTTGAATACCAAGTTCTTGGTGCTAATTTCAGTCTATAGAGTACTTTTTTTAACTTATAAACATGTCCTTTTTTGTTGTTCCACATACACTTATTCAAAATTTGCATTCAAGAATGCACTTTTTGCATCATGTTGATGTATAATCCATATTTTTCAGATTTTCAAGACTAAGACCATTTTTATTGTGCCTTTCTTAGCAGCAAGTGTATATGGATCAACATAATCTATGTCAATTAGTTGTGTATACCCATTTAACACTAGCCTCATTTTGTGCCTTTCAATTGATCCATCACTACTATACTTGATATTGAACACCCACTTCACTCCAATTACCTCCTTGTTTTTTGGATGCTCAAACAACTCAAAAAGTAGCATTTTTTCAATTGCATTCAATTCTTATTTCATGGATTTGGTTTGTACCTTTCTTAGGGTTAGATATTCAAAACTTGAGGGCTACACTTCAATCTTAAATAATAGTGCATACTCCTTTTGCCTTTGTTCTTGGTATTGTGCTTGGCTTCTCATAAAACTCCTATCAAAATTTGATCCAGTGTTTAGTAACTTGGATGTGATTTTAATGTTCTTTTCTCTTTTGTGTGTGCCTTTGGTAAAATGGTTTTGTCTCCTCTTGATGCCTGCGACACATAAACATCTTCAATTATTATTGTCTTATCAATATTTTTGCTTTTTGTCCATGTATCACCCCTTCAAAAAAAATCACATCTCTAGACAAAATGCATTGCCTAGACTTAGGGTATAACATCTATATACCTTGTTTTCTTCAAAATAACCAAAAAATGTATGCTTAACACTTTAGGTATAGCTTCTTCATTTTTTATCTTCAACATGAGAACCAACTGAGTACTCTTAAGTGACTTATCAAAGGCTTATTTTGATATCATACCTCATGAAAAAACATATTCTTTATTGCAATTGTGGGACTTTTATTGAGGATATACATTGTTGGTACAATTGCTTTAATCCACAAATGATTACCCAAGCCTTTCCTACCATGCTTCTTACCATACCCATGATTATCCTATTCTTCCTTTTTACCACTTTATTTTATTAAGGTGTATAGGTTGTTATTAGTTTTCTTATCCTATGCTCATCATAAAATTAATTGAATTTATTAGAACAAAACTCACCACCATAATCAATCAATGTGTTAATTCTATATCCACTTCCATTCTCTACTATGGCTTTGAAGCGCTTGAATAATTTAAAAGCATTATGCTTATTCTTTAAAAAATCTACCCAAGTTTTTCTAGTGTGATCATCAATGAAAGTGATAAAGTGGATGAATTTACCAACACTTGGCATGTGCATTGGACCACAAATATTTGACTGGATCAGCTACAATTGACGTGACACTCTCCATGTTTTTCCTCTTAGAAATCTCTATCTATGATGTTTTACCAATGTGCAACCTTCACACACTTCACTTATTACTTCTACACAAGCTACTCTATGGACCATTCCTTTATCATTCAATAAATACAAGTTTTGAAAACTTATGTGACGATACCTTTGGTGCTATAACTAGTTGTTATCCTCAATGGTTGTATGACACCAATTGATTTATTCTCCTCTAAGATTTAAAGGAAACATTCTACTCTTTGTCATAAGTATAACATCCACTATTTTGTTCCCATTTGCTTTGTTATAGATGATGCATCCCTTATTTTTTAACACTACTTTATAGTTTTCTAGCTCCATGAATGGTAAGATCCATACCCAATCGAAAAATAATATTATCCAAATGTATTTCAAGTAATTGCAATAGGACCTCGCCCATCTCTGCAAATTACCTTACACTTATTAAATTATGCTTCAATACTAGTGTGAAGTAAGTGTTTTGGATATTTTTATTTATATCTTTATGTCATTCCATAAGGTTCCTTTTCCTTTAACCTCCAATTCTTTGTTGTCTATGAATTTTACCTTGCTACTATATGGTCATCCAACTCCATAAACAACTTCTTATTATCAATCATTTAATTTGAACAGTCAAAATATAATTACCAAGACTCTTTACTTGAATTTTTTTCCACATTACATGACAAGAACATATTTTTTTAGCACTCACCTTCTTTATGTGAAAACTTTATCTTTTTTCCTCTATTTCTTACCTTTATTCTACATTATATTTCATAGTGATCATACTTTTTGCAATAATGACTTGAACATTCCTCTTATCCATAGTTTTACCTCTTCCTTTTCTATTATAACCTCATCTTCTACCATGACCTCTTTCTCTTAGAGAATGTTGATTTTGCTTCTTCATATTTATCCTTTGGAATTGGAGCTTGAGCTAGCCCTATGACACTTTAACCTTAGAAGCTAAAGCTTGCTCCAAGTTTTCTTCTTCACTATTTTTCATTCTTTCTTTATGGGACATAAGTAATCCCACCAATTCATCAAACTCTAACTTTTTTAATTCTTTTCTTTCTTCAAATAATCCTTGCATAATTATTCCACTCTAGTGTCAATGCCTCTATGTTGATTATTCACCATAACCATAGATATGCATTTTATGTATAATGTCATTCACCCTTACATAACCCCAAATTCTCATTGTCCTTTATTCTTAGATTTTTATTTTCTCTCTTTAGTGTTTGTAACTTTACTTCAACAAATCCTTGATAGGTTGTCTTCAAGGTTTCCCAAGATCCTTTGAAATTCTTTACACTTGTAATTCTTAAAAAAGGCTTGTATCAAGAAAAGGCATCTTTTCTTTGTACTTCTTCCAAATTCTCTTTTATATGGCTAATATAATACTCCAATCTATAGGTTATGCATTATCCCTTTTCTACAACACTCCACACTTCCTTGGCAATATGTGAAGTCCTCATCTTTATGCATCAATAATTATAATATTTTCCTTTAAATTTTGGGATGGATAGTGAAGCATTACCATGAGCCATTACAACTACAATAATAGCATAGGAAGTTTTCTTTCACTAACTTAAATTTTGAAACTCTAGTTAAAGAGAATCAAATCGTCCAAATCTTCACTTATTCAATTTCTAAACTCCAAGATCTGATACCGATATGTGAGATGTGATGGTACTCTATAGAAATTATTAACACGACATAGAAAAGAGAAATTGAACAGAAAAAATTACACAAAAAACCTCCAAAAAGTGATTCATCAAACTTCAAATCTACATATTCTATTTCAATACAATGCACCAAAAGTCTCTTAAGATAACCACAAGACATCTTAGTATATATATATATATATATATATATATATATATATATATATATATATATATATATATATATTCACTTGCAATTATGGTTCTATTCTTGCCCTCTTTTGACTTTATCCTATTGTTATCCTATTCTAATATGTCTCATTCAATGTAATTTCCAACACATTCCAACAATCTTTATTTGGGGTCTTTGGTTAAAGAGGAACCACCACATGTTTAGAGAAAATCTCTTTGAAGCAAGTCTATAACATATATTAGTAAAGACAAGACCTCTTTCAATGCCTCTAATCGTCCTATCTAGATTTAGTTATAGTAGAACCTCAAAACATGGCTTCTTATATCTATCTTTTTCTAGCTTACTAAGAGAACTCTAACTAGGAAGGTTGGAGGATGTCATATCTTATGGAAACTACCTCCTTCCCATGTGATGAACTCAATTTTGATGGGGAATTTAAGAGGATATTTGATCTCAACAAGAACATGCACTTTTCTTTGTTACAATGAGGGAAACCTCATCAAAGCAATCTCTCTCCCCTTAGACCCATCGCCAATAATAAGATTGAAGCAATCGCAATGGTAGATCTAAAGCTTGCAGCCTCGATGAGCATTCATAAGATGGTGGTAGAAGGAGACTCTAAGATTGTGGTTTAGGCAATGTCTAAATATACATGCCAAGATAGAAAATTGTTCTATATTCTTACAAAAAGCCTTTGGCTAAAGCAATGTTTCAAGTCCATTTCCTAACAATATACTTCCCATGAAAGGAATAGAGAGGAAGATTTCTAATCCAACCTAGGTCTACATGATTCAAAGAAACAAATTGGCATAGATCGGCCTTAATAGAACTGATCTCCCAATAGTTTATGTAAACAACAATGTCTAGTAGAGAGCAATTGACACCAAAGTCTCTCAATGGTTTGGTTAATGCTAAGATTTAAGTTTAACAAATCCAAATCAAAGGTTATGCACTATTTAGTTATGTAAGAAAACATTATTGCTTTCTCTACATATAGGATAAACGCATTACAATCCATTTTTTTTGTCCAATAATTTGACTCTCTTTTACTTTGGGAGTGTGACCTTATAGAAACCTTATTACTTTCATCCAAAAGAAGAGCACAAGGTAAAATCCATGTAAAATAAAAGAATTACAAAGAGGAATCAAATGTCGTGAGCTCAACAAATTAAATTCCTCAACTTTCAAGGAGGAGACCCAAGTTTAAATCTTGTCAAGTGGTATATACTTAATTGCCAAGCTTTTATAATAACACTATGTGGTCAATGATGTAATACGAGTGGATCTCATTTCAATCCCATATAACCAACTATAAAAAGAAAAGTTATAAAGAGAAATGTAAATTAAAAAAGCACGTGCAAATGATATTAAACATGAAGTCTTTTACCTCTTAAATCTATTAATCACAAGGAAAGAGTAAGTTACAAGAGTGAGATATGAAGATGACAAAAGAAGACTTGGCTAAAGCTACTAAAAAATTGTTAGCTAGCCCAATTCATTGCCAATTAGAATTTTAAATATTTTCCAGTATATTATATTCAAATCTTCCTTCTAACAATTGCTTGTAAAGTTTAAAAAAATCTTTTATTTTCTCAAATACCTCAAAATGTGCAAGATCAAATAACATGTTATTATTTAATATACTTAAGCATGCACATTAGTGTTGTCCTTAGAATCATAACAAAGATTTTTCTTGTTCAAATATCAAGTACATAGACTTCATATCAATTAGAATCAAAATTCAAATGTAATGCATGGATGTAATCTCTTTGATCTTAAAAATAAAGAGATCATATAATTATAGGTATGATATTTAGAGGGGCAATATATGATGAAGCTAATAATGAATATTCTTCTTGTAATAGAGATATAGATGTCATTGATAAGGGTTATATACAAAGTACTAGTTGGAATTGACATATTAGATAAATAGAAATATAGTAGAAAAGAGTCATCTGCAAAAATAAATCTTAAGTAAACACTTCTATAAGGCAATCACTTGACCCAAGCATAACTTTGTTCTGAAGAAAGAGCTAATTTATATTCTAGCCTCACTTTTCAAGATTGTAGATATGAAAGGAAAGATAAACGCCATGATGAAAAGTAACACTTGGACTTTTGCAAGTGACCCCTAGAAATAATGTGGTAGATATTAAGTGGATTTTAAAGCCAAGTATAAACTAGATGGTATATTGAATGAGCATAGAACAATGACAATGGTGCAAAAATTCACCTCACAAAAGGAGATAATGAGACATTTGCATCAATGACAAGGACTAACAATATTAAGTTGGCTTGGTTTTAGCAACATGAGTTAGTAAGAATTTTGTGCTTACTCTTTGGGGGAGAATTTAAAATATAATAAAGTTAAAAATTTTGAAAAAAATGCATTCTAATATGAAATACCCAAGCTCAAATATGTCAATTTAATTAAATTTTATATGGCTAAATCTCAATTATGCCCTCATAAAATGCAAGATATCTTGTCAAAAGTAAGCATAAGTTCTATGCTAACAAAGATGTGTACTAAATTACAAGATGTGGAAAAAAAAAATCTAAATAGATATATTGACAAGGAGCTCTATATTGCTCAACCTATAGGTTTTGAGGTACAAAGAAAGGAAGATCATGTGTGTGTGAGAAAGATACACAAAGCATTGTATGAACTTAAACAAATGCATTTGTCTTAGTACTTAAGCATTGATTGATAATTGCAAAAAATGAATTTTAGACAATTCAATTAGATCATAATTTGTATGTCAATTATTTTGGATAATAATTGCATGGTTTTATATATTTATGATCTTGTCTCCACACAATCTAAATGTGTTTGATGAGTTTGGAGCCAATCAAGCTTCAAAATTTCAAATGATAGATCCTAGGAAGAAGCATTATGTTTCAATCTTAAGAGCTAGCCATAAAGGATGGCATATATGTTTCATAGGGTAAGTACGTTTTAAACTTGATCCAAAAAATTCACATTGAGAGTTACAAACAATTTGACTTTGATTAATCTTTGGCAAAAATTTGTTTAAGTTTGACATATTTGAGCCAGTCCACCCTACCTAGGTTCATGACTGAATATAAAGTACCGCTTAATATAAGTATACTCATTATTGCTTTGCTCTCTAGGTTCATGACTGAATTAAAGGACAATTAATATCACCCTAAGAGAAATCTATGGTACATCAAAAACACACTTTAAAAATTCTAGGTTGATTAGCTTTAGGGAGTCCAATTATATTATGGTACATCAAAAACATACTTTAAAAATTCTAGGTTGATTAGCTTTAGAGAGTCCAATTATATTGGTTCTATGGATGATAAGAATTCTAGCTTCATCTATCCATTTATTCTTGGTTCTATCATGTTTATTGGATGTCAAAAAAGCAAGTATTAATTTACCTTTCTATAACAAAGACATGGCATCACAAAGCACTTGATTTACAACAATAGTACTAGGATGGACCTTCATCAATATATTATAATAATAAGAGTAACAAACATTTAGATGATTCGAGTCCAAACTCATTCTCACAAATCCATTGGCTTATGATTGATTCTATAATCTATTAAAAAAATGGTCTTTGCAAATGATCATTACGGAAGAGAATGTAAGGCATGATTCTCATATAGGTATATTCTACTTGTATCATATATGTTTACACCTAGGTAGTGTGCACCATCATTGCATTGCATTACATTATTTACAAGATTATTGTACTTTTCCTACATAAGAGAGATTATTATTTATTCTCTTTTTTTATTGGTTATTAGTTTGTCTTATCTTTCTCATTTTCTCCATTTGAGTATCATTGTTACATAAATCTTAGCAATGACTTTCACATATGCCCTTCGATTAAGACAATAAAATTCATTGATTTGTATTCTCTTTATTGTGATTTTTACTTGCTTTGTGTCTTTGTGCATGCTTTATTTTCTTTAATATAATATCAGAAATATTACCAATTATATGGTATTTATTTTATTGTTAAAAAAACATATTTTAGTTTCTTTCTTCTTCATAGTGATTATGTAAATAGCATCATTTCTCTTGCAAAAGAATATCTTATTTAAAGATATGTTTGGAACATATACGAATACCATATCAATGGTTTCAACGACTTTTGGTTAAGTTATACTTGCTTCTAAGAAAATAAATTTACTTAATCTTCTCCTTTTAGTTAAAGATATGTGTGCACCATGTAAAAATACTCTATCAATGGCTTCAATGACCTTTAGTTAAGTTATATTTACTTCTAAGAAAACAATTTTACTGCATTTTCTCCTCTTAGTTATTATCAAGGATAAAGAAAAAGAAAATTGTAAAAAAATATCAGGTTTAGTATGTTAAACAAATGATTAAGGTATTTGGAATGTGTTTAATATACCTTAACTTTTTAAGTCTTAGGAATTTTGTAATTAATTATTTATTAATTTTAACTAAATTTATTTGGGCATTTTATGAAATTTTATTCAAAAAATGGCTATATTTCTATCTACTATTTGGATAAGAATTTGGTGGTTATAATTTTATCATCTCACTTATCTAAAATATATTTCAAGTGATCTCCTCTTCCTCCTTTAGTATCAGTTCATAAAAACATTGTTTAAAGATTTACACTATTAAGTTATAATTTCATTGTTCCTGTATACAGGAGTTCAAGAGCCATAAAGTGTGTTGGGATCATTACAAATGTTATTGGAAGGTGACAAAGTGACTAAGATGAGATACAAGGACTCTTGAGAACAATATATTGGATCAAATGGACTCTATGGTCTACATCCCCTGATGTGACTTTTTTACATATTCATATTATACATTTACTTGATTTAAAAATAAAATAAATCTTCCAATATACATTTACTTATTTTAAAATAAAATAAATCCTCCAGCACCTGAGAGGTGCCTTGACAATAGACATGGCAAATATGAAATAAATAAACAAAATACCATATGGATTTTGTCTACCCTCAATCAAGCTCCTAAGAAGCAAGGACTTTCATCATAGCATCCTGCATAATGAAGCATTAGACTTGAGTATAAATCCTGTTATTAAGTACTAAAACTATTTTGAAGTTCCTATCACTTTATTCGTTGTAAGAAGCAAACAACAGCACACCGTACCACCTTTCCGGAAAAATAATAATAATATCTCCACCTAACCAAAAATAATTTTTAATGATACCAAGATACGACCAACATTAGTTGGTGCCTTTTTTTCGTTTGTGTACGCATAAGAATAAAGCAAATGGACAGCTGCAATAATGACTACAATGTGCAGCAATATGAACATATTTATGCTCAGCAGTACAAACTCGAGACAACAGAAATTAGGAATCAGACCCACCAAATGAACAAATCCAAAGGATGATATCCTCCAAATTGAATTTTACATATTGATTTGCTCATGGACTCGAAGCTCCATCGGTGCCCCAAGCCTAATGCTATCCTTGGTCATGCAGTGCATATGGAGTAAATGCCAAGAATGAATCTCCTAGATTCAATGTCTGAAGCCAAGCTTTTATTAAAAATAATACCTGACATAAGGAGGCACTGCTCTCTGAATTTCAACAACAGAAAATGCAAATCGTATTCTACCTAAGTTGGTTTCATTTTTCATAGGCATTGGCACACAAACCGCTATCTGTCATTTGGCCTTTGGAAGGTCCATAACAGGATCTTCTTATCATTGTGAGTAGTCACTACCTTGTTCAATCCCACAGCGACACATGTAATAGGAGGCCGTGTACTCTTGGGTACTCTATCCAATGGACAACTAACTTTACTGGCAGTGAACTTGGCAATCACCCCATCAGAAATATTGCCGATTTTGGCTGATGGCACATAGCTTGAAAGGATCTGACCACAGTTAGCATCAATTACTCGTAAAACGCCATCAATGCCACCTAGTACAAGTGTTGATGAATCAATTGCTAGAGAATGAATAGAATATATCACATTGGGGCTTGCTCGCATCTCCCATAATGGCTTGTAGGTCCTGAATCAAAAGCAAGGTCATTGATTCAAATGCTACTCTAAATAGACATTTAACACAGAGATCCATAAAAATAAGCTAAAAAATTGTTCTACAAAAATAGAACTTGTGCATACAATGAAGAAAAGACTCATTTCACAGTGCTTTCATTAATTCAAACGCTACTTTAAGCGGATATTTATCTAGGAATATGCATAAACATACACAGAACTACATGTTTATAGAAAAGTCCAGAGTAGTTTAACTGAATTCCATTCAACAAAATTTTCTTGACCCATATTAATCTGGGCCATCAATCTGTGCTGAAGAGATGTTGCCACACATGGTCAGGCAGCTTCTGCATTTTAAAATGGACAACTGCATCTCTTACTCCAATATAACCAGATAGACACAATATATTGAGAAATTTCTAAAACTATGATGGATAGACCTTGGAGAAGATGGACAATAGTGTTCAGACCCTCTCTGATTCTGGGAAAACTCATGAGCTCCTAAGTTGAAGGCAAAGGCATTTTCACCTTTGGCCAAGTCTCTTTCCCAACTCTTTCCCATGTTTTGTCCTAAACCTGAGTTGGGACTAAAAAAACAGGCCTGCTGAGTCTCATACAAATCCAAGTCTCGACACTATGAGATGTACATTTTGGATCAATATATAGATGCTCCTATTGCTGGAAGTCTTTGCCAACATGTTTTTGACGTTGCAACCAGAGCATGATATTTGCAGATTCTGACACAAAGAACATGAGCTCAGAAAGGGACTTGTTCTTTTGGGCTAGCATAGAGACAGACATTGCACATGTTGTGTGATGCTTGAAGTGTCAGAAGGTAAAGAGGAAGTGTAAACGTCTAACGGGATTGTTGTAACTATCCATGGTAGTGATAATTAGACTCAGCAAAGCCATTTTTGAATTGGACTCAGGTGACTCCACAAAGATTCAGAAAATGAATAATGTGTAAATAATGTGATGTTTACAAAAATATATGTTTTTGATGCATCTCACATATAATTAACTGCTGCTGTCTGAAAATATGTTGAAAAAAGGAAAATGGAAAATTTCATTTTTATATGGACTATGTATTTTGATATTGCAGAGCCTCAAGCCTATAGCTGAGCTGCAAGTCTTTAGAAATTTGTTATAAAACGACAGTAATTTTTCACAAATTTTGAGACTCACAAGTTGATTGGCAAAAGCCAAAAACTCATTTTGCCTGACTTGGCTTCACCAAGTTTTCCCATAACATCATACATTGCTCGAAGAAACCAGAGACATAATAACATTTTGATGATTGTCATCAAGTTGACAAAAGTGACACATTTTATCCTGTGAGATCTACTTATAAAGATGACCAAATGAAGCAACAAGAACCAAATTATGATTCACATTTGTGAACCACTTAGTGCGAATATAGTAAAAGACTATATGGAGTGCAAAGAAGATAATAAGTAAATATTCATAAGGTATTTCATGAGTTTCCAGTCAGCTTCAGGAATACAATTGAACTCCACTATAACTAACTAGTCATTTTGTGACAGATGGATAGACAGAAATGATTGATCAGACTTAGGAGTATTTGTTGCATATGTAAGTTAAGGATCAAAACCACTGGGTGCAATATTTGCTTCTTGTAAATTTTGGAATCAGTTCATAGCTCTTTAGGTATGGTTCCCTGTAAGGCATTATATGCTACAGCATAACAACTGAGTTTGGACAAATTAGAGGATAGAGTGGCCACTGGGGCTAATATGGAACAAAATATGAAGAAGCAAGTTATGGTAATCAAACAGAGGTTGAAGGAGGTGCAAAGTAGACTGAAACGATATGCAGAATCCCATATAATGAATGAAGCTATAGATCACATGGCATTAGCTCAAGAGGTTAAAATGTGAGTTTTCAATGCAGAGATCCAGGTTCTAATTTTGCCAGGTGATATGTGATGCGGTGTTAATAGTGTTTGTTGTAATAACACTCTCTGGTTTGGGACATAATATGAGTGGGTCCCCTTTCAATCCAATATAACCACATTAATAACTATTAAACCAAACAAACGAATGAACCTCCATGGATTTAAATGAAAATGCAGCCTACTTAAATTTTCTTATGGTGGTTAATATAAAATATTGCATAAGCTAATCTGACATATGAAGCAAATTTTTCAGCTCTCTTTTCATCATGAAAGCATACATGTCATATGCCCTAAATAACAATATTCAGCAGTAATTCATAAAAGACTAGACAAAAGAATGCCTAGTTCCTCCTAGGAGAGTAGAATTTGAGTTTCTTACCGGAGGTCCCAACTACATGCATGGCCAGATGTTGTTCCCGAAAAAACCTGAAATGAATCTTGGTTTACCCAAAGACAGCTGATACCTGATTAAGTCCAATGAGAATGGTAACCATTTGGCTTTAGAGCAAATTCAAAGAATGGTCTCGCTCTTCCTGTCTACAGTTACAAAATAATAAAATTTACAAGCACAAATACCCAGCAATGAACTGATAGGATACTTCTCTTTCTACACATTCTATATAGACATGTATATACCATAGAGATGCCTGTTTTTACTTATATCCTGTGCCAAATAGTACAATTTCTCAAATAAAATGAAGAACCATCCAAAAAATTAATAAGAATAATCTCTGAACTCAGTGTGTGTATGTGGGGGTGTAATATAATTTGCATAGAACTTCTATAGTGTACCCTTGATGGATATAAACATTTTACCTGCTGTATAGTAAAAAATTTACTTTGATGCTTGGAGAGCAAAAAAATACTTTTATATTTGTGATGCATGAAAAGAAAAAATTACTAGTATTTAAAGCAAATTTTATTCACAAGGATAATGGCCCGAAGGCATTCAGTCTACTAATACTGTGAAAAAGCAGTGAAACAGGGTTCGCGCACCCGGTTGGTTGGGTGCGCGAACCCGCACCTGCACCAGGTGCGCGGGTGCAGGAGCCGGGCCGCACCCTTTCTGAGAGGGTTCGGCTGGGACGAACCCTGTGGCCAGTTAGGGTTCGGCCAACCGAACCCTGCCCTATTTGGGCATTAAAATGCATAAACTTTTTTTTTTATTTTTTTTAAGTTAATATGTGGGCCCAGCCTCACCCTGCCCATACGGGCTCTAAAAAATTTGAAAAAAAAAAAATTAAAAAGTTAATATTTTAAATTTTAAAATTTTAAAGTTTTACTTTTTTTAATTAAATGAACTTTATATTTTAAAGTTTTTTTAGTGTTTACGTGGGCCCAACCATGGGTCCACCCAGCCCATACGGGCTTTAAAAGAAAATAAAAAATAAAACTTAAAAGTTAAAACTAAAAGTCTAAAAGTTAAAAACTTTAAAGTTTAAACATTTTAATTTTTTTTATTTTTAAAAGTTTATAGTTTATAGTTCTAAGTTTATACGTTAAACTTTTTAAGTTTTTAGTTTTTTATAATAAATATTAAATTATAATGTATAAAGTGGACTCCAATTCAGTATAAAGTGAATTGGAGTCCACTTCTATATAAACCCTTCTATAAGGGTTTCTATTTCATTTTAACCATTTCTATTTTATGATGTCAATGTGTATGATTTATTTATTTATTTTGTAATGTGTTTATGATGTCAATGTGTATGATTTATAAAATTATAAATTATAATTTATTTTATTATTTTGGATAAAAAATACATAAATATATGTTTATGATGTCAATGTGTATGATTTATAAAATTATAAATTATAATTTATTTTATTATTTTGGATAAAAAATACATATATATATATTAAAAATTAGCCGCACCCGCACCCGCGATTCCCGCCGCACCCGCACCCACACCCCTGGTAACCTTGTGAAAAAGTAAGGGAGAGTTGAGGAATACAAGCAAAAACTAGAACCAATGAAAGCCATGACATCAACTGTGAGACAAAAGTCATGTATTTTATTTATGGCCTTAAGCCATATATAGGGATGTTGTCTCTATTGTAAGCCTGGATTGCAAAACCTATGTAAAAGGCTGTTTGTACCTTTGTAGCATTAAAGGTCAAAAAAATCTAAATGAGGCCTAAATAAGAAACCAGCATTATGGTACTTCTATTCCAAGGATCCATACTAATGAACACAGTCACAAAATAACAGTAGCAGGGTACAAAAGTAATACCAAGAATGAGACAACCAACTCATAGTGCTGTTATAGCTAAGCACAACACCGTTTGACAAATTCTAGCCATATAACTTATTCTTTATTAAAAAAAAGATATATATAAAGGAGGCCAACATATTGATTGACTAAGCATGCTCATGACACGTATAACCTAGTCAGAAAGTTATCTAGGTGCAGATACCTGTGCAAGAAGTCCCTATATACATGAGGCAGGACTATTAAATGAATAAACTTGGCACTGGGACACTTTAGGGCCACACTTTGTGCAAGTAGATGATAAATCAGAATCAATGAGATGAGGATTGTACAGTAAATGTGTAGGTGGTCAAACTAGTCAAATGGACATGGCACCAGTTCAGGCACCACCCAAGTGAGTTGCCCATGAGCATTTGAGTTTGTACATATATGTTTTGGGTAGTTTGGTGTATCATACATGTCATATGTCAGACTTTAGTAGGTTGTGTATGGTATTTAAAAAAATTTAGTGCATGTAATTGGTACAAGGTACGCAGTGGTTAAGTAGTTGCAACCACTTGCCCACAATGCTCATTGTATATATTTCATATTAGACCAGTCTGGTTGTATTGAATGAAGAGACAAGATCCGTTCATCCATGCATTAGAGTTGAGTTGTGTGGTTGTGTCCATCAAAGAGATTATACGTATATGTTGTAACTGGTTCACAATGTACATCTTGATGAACATAAACGAATGAACTTTGCTGTTTTATTTTCCATTGTTGTTCGCTTCTTCCTTGTTCTTGTTATCTTTTGCTTTAGTTTGAGGAATACATAAAATGTACCGCAAGATGATATTTCATGACATACGCAGATAAAATAGTGCTGTCTTGTTTTCAACCTAGAAATCATGTGCTTGAATTTTTAAAGGAATGAGGGTAAAATTGTATACAGAAAAAATTTAATGCAAATTACTCCCATCAACTATACACCCATTCAGATGGTTTGAATTTCCAGATCAAATTTGGTGGTATCATTCGTTATTAACATCAGGAAAACAGAGAACCTAGATAGCATGAACACAATCAGTAAATGCTTCAAGTCCATGTTAGAATAAATCAGGCATTTACGTATGATATGCAAATCAGCATATCAGATTAGTTGTTATGTTAATACTGACAGTTAATTTTATCTGTTCGGCAGTTATCTATTCTGAATATGTAATGTGCTATATATTCATGTGATACTACAATATGAAGGTGTGCCTGTGTAATGAATTTTTTATGGTATCAGAGCTTGTTTAATAAAATTCAGTTTGATGTGTGCACTTGATGAGTTGGTTAAGACAGCCTCCCTCCTGATTCTGTGTGAGAGGCATCTTAGTCATATTATCACGCAAATCCACAAGCTCTTGTTGGCAATCGAATCAGCCTAGATATAGATTTTCTAAGTCTACAACGCCCTAGACCCGCTGCCAAGCATTGAATGGCCGAAGGAAAGAAATGTCCTCCGTGCCAATCTCCAGTAGGGCTGGTTCCGAAAATAAAATTGGTTTTTTGAGATAAGGGTTAGAGAAGATGCGAGAAGAGAAGGAAATTACTGAAAGGAATGGGAAAAGAGGCTCAAAGCCTGAAATACGGGGGTGATGGACAGGAAGCACGACACAACTTTCACTCGAACCAACAACAATCAAAACAATAAACTTTTAACAGAAACCGACACTAAATCCTCTCACTTGCGTAACCTCCAGGGGTACTCCAGAATTAATCCTTTACCAACAGCTAAATCCAGAAACGAAATTCAAGCCGTATGAAAAAGTGACTAACTTAACAGAAATAACATGATAGAAGGCATACACAAAGACAGAAGATTCAAGACTAGAACCAAAAGTCCGTGTTTAGGAAGCAGATTTCAAGATATACAGCTGCTTTTCTAGCAGAGATTGTCCATCCTTAGTTACAGAGAAAATTCTAGTTTTTATAGAGGATAACTTAGCATTGAATGTAGAAGGTTCCCTTGATCTACCATGATCGGACGGCTCAGAGCGCAGCTTCGGGGTTGTTTGAGCAGTTAATGACGGTTTTGGGCAGCTTTCGCTGTGCTTAGGCCCGCCTGGAGTTTCGCTCCACAACTAGAGCGAAAGCATCCCTTTGCTTTGCTTAGTCTTCAACTTACTTTCTGGCCAGCTTTCGCTCCACAAGTGGAGCGAAGATGCTTTCGCTCCACAAGTGGAGCGAAAGCACCCTTGGCCTTACACTTTTGCGCTTTTACTTTGAGTGTCGCTCCACTGGTGGAGCGACAGGGATTTTCGCTCCACTGGTGGAGCAACACTACGTTTGACTTTGACTGTCTTGCTTGCACTTTGACTTTGGTTTCCAAGAAGGGGCTTTCGCTCCCCTCGTGGAGCGAAAGTCTTTGGTCAGCGTGCACACTTAATTCTATGGAAGGCTTTCGCTCCACATGGAGTGAAAGCACTTTGTGCCTTAGGCAAGACAGTCAATTGCTTCCCCCTCCTTTAAGAGGAATTTTCGCTCCACAACTGGGAGCGAAAACACTTTCGCTCAACCAGTGGAGCGAAAGTGCCCCTTCCTTGCATTCAAAAGGGAAGCATGCTTTGTAAATTATTTAAGTCGCCTGAAACTGTCACCATACGTGCAGAGGGAAACGAAACTACAGAAAACACATTTACAACATCGCTCCATGCTAAAACGTTCACAATTTTGCATGCGAAACGACAGGAATGCAGAAAAATCAGAGAAACCATAGGACTTGAAATAAAACAGCTCTAAGTAAAAGGAGACAGTTGGTGAAAACACAGCAATTATAACATCTTAACCATTTTCGATGGGAAAAGAGAAGTTTTACAATGATTAATTCCCAAAACTGCATACAACTTAAAATTTTACAAAATGTGGCAGGAAAGCCAACAACTCCATACAAGAAAATGGGTGCTACACAAATGTTAGGCTTCCTTGTGTTATTGTTTTACATTTTATTTCCATAAGAACACTAGGCATTCAGTTTTGTGCCACATGATGATGATGAGGGTCCCGTATGAGTCGAGATCATTTCCCTTGGTAGGTTCATTATTTTCCTTCTAGAAGAACGCCACCAAATCAAAGCTTAACCTCCCACGTGGACTATCATGGTGGAGCAAATCAAACCCGTGAAGATAGTTGTGACTGCGAAACTTGCCAACATTGAGCACATTCTGAAGTTGAGATTCAAGAATTATCCCAAGAGTAACCCCTTTACCTCCATCCTTCATGACTTACACAGCTACAACATCTTCAATGTTGATGAGGACGCCTGGAAGCTATAATGCAAGGTCACCAACCATGACTTCAACACCCATTCTCTGCAAAATTTTGCCATTGTTGTCATCAAAGAAGACATGGATCAACTACTCTCCATTTGAAGATCACGCAACAGGGCCCTTCAATCAACAACATATGCAAAGTTCCCTTCAAGATTGAGACTGGCAATCCTGACACCTCACTACCATCATCGGTGCTCATGCAAGCCATGGGTATAACATCCAAGTTAAGCTCCATGAGGTCCACACATCCTGTCCGCCTGGTGTGGAAGGCCAAGAGGATGCTCAACCTCAACTCCAAGAGACGTCTTACGGAGGCCATTAAGGTGGTGCACAACTTTGTTGTTGGCTTCATCTGGCGATGGAGAAGTGATATGACTGCCAATGCCAAAATCTTAGAGGACCTGCAGTCGAGTTTCACATTGAAGATCGTGGACATCGAAGGCATGTATCAACCAGAAGAATTTGTGTGGGATATCATCAATTTCATCTTGGTAGGGAGAAACAGAATGTCCTCGACTATGGTCTAGTTCTTTTGTCTGCTCACCTCTCATCCCCACATCAAACAAACGATCTACAACAAAGCCACCTCCCTCCACACCAAACAAGGTAGAATTGAATAAAAAAAGAAAAAAACATCAGGTAATGGTGGGTTTTCGTTTTCTTACAAGGAGCTGCAGAGAATGCATTACCTGCATGCAACAATCTGGAAGTCGATGCAGCTCTATTCTCCCATTTTGGTGGACACCAAGCATGCCCTCCAAGACGATAATTTATTGGACAAGATGTTTGTAGGCAAAGGAACACATGTGACATACCATCTCTATGCCATGGGGAGAAGAGTCCATCAAGGGATCCAACTGCCTGGAATTCAAGCTAGAGAGGTGGTTGGACGAATGGGGCTCCTCCTTCCCACAAAACGCATTCAAGTACGCGGTGTTCCAAGGTGGCGTACGTGTGTCTAGGCAGAGACATGGCATTCTGTTAGATGAAGTACATTGCACCCTTGGTCATTGGTCATTTTAGGTTACAGCTCATCAATTGCGACATTAGCCCAAAGCTCGTTCAGTGCCTGGCCACGTGCATGCTAGGTGGGTTTCCCATTTTGGTGCAACGGAAGATTCGGCCTGAGTCTTAACTACAGCTGAACCATAATTTTGGGAATTGATTTGTCGTGGCCTTGAAGATCATCTAACAACTTGCATGTTTTGTTGTTATAAAGGACAGTTGTAATTTTAGTGCAGGAAATTAACCAATAGCTCAGACATAGACCTCCCCTGGGGAGTAGCCTACGGAACATGTTTTAGACATCTTCCTTTTGATGATTGTATGCATAGAGGAAATTAAAATGGCATGTCTTTGACCAAATGACAAAAAAAAAAGTTCTAAAAAGAAAAAAGAGAGAAGAAAAAAAAGAAGAGAGGAGAGTCAAGCTTCTAAATAGTCTGTTGTCATTTATTTATAAGATTCTTGCTCAACCCAGTTTGGGTTGTGATGTGGTATATTGTCCGTTCCAATTCTGTAACATTTTCTATTACTAGCAAGACATTTATAGCCCTGGAGGTGAGTAGAAGTGTAGAACAAGGAGCAAGGACTTTATGCTTGTTCCAATTGTCAACATGCAACAAATTCTTTTGCATGGTTCCTATAAGGCAATTGTCTGAAAGATTGAGGCAAGAAATATTGGAGAGGAGAGTAATTGCAGAAGGCATGCTGGACTACTTGCTACCAAAGTATAGTTGGTGTCAAGTCCAGTTCCATTGATATTTTGTGGTCAAGTATCTTGAGTAGAGTAATTGTTTGTGAAAGTGTTTTGGTCAAGTTCAGTAAATTCAGTTATCTTGATGTTGTATCTTGATGTTGTATCTTGTGGTCAAGTCTAGTGGTGAGTCTTAACTGTCCAGAAGAGTACTTTATCCAAGAGCAAATGTCCTCAACTGAGTCCATGTTTGCAATGCAACGGTGCAACCTATGTCATTGATCACTATGAATAGCAGGCTGTGGGGTCCACTCACCTATTTTTGTGGAGCATTCGTGGTGAGTGGATGTTCATGTGTAGGAGGCATAAGCATGAGTCACTATATGCATTTGTTTTGTATTGTTTTCTATATGAATAAAAGGGAAATTCCTATATTTTAGGGATCTTCCTGACTTTTAGGAGGTAGTACAGAGTTTTGGAGTGGCTCTAGTGATTCCCCTAGATGTGTTCTAGTCTACCTTGGCTTTCGTTTGGTGTAATTCAGAGTCATAACGGAGATTTTAATAAATGCGTTAGAATTTTGAAAAAGGATCAATTATTACACGAGTTAGGAAAAGAAAAAAGTAAAAGGGGTGGTTGTATAAAAGGGGAGTTTTGGAAGTAACATAGGAGCTTTTGAACATTAAGAAAAAAAACTATTCTACAGTTTTGGGTGGTGGCTGTGCTTCAGCAGCTAATTGGCAGATTCAAGGATGAAAACCTTCAAATCTCAGTTGGCAGATTTGAGGACAAAAACCTTCGAATCTTAATTTCAGATCTTTGATTTCAGCTAGCAGATTTATTACTGGAACTACATTATGCATTCAGAGGAATTTAATTGGCAACTAGTGGCTGTTTGGCTCTTCTATTGTAATATCTCTACATTATTCAGTGGATGCAATTACCAGGTGCATGCCTTTCTGTTTATTGTTCTATTTTTATTTCTGTGAATCTCCATGTATTGTCTCCTATTGAAATAATAATAAAAAATGATATACATATACACTGCTGTTCAAAACTTCTATGGCTGGGAATTTTGGGTGTTTTGCTTTGGAAATTGCATGTAGGGTAGGGATTTTTACAGTGGTATCAGAGATAAGTTCCTGCCAGCCTGAGGGGTTATAAGAGTGTTGATTCTTGAATGTCACTTAGTGAAAGAGAAATAAGATAGTAGCAAAGAGAAATAATAATCTCATTCATCCATGTATTGTCTCGTGTTGAAATAATAACAAAAAAGGAATATATATACTTACTGTTGTTTGAAAATTCCATGGTTGGAAATTTTGGGTGTTTTGTTTTGGAAATTGCATGCTAGTATATATTTTGGGTAGGGATTTTTACAAAGCATATAGATTGTTTTATTCCTTTCAGGAGATCTTGTGTGAGACTGGACAGATGTCCTTTGAACATCTGCTATCACAAGGATGCTTAGATCACTTGATATTTGAGGCTCGTTGTCAAGTTCGTCATTTCAAGCGACATCTAAATGAAGGATATGAAGGTAATACAAAAGACAACCCAAAATGGAAATGTTGTCGATGAAATACACGTTCGATCAATGGATCTTTGCCGTAAAGATTGTTGTTTGGTATTTGAAAGTTCAATCGAGATTTTTTTTGAGCTTGCTAGTTTGGGCGAAGTTCATTACTTGGACAATGTGGGATTCAAAATCCGGAGATTGGTCCAGCTTGTGGTGCACACAATTCAGAGTTTAGTTGAGACTTTGGTCAGCTTGGTTTTTTGCTTGAACGGTACAGAGTTCAGTGCATTGGTGTTGCAAAATCTGGAGTTCAATCTGGTTTTTGATTTTACCAAGTTCGATGGTCACTTACAGCTTGCTTCTTGTCAAAGTCTAGAATTCAGTTTAGCACTTTGTTTCATTTTTAGAAGTTTCTGAGTTGAATCTCCAATTTCAGTGTTGTGTTTTTGTATTAAGTATTGTTTAAGTGTGATAGTAACACCTCCATAATTCACTGTTTTGTATATAGTGAACATTGTCCAGAATGTAACAGCTTCATGTTGGAGTTTGTTGTTTGGAACTTGACACCAGTTTGTTGTCTGTATTAAGCATCATTGCCTAGTTGACTTGGCAATTGCAGTGGTTGGTTACCCATGCAGTTCGGTGAGATGGAATGATGGCAACAGGACTCTCTAGTAGATGCATGGTTGTCATAAGACCCATTGTGGCAGACAGTTAGCACTAAGACCTTATAAAAGCATGCTTGTGCATGAGTTAATGACTAAACCTTTTTGGAGTATCGGATTTAGTGAATTTAATTTTTTTTTTCTCGGGAGGAAGGTGTTGTGGCCTCTCCACAACTATCCCCAAGTCTTGAGGACCCACCTTTTGTTTTGAGATTTTGGGGGTCTTCATGTGCTTTAAGTGCTAATTTTGTTAGGTCCTCTACCCTTGAAGGTTTAAAGGTTCCTCATGTTGTTTGGTCTGTTCTTTATTTTCTGTTTGTTGGATATTTTTGGGTGTTGTTTGGAGTTTATAGTGTGGAGATTAGATGTGTTAGTGCTTGGGTTAACTTTAATTATTTTGAAATTAAATTCAAAAAATTTGAACTTAATCCAAAGCAAAATCATGTAAGTGTTTGCTTAAGCCATGTTTTAAAAAAAACTTTAAAATAAAAAATAATAATAAAAAATTAAAATATAAAAATATATTATTATTATATGTTTCATATATAATAATAATGATAAAAATAATAATAATAAAAATCAGTGTTCCACGGGGACGCGTCCCCCACCCGGGGGACGCGTCCCCGCTTTCCCACGTCCCCCGGGACGGGGGGACGGCAAGGGGGACGTTTCCCCCCGTCCCCCTTTTTGGAGGACGGCTGGGAAACGTCCCGAGGACGGCTGAGGCCTGTGGCCTCCCGTCCTCGGGACGTCCCCCTTTTTGGGGCATCCCCGGGGACGGCTGGGCCCCATGGGGGACGCTCGGGCCGTCCCCTCCTGTCCTCGGGACGTCCCCCTTTTTGGGGCATCCCCGGGGACGGCTGGGCCCCATGGGGGACGCTCAGGCCGTCCCCTCCCGTCCTCGGGACGTCCCCCTTTTTGGGGCATCCCCGGGGACGGCTGGGCCCCATGGGGGACGCTCGGGCCGTCCCCGGGGACGGCTTGGGCGTCCCCCATGGGGCCCAGCCGTCCCCCACGGCTGGGCGTCCCCACCAAGGGGAAAAAAGAAAAAAAAAAAAAAAATTTAACTTTTTAACTTTTTAAAAAGGGATGGGGTGGGACCCATTTTGAGTCTCACCCCCCCTCCAAAACCCTAAACCTAAAACTAAGTTATATAAAGTGAAAACAAAAAAGTAAAAACTACTTACACTCATTTTTCATTTTTCAAGAGTAGAAAAAGAGAGCTGGAGAGCAAAAGGAAAAAGCAGCAGTAGCAAGGGCAGCATAGCAGCAGCAGTAGGCAGCAAGGGCAGCATAGCAGCAGCAGTAGGCAGCAAGGGCAGCAAGGGCAGCAGCAGTAGGCAGCAAGGGCAGCAAGCAACAGCAGAAGGCAAGGGCAGCAAGCAAGGGCAGCAGCAGTAGGCAGCAAGCAACAGCAGAAGGCAGCAAACAACAGCAGAAGGCACTAGGTTTTTAAATTTTTTTTACCTCTTCCAAGCTGTTAGGGTTTTGAAGTTTTCAAATTGAAATTTTATATTTTAATTTCAAAAAAAAACATGGCCAGCAGTACATCAGGGTCTTTTGAGGTTGATTTGGAGGAGGAAAACCAAACTGAAAATCCAAACATAAACATGAATACTGCTGCTGTTAGGGATTCATCCTCTAACATCCAACCCCAAACTTCCAAAGGGGATAGCACTGCTTCTCAACCTAGTTTTGGCTGCCCATCTTTGTTACTTAAAGAATATGCCAAGGGTCCATTTAATATAAAAAAACCACTGCTGCAATTTGTAACTAACTGTGACCAAGGGAAAAAAATTTCTGGGGGCTCAAGAACATGGCTGTGTAATATTTGCAAAACTACATTTAAGGGCAGCTATATTAGGGTTGAGTCTCATCTCATGGATAAGGCAGGAACAGAGGTTAGGGCTTGCCAAAAAATGACCCGGGCACAAGTTAATGAAGTCCATAAGATTGTGCAAGAGTCTAGATTTAAAAATTTTGGTTTGTCTTCATCTACAGGCAGCCCATCATTTAGAGAGGACGTTGGGGCCTCCTTAGAACAGCCACAAGAATTAACCCAAACATCCAGTATGCCACCGCTGCCCTCAAAGAAAATGGGAACTGTAAGTGAAATGTTTAATGTGCAAGGAAGAGAATCAGTAGATGATGCTATAACAAAATTATTTTTCCCACATGGGATTCGTTTCCATATTGCATGCTCCCCCTACTTCAAGGACGCGGTAAGAGAAATAACCAAGGCGGGGACTTCATATCTACCGCCTGGAGAAAATAGGCTGCGTACCTCTCTTTTAGACAAACACTATTCCAAATGCGAGTGTGGTTATGGAGCGAGATGAGGAACACATGGTTGACTCATGGATGTTCTATCATCATGGATGGGTGGACTGACATTCGTCAACGTCCACTCATCAATATCATTGTCACATGTAAAGCGGGTCCCTATTTTCTCAAAGCCATTGATTGCACGGGAAAAAAAAAAGGATGCTGAGTTCCAGTTCCTTCAGTTGAAGGAGGCTATTGAGGAGGTTGGAGCCTCCAATGTTGTACAGGTAATCAATTCGATAATATTAATTTTTGTTTTACTTTAAGTTTTAAGTTTTAATTTTTTCAGATTTTTTAAAGAAAATTAAAATCTTTAAATTTTAAAATTAGTAAATTACAAATCTAGATTCTAAATGGCTGTTAAAAACTTAAATGAGACCATTTTAATTTTTTTTTGTACACTACAGGTAGTTACAGATGCAGCCCCTGTTTGCCAACGTGCAGGCAAAATGATAGAACAAGAATATAAACATATTTTTTGGACCCCGTGTTGTGTTCATGCATTGAACAATGCATTGAAAGACATTGGGAGGATAGATTGGGTGAAGGAGATGGTTGCACAAGCCAGAGATATGCAAATGTTCATTTGCAACCATCACACTTCGTTAGCCCTCTTTCGGTCCTTCTCAAAGAAGGAGTTCATCAAACCGGGAGACACTAGATACGCCACCTACTTCATTTTATTGGAGAGGATGATTGAGGTGCAAGATGCTCTACAATCCATGGTAGTATGCACGGAGTGGAAGAGGTGGCCAGAATCAAGGACGAGAGGAGGGCAAAAAAATTAGAGACAAAACATTGGATGATAGTTGGTGGTCTCAAGCCAAGTAAGAAACCAAAATGTTATTTTAATTTATGATTTTTCAATTTTCATTGTTTGTTTCAAATTGGAGTGCTCATATGACAATGTGACATATAAGTTTCTAAATTTTGTTTTTGATTTCTTGTAGGTATATTGTGTCTTTTGTTGCCCCTATTGTTGCTGTCATCAGATATGCTGACACAGATGCTCCTAGTCTAGAAGAAATATATGAGACTTTTGACAGCATGTTGGGGGAGATTAAAAAAGTCATTTCTGCTAGAGATCCATCCCTGTTATTCTATGAGGCCTACATCAGGCCTATTATACAGAGGAGGTGGGATAGGATGAACACCCCCCTTCATATGGTAGCATATGCAGTAAATCCAAAGTGGTATGTGCTTAGGCCTGGGAGAGTGCCTCCCCATGAGGATCCGAGAGGTGAGAGAAGGGTTTTTGGAGGCCATTAGAAAGATATATGCGAAGGAGGAGAGCTCAAATATTAGAAATGAGTGGCTCAATTTTGCTAATCTCGAGGGCCCTCACTTCAGCCACCCAGAGTGTAGGGAGGATAGGGCTACCATTGCCCAAAAAAATCCAAGGTTCCACGAGCCTGGGGGACGGGGGGACGCGGGGACGGGGGGACGGGTTTCCGGGGACGGCGGGGGACGGCAGGTCGATTTTAGGGGACGGCTCGGGGACGGCTGGGGGGGACGGCTGGTATAATACTATAAAAAATGAAATTTTTTAGAAATTTAGAATAATCTACACATTCAAAATTCTACACCCAACAAAAATGATATTTCATATTACTAATCAATTATGTAAGTGCAGCCATTCATATTCAGATTAGTTACTAACACATAAGTGCAGCCATAATTGAGTCATTTAACATTTTCATGTTCATATTAGTTACTAATTTGCAGCCATTTAATTGTTTCAAGTTCAACAACTATAACTTGAAGGTTCAGCCAAGGATATCAAGTGCAAACAATGTTCAAACAGTCATCATTTTAAGTAATAACAGTCATCATTTTTTCAGCCACCAATGTTCAAACAAAGACTGTCATGTTTAAAATTTTTCAGTCACTAACTGTTCAAATATGACAGCAATAAGAAATTTGAAATAGTCATAAGACCTCACAACGATAGGTTTAGACTTTTTGGTGAAACCAAATGCCAATTGGCTCCTCTTAGCAGTAAATATCCTATTTTTGGTTGCATTTTTCCATAAGAGGTCCAATCCATTCCTTGAGCAGCTTTGATTCTGGTTTATTCTTCATAGCAGCTCTCTAATATGATATTCATAGCTACATCTCTGCTCTTTATGGGGTCTCTTTCTTGTACAGGTTCAAAAATATTTATGTATGTTGCTTCATAGAAGCTTCAAGAGAATTAGAGCTAATGTATGTACATTATCAATAATTTGTAATGATGTCATTATGACATAGTAGAAACTATTAATTAATTCAATATATGTAATTTATATTGCAGTTCAGTTTATATTATCATTTTAATATCATTTAATGTTGGGAAAATGATGTATTTAGTCTGTATCATGTTAAATTGGTTGTCAAGAAGATATATAGTATATACATTATATTAATTTTATAAATTTAGTTAGATTGCTATTAAATTTATATAAACTTCTATTGTACAATAGTTAAACTGATCAAAATTTAATTTAGTTTAGACATTATATTTTCTTGGTTGGTAAATCTGTCACAGGTTGGGGTAACCTTTGGCTTAGCTTCTGTGACTGTCTCTTTCGCCAAATGTACTTAGGACTTGCATTTGGTCACATTTGTTGGGGTATGCAGCACCTAGGCTTAAAATGAAATGATTTTTAATTATGTGCACGAGACGAAGAATCTATTGCACCATAACTTTAAAAGCTCTAGCAAATACAAGTTTTACAAAATATGATGCATAGAGCTCTACTACTCTCTTTTGGAGGGTGGTTGTTTTAATGTTGATTCTAATTAAAAATTCCTGTCTTTTTCAGTATCATTAGTTCGAAATGTTTTGACATGGAGTGAACTTATAGAATATCGACATATCTAACTCAAATGGTATTGCAAACAAAAAATGTTTCCCAACCAATTCTTCATATCTAATTCTCCATTTCTGCATCTATGTGGCAGTGAATAGAGTGGCCTCTATCCATCTTGAACCCTCTTCACTATGCATGTTTCCCAACCAAGCCTATTTGGAATTTCTAGTCAACGTTGCCTATTTGGAAGTTCAAGCCAACGTTTTTGTATTCTCTTACAAAACAAATTTTCTCTATTAAATTGCAGGTCTAATAGCCTGCTGATTTTCAAAGGGAAAACACAATGGTTCTAGTTTTATCGATATTCACTTGCATTTCCACTTCTTTGAAAAATATTCTCAGGGCTTAAATTTTTTTTTTTTTCCCCTTTGGTGGGGACGCCCAGCCGTGGGGGACGGCTGGGCCCCATGGGGGACGCCCGGACTGTCCCTAGGGACGGCTGGGCGTCCCCGGGGACGGCTGGGCACCTTAAAAAGGTTCCCAACCGTCCCCGGGGACGCCCAGCCGTCCCCGGGGACGGCCCGAGCGTCCCCCATGGGGCCCAGCCGTCCCCGGGGACGGCTGGGCGTCCCTAGGGACGCCCCAAAAAGGGGGACGTCCCGGGGACGGGAGGCCACAGGCCTCAGCCGTCCCGGGGACGTTTCCCAGCCATCCCCCAAAAAGGGGGACGGGGGAAACGTCCCCCTTGCCGTCCCCCGTCCTGGGGGACGTGGGAAACGGGGGGACGCGTCCCCCAGGGTGGGGAACGCGTCCCCGTGGAACACTGAAAAAATCCCATTGGATGGTGGCAGCTATATGGGGACAGCACACCTAACTTGAAATATTTTGCAATTAGGGTTCTTTCACAGGTTGCTAGTTCCTCTGCTGCTGAGAGGAATTGGTCTACATACAGCTTTATCCATAATGTGAGGAGGAATAGGCTTACCTCTCGCAGAGCGGAGAAGCTAGTTGCAGTGCATAGCTCTCTTCGTCTTCGTGAGAGAGTTAAGCCAGAGTACAAGCAATCTCCAGCTACACGATGGGATGTTGATCCAGAGGATGCAGGACAAATTGATGAGGATGAGAGTCATGAGGGGTTGGTTGGAGTTTCATTGGAGGATCTTCACTTAGATGATGAGGGCATCTCATCAAATAGTGATACAGATTTTGATAGTGATAGCCCAACAGAAGTTCCATAGGAGTTCCATTACATTGTATACTCTTTTAGTTTTGAGTTTTTTTTGTTGTAAATGAGCATTGATACTATGAGTATTTCTGATTTTTGATTGTTGTCATATTTGAACAGTTAGTGATTGAACAGTTTTAAAAATGACAGTCTTTGTTTGAACATTGGTGGCTGAAAAAATGATGACTGTTATTACTTAAAATGATGACTGTTTGAACATTGTTTGCACTTGATATCCTTGGCTGAACCTTCAAGTTATAGTTGTTGAACTTGAAACAATTAAATGGCTGCAAATTAGTAACTAATATGAGTTTTTTTTGTTGTAAATGAGCATTGATACTATGAGTATTTCTGATTTTTGATTGTTGTCATATTTGAACAGTTAGTGATTGAAAAGTTTTAAAAATGACAATCTTTGTTTGAACATTGGTGGCTGAAAAAATGATGACTGTTATTACTTAAAATGATGACTGTTTGAACATTGTTTGCACTTGATATCCTTGGCTGAACCTTCAAGTTATAGTTGTTGAACTTGAAACAATTAAATGGCTGCAAATTAGTAACTAATATGAACATGAAAATGTTAAATGACTCAATTATGGCTGCACTTATGTGTTAGTAACTAATCTGAATATGAATGGCTGCACTTACATAATTGATTAGTAATATGAAATATCATTTTTGTTGGGTGTAGAATTTTGAATGTGTAGATTATTCTAAATTTCTAAAAAATTTCATTTTTTATAGTATTATACCAGCCGTCCCCCCCAGCCGTCCCCTAAAATCGACCCGCCGTCCCCGGAAACCCGTCCCCCGCCGTCCCCGGAAACCCGTCCCCCAGGCTTGTGGAACCTTGATAAAAATAAAAATGAAACTAATGCTTATATATGGTAGGTCTGTAAACAAAAAAAACTATAAAAAAAAAAAAAAAAAACTATAATATATATGCATATACATGTATATTATAAAATTAAAAAATAAATAAATAAAAAATATAATATTAGTATTACTATTACTATGCATTTCCCATATGTAATAATAATTAAAAAAAACAATCAAGTTAGTTTGGTTGCGTTTATCTTTCGCAAGTTTTGTTTTGTTCTTTTTAGTTTGGTTCTATTATTTTTAGAATGTAAGTTTTGATTCATTTAAAGCTTATCTTTAATGTTGAGCTCATATAGCTATGTAGGATTTTGATTTTAGATTTTAATGATTTTTAACTTTCGTTTTGTTTTGCAGTTTATAACAAAAGCTCTGATGGGCAGTGGAGACCACGCGTGGACCAATGGATGGCTTCCAATACAATGAGAAGAGGAGGCGGCAGTTACAGAGGAGTGGATAACGCATGCTATTATCAAGAAGGCGTTTCAAAAGATAATAGATACAGGGGAAAGGAAAAGCTTCAGAAACTTTTAAATACAGGATTGAAAATGAAATGAAGGGGGGGGCTTTTAGGGTTGGAAATTTTGGAAAAACAGGTTGCAAATGGAAAGCCGGACCTGTCTTTGTAAATGTTTTCTTCCATCATTCTGTTGGATGAGATTATGCTCTATGATGCCTTTAATAGAAGTTATCTTCTGCATTTTAGTGTGTTTACTGAAAATCTATTGCATGGCAATGTATTAAAGTTCTGCGGATTTTTAATGCAAGTTTGTTTGGTTAAATCTGTTTAGCATTTTAATATATTGATTTTCCTTGCAAGATAGCACCTCATTAGAGGCTGGATTGCGTAAACACGGATCCCCTCAATGCTGGTTTCATTTGCAGAAGATTAACACGTAGGGTCTGTGGAATGTCTTATTGCAACGCTTTATGTCAGTTTAGTTTCATCTTATTTTGTTTTTATCTTTCTTCTTTTACCATATCTTTTTCATTTGTTTTAAAAGGACTTTCAAAATAAAATAAAATGAAAAAATCAGAAAATATAAAATACAAAAAAAAACAGAAACACAGGTTTGAAGAATAAGCTTCAAAGTTTTATCTGAAGCAAGAACGTTTTTGTCTGGACTGAAAATCCATATTCTAAAATCCTTCAAAGTTCACAATTTTTTGCAGGAATTTCAGTTTCAGTTGTGCAAGAGTTGCTATTTCGAATTTGTTTTTCAAGAAATGAATTATTCCTCTTGGATGAAAGTTTTAATTTCATTTACAGGGGCATGATTTATGAAGCATTGTTTTTAAGAAGGGCTATGTTCTCTAAATAATAAATTAATTTCTATCATGAAAATTTTAATTTCATGATAAGGGGTAATTTATTGGCATCTTAAAGGCCTTTATAGTAAAAGCAGTAAATTGACTCATTTCATGAATACCACAGTCTCATTGAAAGGAGGTGATTTATAGAACATTTCAAGCAATCAACTAACTCTCTTTATGGAAACCATATTTCACTAAAGACAGTTATTCCATAATGCAAACCAAAAGGCTTTCATAGCTACATAAGAGGAGTCCCTCCATCATTTTCAAATTCACACCTTGAAGCAGGTTTCATTTTTTTATTCCATATCTAAAGCAAGTTTGATTTTATTTTAAGACAAAGGCAAAATTTCATTGTTATTTAAAGTTCTTAATACTAAAGGGAGTTTTGCAAGTTCTTGTCTTAATGCTTTCGGAGTTCAAGGTTTAGGTTTTATTTTCAAGCTATAAGTTATTTCCCCTGGATGAAAATCTCAATTTCATAAAGTGGAAATGATTTGTGAGGCAATTTTAGAAGGCTATTTTCTTAAAGTATAAATTACCTGCCTCTGTGTGAAAACTGCAATTTCATAAACAGGGGGTAATTTATTCAGCAGTTCACAAGCTTTTACATTAAAAGCAATAAATTGATTCATTTCACGAAAGCTACAGTCTCATTGAAATGAGGTGATTTACTGGATATTTCAAGCCTTCTATTAGCTCTCTTTATGAAAACTCATTTCATTAAATATAGTTATTAATAAAGCACATCAAAGGCTCTCATAGCTACAGGGTTGGCTATTCAATATTATTCCTTTTTCCATTTTCGAAGCAACTTAAAAGGAATTCACTTATCATTTTCAGATTCACTATTCTGAAGCAGATTTCATCTTTTATTTCATGTTTGAAGCAAGTATAATAAAAGGATAAAATTGACTAAAACTTGCTTAATACAGAGAGATAAAATCTATTAAAAGCTTCTCAAGATAAAAGGAATTCAATTCCCACATCATGGTCAAGTGAGGGCTAAATCACAGTTATCCTCTACACAAGTTTCATGAACAGTTATAGCACAGCATAACAAAGCGACCCCAGCACAGGCCCCTTGTTAACAGTTCTTTTGCAGAGCCCTAAGGTATTCCATGCACACATTAAAGTAAAAGGAACCTTGGAGAAGTTTATACTTCTTTGCAAGAGAGGGTTTTTTAACAAAATCCTAACTGTGAGTGTGGTTTTGCACTTGGGCAAAATTAGCACTCAACAGAAGGGGGTTGGAATAAATTAGGCATTTAGGTATGATGTCTGGCAGTTGTCTATTCTGGGTGTGTAATGTGCTATATATTCATGCAGGACTATAATATGAAGGTGTGCCTGTGTTATGAATCTTTCACTAGTTTTAGTATGAGAGGTGTTGAAACACACCTAACAGCAGCAATGTTGACTGCTAGTTTTGCAACCCATGAATATTGGTAAAATTATATCAATTACATACTTTTGCAACTATAATTGAAATATTTTTTTCAATAACAAATAAGATGCTCATGTTTACTTAGAGAGGTCCTTTGTGAATGCAACAAGCCTACCCTATGGCCCTCGACGGAAATCTAGACCTTAATGAAAAGCTCGAGGTGAAAGTGAAATTAGAATCAAGATCATGAAGTTTGAATTACACCAAGTAAACATTGAAAGCTTTCTGTAAGTGTATAATATAACATATGAGCCAAAATAATGCCACTCATATATCAAGACCACAATACGTGTTCGTTGTACATTTTTACCAATGTTTATGATCAAGCAAAAACACCTTTTGACAAATTCTAGCCATATGATATTCTGTAATAGAGAAAAGATAAATGTAAAGCAGAGCAACCAAGGTTGTCAAGGTGCTCAGATGTAAGGTATGCAACGTGTGGATATAGAGAACCCAATGGGGACCCCCAAAAACTGGGGTAGGGAGGTTCATCGGTACTAGGGGTATGCAGGGTGCAAATGTATGCAAGGTGGGAAGGTACACAAGGTTCACACTTTGGAAACTTGGGTATGTTGTAATTAAATAATAAAGGTGAAACATGAGCTTGAGTATGCTGTAATAAAATCATAAAGTTAAAAACTGAGTCTTGTCATTAGTCAGCACATACATGTGAGTCAGCAAGCTAGGTGGGCTCCAATGAGCCATTTTGGATCGACTAGAGTTAAACTTGTTGGAGAATATTACATTATTTGGTACATGCTAATGTACCTCCTTGGTACAATCTTGTAAATATTAGATTTGGGTTGTGCCCTAGAGTAGAGTGTGAGTAAATATTTTATGTAATGTAATAATATGCAGGAAATGCACGAGTGTCATGTAAATGGGTGTGCAAGAGTAATGTGTGTAAATGTGCACAAGTGTCTCATATGTTAAGTGTGCAAAAGTGTTCTTAGATTAGGATGTGTTATGTGAAGAGCCATGTCCAAGTGTGCATACAAGATAGTGTCATGTGTATGCAAGTATCAAGTAGAGAAACCAAGAGTCGTGGGACTTGGCATAAGGAAAGGAAGAATCAAGTAACCAAAGAATCATCCTACAATGGCTATATATTACTCCAAAGAGAGGCATAGAGATATAGTGAACATAGCAAGCATCACTTACATAGCGATCATAGAGAGCATTGTAATCATCTTGTAATAGAGTTTTGTGATAAAAAGGAGTAATAAAGTTTGCAAACATTCAAGCAACTAATATTGTAAGTTGTGCTACATGTCTTGTACATGTATGATTCAGGCTATTTACATTCATATTGCAGCTTATTAATGAATGTTATTTGATATATTATTAGCCTTGACATTTACATATTAGTTGTCTCATATTATTCTGGTTACATTATTATTTGATCTTATTATATTTGATCCTATGAATATTTATCTTGTGAGATTTACATTAATATTAAGGCTTCAAAAGCCATCAGTGGTATCAGAGCTACAACAAGAAGTTACTTGCACAAGATTTGTTTAGCTGCAAAATCAATTTGTGTCCAGTGTAACAAAATTGGTTAGAGTCTGTCTACTTTAAAGGGAGTTAGACCTGGACTCTATTGGACAATTGAAGAAAGCAGAAAGCTAGGGTCTTTCCACAGTTGCAAAAACAACTAGTGAAGACTAGGACTCAGCTAGGGTCTTTCCACTAGGTTGAAGGATAACCAATGAAGACTAGGACCCATATTTGGGCGAATCAACTTGAAGATAGTTGATTATTCAGGGAAATAGCCAACCCTGACATTGATAGGAAACTTTCAGGGACAAAAATCCCTTTGACATTGATATTTCTCTAAAGGGAGAGTAAGTATTGATTGATAGAGGCAGAACCAACTCAGGAGACAGTTGGTCATTTAGGAAAGAGCCATCTTGACATTGATAAGGATTTTCAAGGTCAGACAAATTCCTGACAACTGATTTCTATCAACACTTAGAAGAAAGTTGAAGGAAGTTGGTACAATCAAGCTATCTTGTTTGGAGCATTAGGGAATTTTATAGTCACCTTGACATTATTGGGTTCTCTAGTAAGGAGGAGAATCATATTGAATTCTTAGGTCGCATCTGAGAAAGCAACCTAAGATATTGCTACAACAGAGATCTAGTCATCAAAAAGTGAGAATCTTCCTACAACAAATAGAGAAGACTTTCATCTTCAAGTGCGAGAGAAAGCAGAAAGCTTTCATCAAGCAGGGATTGATTTAAGTTGCAGAATATTATAGATTCAAGTCTTGAAGAGAGATCTTGACAAAGATAGATCGAGGTTACCTATTCTAAGATTCTATTTGGAATAGAATGCGGTCTACAAGAAGATTCAGGTCTTGAAGATAGACCTTGACAATTGGCTTGACATTGGAAGCCATATAAAAGTTTCAGTAAATCAGAGATAGAGAAGATTTCAGGTCATATAGACCTTGACGATTGGTCCAAGAGAAGAGGCCAATATTATAGGATTGAGACCCTTCAAAGAAAGAGGTCCATTATGAAGATTTGTGGCCCTTATTAGTAAAAATAAAAGAGGCCATAGTTGATTTATAAACCCCTTATCAAGGAGAGAAAGGAGGTTTAAATACAGAGATAAGATATGTAGGTTTCAGAGAAACCGATAAAGAAAGTTTGTAATAGAGAAAAGGAGTCATAAGAAGAAAGGCTAGAGGCACAGAGAACCAGCGAAAGAAGGCTCGCAGATTCAGGAAAGAAGGCACAAATACCGGTGAAAGAAGATTAAAAAAAAGGCTTAAAGAAAAGAAGCCTAAGGCAATCAGCAAAGCAAGGACAGTATGTGAATGTTGAAGGCATATCTCAACGACAGCCATTGAAGGCAGTGATGCAATAAAGCATCAAAAGAGAATACAATGGTGGAAGCCACCTGACCAAGCATTGGAGCATTAAAGTGGAATTTAGTAAAAGAGGAGCCACAGTCGTCAAGGGTGAATACATCTAAGAAAGCCTGTAGAGAGTACGTCTAAGAAAGCCTGCAGAAAGTTAAAAGTTTTCAAGTTTGTGAATAAGGAATCTCTAAAGCTTGAAGCCGTGAAGAACACCTGAACCTGCACCAAGAAAAGAAGAAACATCATGGTCAATGGAACAGCCATCAATGAAATAATAGCCAAAAGCTCTAAGTAATAAAAGAGCCATTCCAACCTGAAGAAGCAATGAATGTGCAAACAGAAATCGAGCAACGCGCAAGAAGAATCCAAACAAAGTGCAAGCAGAATTCTAGCAACGTGCAAGCAGAATTCTAGCAACATGCAAGCAGAATTCTAGCTACACGAAGGCAAACCAAAGTGCATGAAGCGCCACGAGCAACCGAAATGCCATCAGCAAGCGAAGACCCAAAGTCGAACTAGAGCTCAGCAAGCGAAGATCCAAAGCCGAACCAAAGCTCAACAAGCAAAGATTTGAAATCGAATCAGCACTTAGCAAGCGAAGCTCCAAATCCAAACAACGATCAGCAAGAGAAGCATCGAACCAGTTCTTGGTAGAGTAGCGCCAACAAAGCTCATCTCAAAACATCAACAATCGGCACCCTAAACATGGTGCCAACAAAGCTCATCCCGAAAAACGAATGGAACCAATTTGGAACTCAAAAGGCGTGTAGACATTAGAGAGGGAAGGTTGAACAATCTTTTCTCTAACACAAATACACGATTCAAGAGAGTTGTTCAGAGCATGATTAATGATTGAGCATTACATTTTGTAACGCTAGCTACGACACTTGCCATGAATAATTTGAAAGGTCAGACATCAATAGGTTAAACGTCTAAGATGCATGCGTTTTAAAGAGGAACGTTTGATTTGGCAAAATGTATCATTGTAAAGTTAGAACCATCATTCGCACACCAGCTAGAGGAACGTGTAAGATATATTGGCAAAATGTTGAGTGGAATTGGCAGATGTTCGTGCCACATCTAAGTCATATGTTTCAAAGGTAGAATATCAAGAGATTAATCAGGTGAAATGTCTAAAGCAATCTTGAATTGAAACGTCTCAAAGAGCGCTCAATATAGACCTTCGCACAAAGCGTATTGGAACACACTTCAAGGCAGTTTGAATGCAGAGTGAAACGCCTGAAAATTTTCAAACCACGCCTAGTAAGGTATTATTTAATTTAGGGTTTTCACAAAGGAGTTATAAGATCATTTAATATTAGATTTTTATAAAGGATAATTTCCTCCCGTCATTCAGTTCATCAACAAAAGGCCTTTATCATGAGTGAATTCATTAGATTTTTGGTTAGAGAAAGCTCCAGGGATGGATTTATTTATGTTAAAAAAATATTTTTTAACAGACTCAGATCTAGGGGATATCAAATTTATTTTCTCCTGCCCTTGTTTGAGAAAGTTAAATTTGATGGTAGGCCTTCTCTTTTGGCAAGAGTTCTGGAGCGAGCAGCACACAGACATGGAACCTAAATAAAAATAGTTCCTCTAACTTTGAAGATGGACAACTGCAGTTTTGTCAAAGATCTTCGAATCGGCACAGATATTACTTCTCCAATGTTCGAAAAATGGAGAAAATATAGAGAGCTCAAGCACATTGCTCGAGGCATCGTCTCTTGGAGGAACCAAAAACCTCTTCGATATTATCTTTGTAAAAACAAAATTATTTGAGGGACTTTATTTCCCACCTTGTATTTTCGCCTTTTTTAATGTGTTTCTTCTCTTTTTTGGGTGGGTGTTTCTTGGGGGTTGAGCCTGGTACTTCTTTTCACTCTCTTGGTCTATAAACCTGCGCTTTGTAACAATGCTTGGGTGTTTTTATCCCACATGCATTACTCTTTGGCTCCCCCCTAGAGTTAGGTCTTTATAAAGAGAGGTTGTACCTCTTCAAAGCTTACTCTCGAAGTTTTGTAGATGTATCACTTCCTTTTTTCAGAATAAAAAATTGATCAAATGTTTTTTTCTCCTTTCTTAACTCTTTTTAAAGTTTATAATCCCTCTTTTTTCTTCCTTCCGTTTTCTAATACGTTTTTGTTGTCGGTATTATGCTCTTCACCTGCGCGTAATGCGATCTGGTGAACCAGAAAGCCTGCAGCACTAGGAGTATGCTCTTCACTTGCGCATTTGCAATCTGGTGAATCACAAACTAGTTTACGTTTTTAGAGTACTGCTTCGCCATGTTTCTTTTTTCATTAATAGATTTAGGCTTTTACTTTTCTATGTCAAAAATGCGACTGACAAAAGTGCAAGTAAGAGTTTCTATTAAGTGTTTTAGGTTTAGGCTATTTATTTTTCTAGTTTTTATGACTTTCTTCTTATTCTCTTATTTATTTCGTTTTTTGAAAAGTTAAAGGTTGTCCATGAGGCTATTTTGACTTGCCAGACTCAACTCAACTTGCGAACTCAGGCATTCACATGACTCATGCCAGTCTCGGCATACGATCTTTTGCATCTTGAATTCCCTAAGGTTATTTCTATGTACTCAAGATACAAACAATCAACACTAATGTCATACATGAGGCATGCAAAACATGCTATTTTACCTGCATAAAACAAGATGTCCTCACTTAGTGGTGGGTACAAACTCCTACTGTTCTTCTAAAAGACAACCTGAAATACATCTCCATCCATAACCATTGGACTTTTACATTAACACAAATATGCTACTAAACAGTGTTACCGGGTTCGCGCACCCATACCCGTGCCTGTGCCCGCACCGGGAACAGTGTTACCAGGTTTGCACACCCTGCAGGCCAAGTGTGTGAATCCGTACCCGTGCCCGCAACGAGTGCATGGGTGCGGTGTTGATTCGGCACCCGGACGTGCAGCCCGGTCGCACTCAACCCAAAAGGGCGTAAAATATTTAGAAAAACCATAGTAGTCAAACTCTTTTGGACTCCCGAGTACTCCTCCGAGTCCGAGTCCGAGTCCGAGTGGGCTCAGCCGTGTCGAGCCCACTCCGACTCCTTTTTTTTTGGACTCCACCGAGTCCGGCCGAGTCCTGGGCCGAGTCCGAGTCCGTCCCGGACTCCCGAGTCCCGACGTTGGGACTCGGCTGGCCCAAAAAAATGAAGTTTTAAAAAAAAAAAATTACCTCTAGGGCGGTTAAGTGTTGATGATGCTCCATGACTTAAGCATCCGCGTTGGCCAGTGCACAATCACGAACAAGACGCTGAAATCTTTGTTTATTATATTAACGAGAGAATGTGCAATTTTGTGTAGTGAACCCAATAGAGAAAGATTGATTATAATGCTAGAATAATAAAAAGGAATCGCTTTTATTAAGGAATCGTTGTTGTATTGTATGGGGAACCCAACAATTAATTAATAATTATATTCTTCGATGCCTCAACTATACCAAATGAAATGCCTATTTCTACGAGTGTGAAGGTGTGATCAAAGGTCACAACCTTTGTGAAAGAGAGAGTGATTAAATAATTAACTAATAATGTGATTAGTATGGTGGTTAGGAGTAGAATCCTAACATGCCACCTTCCTTAAAAAGAGCTTTGTCCTCAAAGCTCAAAGTAAGGAGCTTCGTTGCTTGTTTTCCCAGTTGAATTTGTGCAAGTTCTTGTACTATTTTAATGTCACTTTTTCGAAGGCAAGGATATATTGAAGGTCGAAGCATTAGTGGGGGGTTGCTAGAAAGAATAGTAGAATCTTCCTTAGGAGAATTGTGATGACGGTAGGATTCCGCTTTAGCCGATTCTTCCTGTGTAGAATGAAGGGAAAATAAAGGTGCACTCACTCTTTTGCCTCCTCTCTGAATCAGGCTGCCTATACGATGAGAACTCACTATTGGCGATGAACTTGTGTGTAGTTCTTTGAGAGTGTATGTCTTGCCTTCATTGTTTACTGCATGGATGTCTACCTCATCTTTTTGTGGTGCATCGAGCACTTCTTGCACATCGACCTCATTTCCTTCATTGTTATGATCAGGTGCTTTGGTCATGTCGTGCACATCTTCCTCACCTTATTCCTTTATGGAGTGACATGGATCAACTATATTCAATAAATACAATGTTTGTGTAGCACAACAATGAAGGGGCCCAAATTGCTCATCACAAGTATAGCAGAGGTCGTTCGCTCGTCGCTCCTCCATTTCTTGTAGGCTAAGGTACTTAACTGGCAAGGGTTTGTGTTTTGGAATGGTGTGCGTGAATGTTGATTTATCAATAGGTTGCTCCCCATGTTGACGTTGAACATTAAATGTATCGTCGGCTAACAAGGCTAATCCAATGGCTTCCTGTAGGGTGCGAGGAATGTACATCATGATATTCACTCTAATTTCTTCTTTCAATCCATTGATGAACCCACTTATGAGGACTGATTCATCCAACCTTGTGATGCGATTGGCGATATCCTGGAACTGAATTTTATATACACTCACTGATGTGATTTGACGTAGGTGGGCAAGATTAAGTAGCAAAAGTAGGTTGGGGTCGTGATATATTCTTCCATCGGCCATTTCTTGCATCACTTCTTTCATTTCTTTTGAAACCTCTTTCGAGACCTCTTTCGCAATATCCTTTGCCACTTCTTTCGAGACTTCTTTCGCAATATCCTTTGCCATGTCTTGTGACCTTCGTCCTTTCTTCGATGCCAAAGTTTTCCAGTGACGTGAACCATAGCCGCCGGTGGGTAAAATTTATTTTAAACCTTAATTTTATACTCTAATTTTATACGATTCCACCGTTAACCTGTGTCTTTGCCGGAAAACTCTGCAAGCGACCAATTTTTTCGTGATTTCTTCAGATTTGATGTATTTTTTTTTTTTTTTAATCTGCGCTTGGTTGAATCACTCTGCTAGTCTTCAACAGCCATACTTTCGAATTTTTTATAACTTCTCGCTTTTCTTTTCTGCCGGATTGGGTTACTGTTTCGTCCTTTTGGTGAGGTAGACGCCGAAGAGACTATGACAGCCTGTTCGTTCGCTGTAAAAAAAAATTCCGGAGTTTATGTCCGCTTATTGCACTATCGCTGCGTCAGAACTCACAGCCGATGTCGGCAATTTATATTATGGTGGAGCTCTATTTTTTATTCCATTGTCGGTTTGTGTTATCACAGAGGAATACGGTGCTGTGAGGCAGACCCGTACTCACTTATGACAAGGTGGCACGTAAAGTGGATACGGTGGCTTTGTGGGGAAAAAAAAAAAAATTGGATTGAACTAGCTCTGATCCAGATGTAGTGAACCCAATAGAGAAAGATTGATTATAATGCTAGAATAATAAAAAGGAATCGCTTTTATTAAGGAATCGTTGTTGTATTGTATGGGGAACCCAACAATTAATTAATAATTATATTCTTCGATGCCTCAACTATACCAAATGAAATGCCTATTTCTACGAGTGTAAAGGTGTGATCAAAGGTCACAACCTTTGTGAAAGAGAGAGTGATTAAATAATTAACTAATAATGTGATTAGTATGGTGGTTAGGAGTAGAATCCTAACTTTTTGCTTCTCAAACCTTCAAAATGCTTATCCCTCAATTATAATTTATTTTAATACAAATATATCTTTCACCAATACATCATCCGCGTCTTGTTTGGGAATGGGAACCGCTTTAGAATGCACGTATGCATATCATGTGGGGTGTGGCGATTTGAGCAGAGAATGGAATGATTTTTGGAGGCGTTCGATCAAGGAAGGCTTGAGGCCGCCAATGTTGAGACCTCTTCTAGAAAGTTCGTAGCGCAGTTCTTGCACCTTTATTTTCTTCCATTCTTTTCTCTCCTTCAATGCACCCTCTCTCGTCGCCATCACCGCCACCGTCGCCATTGCAGCCAATACACACCACCACGCCACAACGAAAAAAAATTTAAAAACGATAATTTATTTCGCTCTGAAACCCTTGACCACCAACGAAACAATTGCTACGCACGAAGCTCCCCCAGAATAATGAATGTTGCTTTGACCTTGAATTTTGGTAAGCAGTTTTCAAAAACGGCTTCCCATTCTCAAACTAGAAACATGGCTAGGATTAAATATTAGCTTTAATAATATTTGAAGAATTTTTTTTTCATTTTTTTTTCTTAGGAACCTTTTAATAAAAGTAAAGTTAATAGATCCCAACCAACCAACCATCCAGGAAATCGAATCTAGACAACCCACCGATTATTTTTAAACATGGTATTTGAATATTTTATTTATTAAACATGGTGGACTAAGTTAGGGTGATTCCATCCCATGGTTTCTCTATTAAACATGGTATTTGAATATTTTATTTATTAAACATGGTGGACTAAGTTAGGGTGATTCCGTCATATAGTAAAGTTTATCATTATTTAATGTTTTTATTATTATTTAATGTTTTGTAAAATGTTAATAATGTTTTTGAACTTTATATATTAAGTTTTATTTTATCATTATATTATTTATTTATAATTTTATAAACCAAAGTGGTCATGCTTGCAAAGGTCATAGTTTGTTCCGAATCCTCTGAGTGCACGCCATACCGACAACGATGGTATGAATCTCGAGCGACCGGTGGTCCTCTTCATGTCGGGTTATAAAATAATGAGGTGGTATAGGCTTGTTGGGGGCATCCCTTGTAGTTTAAACCTTGCACTTGGCAGTTACTAAAAATAGTGTGGATGTAACCAACTCCCTTTGTATCCAAAAAAAAAAATATAAAACAAAATTATTACCTTGCTATTAGAATATGCTCTTGTTAATTTCTTATTTGTATAATGTTGAATGTTGAGTAAGTGTGTTAGAATATACTAATAACTAATATGCATGAAAAAACTTATTTTTTCAATAAAAAAAAATTTTCATTTTTTCTTTTTTCCGAGTTTTTACCGAGTCTTGCCAAGTTTTTTTGCCGGGTCCCGAGTCCAACTCCCGATTCGAACTTTCTAAGTCTGAGACGAGTCCGAGTTTTGCTACTATGAGAAAAACAAACATTTTAAGTAATGTACCCACCACGACGTGCCGGACTCGAACCACACCGTTCACCACTTCGCCATTATCGCTTGTCTTTTCTTAAATGGACGTCGTCCCGCTTATGGACTCCTATCCATGAGTATTTTCTTAAATGGTCGTTGTCCTGCTTATGGACTCCTATCCATGAGTAAATTTTATAAGTTCTCAGCGTCTCTTCTAATTTTTAGTTTTTTCTTGGTCTGAAACATCCCTATATTCTTTTTGAAAAGATGGGATTTACCCAATCTTTGTCATGGCAGACACTTATGCTTGAAATTGGCCAAACTCCGCACAGTGGAACAATGAAGTGAACTGAAACAGTCGCTCCTCCTTTTAAGTAAATTATCTCTTCTTCTTTTTGCGACAGTGAAGTATAGATTGAGTCCGTGACGCAACCGATAAAGAGGGCTATTATTTGGCAGAATTCAACAATAATATTGAAATTTAGTTTAGCATAGGTATTCCTTGGACGAGTTTTACTTATATTATTTTCCTCGTATGATGAGTTCCAACTTCCCGGCTATTTTGTCAATTTTGTTAACTTTTTTATTTTTTTAATTTCAGCGGGCCTCAGCCGCATGCCCCAGCCCAAAAGGGGAATTTTTTTTTTTTTTACTTTATTATGGAACGTGGTTGTTTTTTGTGGACATTAAAAAAAAATTATTATGAGTTTAGTTTTTATTATAAATCTAAAATTTGATTGATGGGTTTAGTTTTTATTATTAAAAAATAGCCGCGCCCAACCGGAGCTGCACCCACGGACCTGGTAACCTTGCTGGTAAATATACCCATTTTAAAGTTATAAATACATTCTTCCCAAAAATCGTCTAAACTTGAAGCTACAATAAATAGTAATACGCGCCAACTAAAGTTAGATCAGGGAATAATGCTTAGTGGAACTAAATCTCAAGCAAGCATCTATATAAAACAAGAATAACAATAAATCAGCAGCCCTCTATTTGCATATTCCAGGCCTAATCAACAGACTCAGCAATTTATATGATATTATCAATCAATTCTATTTAGTAGGAGGAAGGAAGATCACAATTAAGCAAGCACATAGTCAAGACAACTCCCAACTTGGTAATATACCTGTAACTGCTGTAGACTGTCTAAGAGAAGCAATTTTTTGTCCAGAAGCCACATCAGCAACAGATAGACTTCCAAGGGAAGAACCGCTGATCAAAAACCGTTCATCAACTATGGACAGACAAGTCACCGCACCACCATGCTGTCTGAATTGCAGAAACATGAATTAAGTGATTAAAAGAACTGTCCAGACTCCCAAGAAGACAAACATAAATTTCAAACTATGCTGAGAGTTTGAACCTACATCCCTAGCTGCCTAAGTAGACTCCAAACAGTTTAATGGCTTGCACAGTTGAAACTAAGTTTTGAATTGACTTTCCATGAAGACAATCTGCTGACACCTATTATGGCCCATAATGGTCTCGCATGGAACAAATGCATTTTGATGTAATGATTTAGAGTGTTCATAGATTATGTCGGTTTATTTTATGGATGATGAGATGGTGTCAAGTTAAATAATGCAACATGACATCATCTGGATGCAATAAATGATTGTTAGAAAATAGTTATGAAAACTTTACTATTTGGGCCTGCTGTAACCAACTATTCAACACACCTTGTATGTATGCTAATGATTAAATGTGACCACACATAATATAAATGGAAATCCGTTATAAATGCTTACATCAGAGTAAATTATATCTTGGAAGTAGTCGCAACAGGATTCCAAGAGTTCAAGGACACAGAGGTTTGCAATCTGTGCTTTATGGCCCTCCAAAATGTAGTTCTACAAATAGGAGGATGCAACAGACAGTGTTTCAGAATAAATGTGTATCTACTCAATATAGTAAGTCAACCTCTTCCTGAAAAACTTGAGACTTAGCTGAGGCACTCACCTATATTTTACAGGCTACCATTTACCAGTTAATCTCTCCTTTGAAAGGTCCTTTCTCTGTTTGTGGTGTGTTTGTTGTGTATATTTCTGCTGACACCATAGCTGGTTGTATAAGTCCTTATGTATCAGATACCAGTTCTGGATCAATTCTCAGGGTGTCTCTGCTTTGGGGTCAATTGTTCCGACCACCCTTGAGGATGGATCCAAAACATCGGTTTTTATACAACCAGCCATAGTGTCACCATAAACATCCACAACCAGCTAGTACTCATGTTTCTACTTGACCACCTTGTTGAACGACAGCTTGTGTTGGTTGGATAATGTTTTACATATATGCATGACATGATGTTATATGTTTTTATGTTAGACATCGTTGTTAAACATAGAGTTAGCCAGAGTGAAAAGCCATGAAAACTATACCTGAAAATACGAGAGCATTTACTAGTATACATATCAAAAATGCGGATTGTTCCATCCCCGCATCCAACAGCTGCTTCTGGGTCAACATAACTGCATATCACCTTGAGGTCAGTGAAACTACAATGAAATACCTAAATAGGAAAGCATAAAATATTTTTAGCAACTTCCCTACTGTGGAGGCAAACTATACAAACAACAAATTCAGAGGCAGAAGCATATTATAAAACAAAAAGTATAAAACAAGGATATTTTAATGATAAAACTTTGGTAATTGCTACATCATACAAGTAATTCATCAAATTTAGGCCAAAACTATCAGCGCTAACCCACCCAACAATTGCAATGGGTTAAAATATTTAAGAACTGTGAGGATTAAGTCGTACTTGCAAACGAAAAGCAATTTTTATTCAACAAGAAGATGCCCAAAGAAAGAGAAAGTAATTAATAATTATCAGCACCACAAACTGTGTACAACCACAGGATGCAACCAAGTTATACACAATGACGTCACTATCTTGACATTGAATTGGCATGGCCTGTTTGATATTAATTTCAATCAAAACTCTGCCTACAGATAAATGACCTGATATTTTAACCCTAAGATTAATTTTGGTGGAACTATGAAACAAATCAATATTATTATAGCCTCCATCATGTTCATTTCAGAAGCTGAACACACATATAATCTTTAAAAGGCTGTAATCACTAGATTTTTCAGCATCCTAAACATTACATTTAGATAAAACCAGCATTCATCATCATCCATGTGTTCAAGTTCCACTGTGTGTTTATCTTGTTCTCCAAAATTTATATAGCATACCTATTAAAACAAGTCAACATCTTTCCTAAGACTTTAATAATTAATCATTGATGTTATAAATTTCCTTTATTTGAGCCTTTAGAAGCCCACATATTAGTATTATGGTTTAAAATGTCCGCATTTCTTTTGGTAAAAGCATATACTGATTTTTGTCACAATTAATTCAGACAACCTCCACAATCATGCCAGAATTGAACCCATTGATAATTTGTATTTCCACAATGGTTGCATAAGACCTTATGTCAACAGTCATCTGAGATATTATTTTTCCTTCCACAATGTGCACAACAATCTCTGTTCTTGGCCTCAATTATCCTTTGCATCTTGTAGAAGAGTGTGATAAACTAAAATTCTCTCCTCAAAATTGCCATCTATGTCACCTAGCAGCACTCTTCTGGCCCTCGAGCACTTCTTGTGGCTTGTTTGTTCAGACCTATATTTCCACGATAGCTTTCATCCTCCAGTAGGACCCACATGAAAATGACTCTATTACCTGTCTTCAGAAGAGTTACCTCCCACTGTAACTCCGTTTTTTATTTTTCTCACCGCAGCATTTTCTACCTCATGCATAGAACCCTCTTTGTGAAAACTTTCTACACTTGAAAGTGGTTGTTCTCTCCAAGCCTGAAAGATGAAATTCAATAATGTCTCCAACTCTCCTTTTCCTCTTCTCCTTTGTAATTGATATTTATGTTGCCACCACGCCCTCTGCCTCTGCAGTTCCTGTTCATGACAATCACATTAGTTTTCTACTTGAACATACATTTTCGCTTGGAACTAAGGTAGAAGTACCACCAAACATTTTCCGGTCTTATTAAGGACTAGATAGTCATTAATTTGTTGTGAAATCACATCCCTACTAAATAAACTTGTTTATTACAATATTCCCGAGTAAAATCACTCTCTTCCGCACAAGTTTCTTCAAAACCCAGAATGATTAGCCAATTTTCTCCCATTCTTCTTTAATTTTTAACAAAGATTATTTTAATTTTCCCGAGTAAAATCTTTCTGTCGCTACCAAGCCCCCTGCCTCTCTAGTTTCTCTTCATAATATTCACATTTATTTTCTAATTAATATATCCAAGGGTAGAAGAGCCACCAACATTTCTACAATCTTCCTCAAGACTAAATTGTTGACCACTTGTAGAGACATATGTGTCCTAGGTTTCCTACTTGATAAGCTTTGTTTACTGCAATATGTCTTGAGAAAACTTAAGTCCTTAGCGAGTTCATAGTGTGGCACATGTTTCTTCAAACTCTGTACATCAATAAACTTTCTTCATTTCGTTCATTTAAGATGGATGACTACATCACTACGACACACTCAAACCTATACTTTTAGAATACTCTTTACAAACACAAGGGGGAAAAAGAACATTATATAAACTACACACGAATCGATAACTTGATATACACAAGAAAGAATCTTATAAAAATATGAATTCTTATTTTTATGTCAATGCTACACACATGATTTCCAACATATGCAAGATTTAATTTTGACTTGATTTAGGCTTGCTTCATATTGCCACCATGCCCTCTGCCTCTGCAGTTCCTGTTAATGACAATCACATTAGTTTTCTACTTGAACATACATTTTCACTTGGAACTAAGGTAGAAGTACCACCAAACATTTTCCGGTCTTATTAAGGACTAGATAGTCATTAATTTGTTGTGAAGTCACATCCCTACTAAATAAACTTGTTTATTACAATATTCCCGAGTAAAATCACTCTCTTCCGCACAAGTTTCTTCAAAACCCAGAATGATTAGCCAATTTTCTCCCATTCTTCTTTAAATTTTAACACAGATCATGGTTGTAGAAGTCATGATCAATCTTTCTGTCGCTACCAAAGCCCCCTGCCTCTCTAGTTTCTCTTCATAATATTCACATTTACTTTCTAATTAATATATCCAAGGGTAGAAGAGCCACCAACATTTCTACAATCTTCCTCAAGACTAAATTGTTGACCACTGGTAGAGACATATGTGTCCTTGGTTTCCTACTTGATAAGCTTTGTTTACTGCAATATGTCTTGAGAAAACTTAAGTCCTTAGCGAGTTCATAGTGTGGCACATGTTTCTTCAAACTCTGTAAATCAATGAACTTTCTTCATTTCGTTCATTTTTTAAGATGGATGACTACATCACTACGACACACTCAAACCTATACTTTTAGAATACTCTTTACAAACACAATGGGGAAAAAGAACATTATATAAACTACACACGAATAGATAACTTGATATACACAAGAAAGAATCTTATAAAAATATGAATTCTTATTTTTATGTCAATGCTACACACATGATTTCCAACATATGCAAGACTTAATTTTGAATTGATTTAGGCTTGCTTCATGTTGCTTCTTTTGTTTTTGGTATCATTGTTAGATGACACTTCTGAACATTCTTTAGATTTTTTACTTTATTAAGCAAACTGATTATGATTCTTCAATAGATCAATTTCTTTAGCAAACAGAATCTTATCCAAATCTTGTGGTGGCTTCTTATGGTTTTCACATTCTTTCATAGAACTTTTTTTTTATCTTGAGAGTTTTATCCTGGTCCATTAGCCTATGTATCTCATAATTTTGTTCTTTCAATTTAGCCTTTATCAATAAAATTTTATGTTCTAGACTTCCCTTGTCTGAGGCTTTCTTAGACCATTTGCCTAAAAACAGCTTTTCAAAGTTGGCACAAATTTAATCTTCTAATAATTAATAATTTTCAACTATGATTGCTCCGCCATTTTCTTATCTCAACTATGAAATTAAACTCCATGAAAGTCAACACATAATTTTCCTTACAGGTATTCCACCATGCTTCTACATCCTCCTTTCTTGAGGAGTTAGATGTAGGAGCCATTATATTTTAATTTTTGTAATCTTTTTTAAATCTTTGATATCCAATCACACCCTTTTGAATATTGAATCATAACCTTTTGTAGATGGGGTCAAACCCTTTTTGCTCCTCGGGTCACATCTTTTCATATCTTGGGTTGCACCTTTTTGTATCTTGGATTGCACTTTTTTGTATCTTGGATTGCACCTTTTTGTTATCAAGTAACACCCTTTTTGGGTTTGCTTCTCTAGCAGGAACCAACCAGGGTTTTCTGGGTTTGCTTCTCCAACGCAAACCGAAGCCAAGGTTTTTTGGGTTTGCTTCTCTAGCCGAAATCAAAGCCAAGGGTTTTTGGGTTGGCATCTCCAACGGGAACCGAGTAGGGTTTTCTAGGTTTGCTTCTCCAATAGGAATTAAAGCCAAGGTTTTCTGGGTTTGCTTCTCCAATAGGAACTGAAGCCAAGGTTTTCTGGGTTTGCTTCTCCAACCGAAATGGAGCCAAGGTTTTCTAGGTTCGCTTCTCCAGCCAAAACCGGAGCTAGGGTTTTATAGGTTTGCTTCTCTAACAAGAACTAGGGTTTTCTAGGTTTGCTTCTTCACAAGAACCAGACCCGGGGTTTTTTGGGTATGCTTTTCCAACGAGAACGGAAGCTAGGGTTTTTCAATTTGCTTCTCTAGTAGAAACCAAAGCCAAGGTTTTATGGTTTTGCTTTTCTAGCAAAAACTAGAGCCAAGGTTTTCTGGGTTTGCTTTTCTAGGTTTGCTTCTCCAGTGGAAACCAGAGCCAAGGTTTTCTTTGTTTGCTTCTTCAAAAAAAATTGGAGCCAAGGTTTAACTAGAGTTGAGATTTCTAATCTAACATAGAAACTCTACCTTCGCATGATAGATGTCAACAACAAATATTACAACTCCAAAACCAACTTCGCATGAAGGACACTACCATTGAGGCCCTACAATGTCAAGTCTAGGAACAAGGTGAAAAGATTGTCAAAATAGAAAAATCTGAACGAACTCATGCATCTCCAACCAATGATCTTCACGATCTTCAAGAGGTTGTTCGTGATATACAACATAAGCAAATAGATATCCTTGTCCAACATGAGAATCTCAAAAAACGAGACAAATACTCATTAACAGTCTCTTCAAAATCCGATTGAAGAACATAATTCATAGGTTCAAGTGGTTAAGCGGAAAAAGATTTTTGTCATTGTGGAGTTAGCCGTGCAAGCCAAATTTGATGAGGAAAATGCACATCAAGCCAAAGAACTCAACCTTTGAGTTCGAGGTCTTCCAAAGCCTATCGATACCTTAATAGAAGGGCATGATTTTTTGCATAAAACATTGGATATCAAGGATGTTATCCTTGATCGAGCTTGTGTAGCCCCTAATGGCACTCTTTTGATATGATTATGCTCATTTGAGGAACGTTTGAAGGATTTAAGAGCCAAGAAGAAACATTTTAATTTGTCCATAAAAAATTATTTGGATGAGGACGTCACACATCTTTAGATGGAAGACTACAAAAAGCATGTGTGCAAGATAGCTGCTCAAAAAGACAAGTGAGCAGTTATTTGTGACCGAAAAGTTGTGATTTGTGACTCCCCTTCTTCATGGTAGTCACATCCTTGGCATGTAAAATAAAGGTATTCTCAAGTCCTAGTAGGTAACAGTAGTCACTCTGTTGCTTGTTGGAACTGTAATGGGGATATAAAGTCTTCCCCGAGTACATTCCAAGTTATTTCTTCATGAGATATTGTTTTTATCACAGAGACCCATGATATCCTGAAACTATCTCTTCCACCAATCAATTGTTGCTTTTGTGTTTCTACTTTCAGGCACATGACACATCAATCAGGTGGTGTGGCATGCCTCATTCGGGACTGCCTTCTTCAACATGTGTCATTGGTCACATCAGATAAGCACTCCAGATATATGTGGTTTCAAATCAAGAGTGGCCCACCCCCTCAAAGACATTTTCATAGCAAGATGTTATTTTCGTCTAGTGTCAACTTTTGCCATCTACTATGATGGTGACCCATATACTTGGATCTCTACCAAGAGATTTCTTCATATTCATTAGTGGGTGATGTCATTCTTTTAGGTGACTTCAATGCCCACACTAGGACCCACCAAGCACCTTTTCATGATCTTATAGAGGACAAGTTTTGTCTCTTCAAACTCAACCCCAAGGATCTTGCATTTAATAGGACCCCTATAGTTGAGAAGCATCCTGTTACAACTTATTGAAAACACTAGATCCAATTTTACGAGTCACATGGCCTTTTGGTTCTCAATGGGATTCCTCAATTTCATAACTCCTCCAAGTTCACATGTTTTCTACATGTAGAGGTGGAAGTGTGGTTAACAAGTCACCACCAACAAGACTTTGCCTTCTGATTTCACAGTTTTAAAGTATCTAGTTAGCCTCCCTTGGTTGTTCATGCAATGTTGACTTTCTCCCTAAGTTCCTCCTCTTTTACCTCTCCATATTTTCCTTTGCATCACCCAATCCTACCAACCATCCCTTGATTCATATTGACCCATGTTTGGCCGATGATGTCCCAATACTACTCTCTTAATTCCACCACAACAACCACCATAAATGAATCTGTCTCGTACGTTGTAGAATGCATAGGTGCTTGCCCCATGAATAGTTGGTATGATGGAATGTAAGTCCATGCATCGAAAGCTCTATTTTGCTCTTATCCATGAGCCTACAACTATATCTTCCACTCAAAGGGAATATAAATGTCTCATTCAATGTAAGAAGCGAAAGTTTCTTGCTACTATGCGTTGTAAGCTTCTAGATGCTCTTCATCGCTCTTCTTCCTAAAAAACCCCATCCCATATACATCAATGACAAGTCCTAAGTATCCCATGCTAATTATTTATATGATATCCCAAGGCAGCCCACCATTCATATCTCTTCCACAATAAATCGGGATTTTATCGACAAGAGCAAAAATCGAGAAAAAAACAAGATTTTTTGCAAAGTTTCTCAACTATGGTTTAGGCTAAGTTTGGCGTTCATCCTCTTCATCTTGAGAGCATCTTTAGAATTATTTTTCAGCTTCATCACCTTAGATCCATGGGTAATTGCACCTCAGGCTGAGACAGATACCCATATTTGGTGCTTTGCTCTTCAGAATGCATAACCTCTGGCAGCTCTTTTGCTCCTCATCATGGATGGTCCTTAGAAGTTATTTCTCTTCTTCAGTCAGTTGGCATCTCCATAGATCAATTACCTCCTTTCAAATACTCCTTAAATGCTCCTCCTCGCCTTCTTCCTAATAAGAGGGTAATTAATCAAGTAGTTAGAGATGATGTTTATCGACAATATATTCAAATCACTTGGGTCACTCCATCTCAACCTCTTAGTCCTAAGTTGGCCTTCTACACTAAGCATTTCATGAGGATTAAGAATGGCATTATTACTCGTCCTAATTATGTTGAGCGACATTGGATACAACCTTAGGATTCCTCTTGGTCAATTCAAAGCATAGTTGAGAAAATCGGAATCGGAAAGGAATCGGATTGGAAAAGAATCAAGATAAATCGGGAATCAGGAAAAAATGGGGGAAAAAATAGGCAAATTTTCATTGAAAAAACCAAAGAAAATGCAATTTTTCATTGAAAAAAAAAGCTTTTTTCATTGATATCACAATTTTTTCGGAAAACATCAGCAAAAATTAGGCTAGACTATGAATCAGGAAAAATCAACTCGAATTGGGATTTTTTGAATATTTTCTCAACTATGATTCAAAGTATGCTCATATCAATTGGGGGTGGAGACGGACCACCATATTCCTCAAGAGGATAGGGTATGTCATCTTTACTTTATTTGGGAGGTGGATACTGAAGAACATTTCATCTTTAGGTGTCTTGTTTATTATGAGATTCAAGGGAGGTACTATTGCTTGTATAAAGACTCAAGTGGATGCTTGCCACTTTTTTTAGCTATCCCGACCAAAGATGCTTGGCTCTTTACCTTAGGGAAGCTGACTCTTCAACATCGGCTATTACAAGGAAGACAGACTATAACTCGATTAATTGCCTCTTCAATGCTCAATGTGCCCTATCCAACTATCCAAAATATTAATGATAAATCTATGTGCCCTTGTCTATAAATAAGAGTGGCTACTTGCTTGCGACAAGACAAGACTACAACTCTTCAACGTCAGGTTTCAGCAATGTGGCTACTAGTTTCTTGGCCTCTTCTATTGGTTCCACAGCCATGATGCTAGACGAGTCTTGTGGGATTGAACTCCATGTCCCCCCAGGATTATCCAAGCAGACCCTGTCAATCCTAGCCATTCTCTAAGAAGCATCATTAGATCCTATGTTGGGCCTTTTAGGATAGTTGGTGATGACAGTGGAAGCCAACTGTGCTTCTACTTTACATCCCACCATAGATTAATATTGGCACTTGGATCCATTGGAGCTCCTTTATATCTTTGTTGTACCTCAACTTCTAGATCTCTCTTAATCGTTACTTTTAGCATGTTAGGGTTTATCCATTTTGGGTAACCCTCAAGGTTGTAATTTCATGCCATACAGTTGTTCCACTTTAAAGTAAATCATACTAACTTCTTTACTCTAGTTTAGCTTATTTTCGTAGTACTCTGTGATTACTACAATGCATTGTGATTTGTAACAGCTCTTTTCAATGAGTCCCATTGGCCTACTTTGGCCATTAATAGAATTATCTTATCTTTAGGTCAATTTTTTTTACATTTCATGTAGACAATTGTTAAATATTTGGTGGAACTTAAATGAGTGAGATGAAACCAATAAGAATTGTTTGAAAAAATCCACTTGAATAAAAATGTCACAAGCTAAAATTATATTAGCTACAAGCTAAAAAGAGTATAGGCTACAAGCCCACAACATTTCAATCACTAACTAGGAGTTGAACCATGGGTTCAAGAGTGTGGCTCTGAAACGATTTAGAATGGACCAATAGGTCTATAATGTAAATTACAGAAATGATTCAATATACAATGTTGTATATAAACAAGAGATGAATAGATAGATGGATACCCTCTTCACCAAATTATAGAGGGCTACATATATCTAATCCAACCAACATAATATAAAGAGTCATAACCCCTCATACCTACCTTTTAAAAAATAAAGACTTAATACGTTATTAATAAGGTAGGGTATATATATCAAATGGTAGGAGCTCAACTAGTTAAATACATTGACTTTCAAGCAGGAGATCAAGGTTTAAATCATGCCAAGTGATATATGTGTAATTGCCAAGATGTTATAATAACATGGTGACACAATCCCATATAATCAATTAAAAAAAAATAAAGCATGTTATATAAAATAGAATAATATAAGAATATATTATATTTTATAATATAAAGGTATTACAAGAAATATAATAAGGTAATGGCTAGGTGGTCCACTACAAGCCCCTTCACCCACCAACAACCACTAGCACCAATGGGTGCCAACATCAACATAGGTTGGACCTACAACTAGCACCCGCAGCCGATAGGTGTAAACACCGGTTGCCACCAACCCCAACAGATGCCAGCCTTAGTATTAGCTACCACTACTGCCAACATTAGCCACCAGCAATTAACAACCCAAGTGCCATTGCAAAACAAATCGTTCCAGCTTTTTATAACCAACAAAAGAGGAACAAAGTCGCCTCCTAATGATGATTTTTTACGTTCCACCATTTGAAACATCACATAAGCGTAATAATTAAGCACTTTCAATCAACAAGAGATGCGTAAAACACACATCACTTTGCATTCCTTCATAGGGATATAACTTGCAGCATCTCCCATTCCTTCACAAAAGTATGGCCTGTACCACCATATATCTTCCCAAAAAATTGATTATGACTCATCATCACATCTATGTACAAAGATTGATTGTACATTTTATTACATAAATAAAACATACCTTCCATAGCTCATAACACATCATCCTCTCTATACATAACATGTTCATGTACCTCTCTCTCCTACTAACTTGGTAATGATCTAGAGCCCCTTGGCCCATTTCATATTTGTATTATCAAAGGGTATTTGCATTGTAATGAAGTCTCTATCCCCCTCAAGTCAATGTTGGATGAAGCATTGGACTTCTTCAGCTCTGGTACTTCGGCCTCAACTGTTAGGAGAGATTAGTTTTTGGCGGGTTCTTGGAGCTTGCCCCCCCTGGGCTGCTCCCTCCCCCCTCCTTCTCTCTCTCCGTTCTTCTTGGCGTGCACTCCTCTCTGTTGGATTGCAGCCCTCCCCCCTCTGCTCTCCCTTTTCTTTTCTTTTCCCTTTCTCTTTGGCCCGTTTGTCGGGTTTCATCTTGTATTTATCTTAGTTCTTTTCTTTGTTGGGCTTTTTAGCTTGCTAGTTGGCAATCATTATTGTCCTTCTTATAGTCCCTTGGGTCTTATGTTGGCCCACCGCGGACATTAATAATATTTCATTTCATTTCATTGGCGAAATAGTGGATGTTTATACTCAACCATTAGACACAAATCCTACAACACGTTCCTGCTACCTCTGTCACTAACTAGTCATTCATAGGCAGACTTTGTGAGCAACATCGAAGATGAATTCTATCTACTAGGAACTATGATGAATGGTATCTTAAAAAGCAACAACTACATCAAGGCCGAGCACCAGTTAGTCAAAGATTTCACTAAAGCCTTTCACAAACCATCAAGAAAACTGGTTATCAAAGACATCAAAAGGAACAAGAGCATCAAGTATTGTGGTGGTCTATATTGGTACATCCAAACTAATACGCATTTCTTAAACAACACCACTCTTGGCAAAGCATATAGATATGAAACCAAGATTGAAGTTTCAAGACTAAAGGCGACCAAAGGAAGAATGGATTCAACAATCAAAAGCCACACAACCCAACAAGGAAAAAAACAATGCCAATTTTAATGGCAAGAATCCATAAAAGAGTCGATTAGGCAATGGCATCCTTTCCACAAGACTCAATTTTACAATAAATATGAGAGCCATGCCACTAAGTTAATGCTAACTAAAATGCAAGCACTTGCAATGACAACAAATCCATATCCGACCCTAACACCACCACTAGACAGAGGAGTTCAAATCAGGGACATAGACCTAGACGCCATCATTGCCACAAGGCATGTGTTGCTAGAGGACCCAAATGAAAAGAAGAGTATTTTCCACTCACAAATGTGGGTATAATAAAAAGCTTTGTGGCTTATTGTGGATAGTGGTATCCAAAAGAATCTAATCTCTAAAGACATCATAAGAATGAAGTTGATAAGCATGCCTCATCCACAACCACATAATGGCATGTGGTTCCACCAAGGTAAAGCCATATGCGTCATGGAACAATGTTGCCTTTCATTTGTTGCCAAACCTTTTTGGAACAAGATACTCCATGATGTGGTTCCATTTGATGTGTATGATGTTCTACTTGAGCAACCCTACATGTGAAAATGACATAGGGTCTGCAAGACTAGGCCTTGAACCAATAAGAGCAATTTGGCAAGATAGCACTATAGGATACTAGAGGTAGTCCACGTCTTGGTCTCAAACCATCTTCATCACATTAGCAAGATGCTATTATAGCATACCAAATGTAGTGCCTACCACCAAAGTCTCCATGGTTGGTGTCAAACAATACCAAAAGAAGATTAACCACACTAGCAAGATTGTGTTTTTGATAACATTGAGAATTCTTTAGTCCATTCTTTGGTCCAATATGGACGTCAAGGTAGCTCAATCAACCACCTATCACCTACAAATGGGCAACAAAGTTCTTTACAACTCTATTGTCCTTAGCCCACCTCAAGAATGCATGGGATCCCATACATAAGCACCAATCAATGCAGTTCCTTCTACAACAACTAGAGGGGATCTCCTCTACCTTTAGAATAAATTCTACTTTATTCAAAAGTTAGAAGCAATGGGGTCCATTTCTTTCCAAGAGGCAACTAGAGGGTATTCCCCTCCTTCCCTTCAAAATAAGTTCTATTTTATTCAAAAGTTAGAAGCAATGGGGTCCACTTCATTCCAAGAGGGGACCAAGTAATTTGAGTAAGCACCCAAATCCCCTAGCACTTGGCACCAAAAGCTTTAGCCATCCACCAAAGCTGGAACCAACCAAACACCAATGGGCACCTAAGCACTAGGCCCATCCATCCATAGGCACTAGCACTAGTGCCACTGTCACTAATGGGTGCCAGCCCCTTCAAACTCCAACACCACTAACACCAAGGTGCACCATCATCAACACCTATTGCAAACTTGCATTCCTTCACAAGAATGCAAACTCCACCATCTCACATTCTTTTCTAGGAATATGGCCTACGCCACAACATCTCTTCCTAGATATTTGGTTGTGCCTTATAACATCTCTCTATAGAGTTCAATTGTACATTTCTTTACATGGAAAAACATACCTTCCATTGCTTGTAATAGTTTGTCTTCTCTATACATACCATTTCATGTCCCTCTTCCCCCTATTAACATGGTAATTATTTGGAGCCACTTAGCCCATTTTGGATCACCTGGAATTACCTAGAGCAAATTTCTACTAAAATTGCCCAGGTACAAATTAAAATAGATTGTGACCAAATATTCACACTGTTGATACTTCTATTCCAAAACAAGAGCCAATAGTTGAAACATGAAATGTACCTTGAGAAAAATAGTTGTAATCTCTCCTTAACTTCAAGTCATACTTTTTTTTTTTACTCAAAACAATAGTTGAAACATGAAATGTACCTTGAGAAAAATAAAGTAAATATTCATCTTTTTCCTATCATAAAAGCCTTGGCATTCCTAGATATATCCGAATTCGATTTGGATACTTCTTAGATACAAGAGTGTCATCCAAAATTTATTGTAACATATCATGCAAAGGAAGCTTATTTCACACATTATCAAAGATGTTTCTGTACAAGATACTTTTAATATGAGGGAAAAGTTGCAAAAACCTATCCATTAAGTTATGTAATTAAGTACTGTTCACAAAGCATCCCTGTTAAAGCCCTTAAGGATGATGCAAGACTATAATCTAAAAAATGAGAAAATTCAATACCATCCACCAATTATGTCCAAATTAAGTGAAAAAATATTTGTATTACAAATGCTTTTCTTGAAATATAGCTACTAATAGTCTTCACGTACATAATTATATAGTCATAAATAGCATAAAATCTAATCACAAATGCAAGAAAACCTAAAATTTAAATAAGCTTAAACAAAAACAAAGGGAAAATTGAGAAACACACCACATACAGTATGCACGTTGAATATTCGCACGAAGCAGATGTCTATTACCATGACGTTTCCAAATGCAAATATCTCCTGCAACAAGCCCTACAATCTGCAAATCATATGAAGTTATACTTCACCAAAGCAAATTCAAAAAGAAAAAGATATATTCCATTGGCTTCAATTTGCCAATAGAATATGTATAACTTGAGAAGTAAAACTTCATTTTGTCTTTTGAAAATAATGTTTAGCCTATTAAAGCTATAAGCAAGAACGGCAGCATGCTTATAATAGTTGAAACACACTTTAAGCAGACAAAACTTTTTGAATTTGGAAACTTTGCTTAGACTATTACAGGAAAGACTGTAAATGGCAGAATTTCTTGAACTTGGTCTTAGAACCCATAATTGCTCATGTTTGTAAGCTAATGTTAGTTTATTCACAGTGTTAACTTTCATATTCACAAAGAAACAATTCAATACAAAACACACAATCTAATTGCCAAAACCTAGAACCCTGCAAAATGAGTAACTTGTGTCCCTCACTTCATCTAAAGCAAAGATATAAAGTCAACAAAATGGTAACACCATGTATATTTTAATATTCTTTAAAAATATTGAAAAATATTAGTTTGTGTATATAATGCAGAATAGCTTTTCTTCTCTTGGTCTTTGCCTCCCCACTGAGATGTAGAGATTCCTTAAATATCTATAGCATAGGCAGAACCACTATGGCCAAAGATTAAAAAATTTCTTCTCTTACTTATGGACATTGTCAGGTCCTCTTTATGGTGGTTTGTCCTTGGTCTCATCTGGAGGAAAAGATATATAAGGCAACCTTCAATGAGCACCATTTCTTGCCTGGCTTAGGAGAACTGAGCATTTCAAATAGATCCAAACTTTATTGTTTTTGTAAAAATATAGCTTCTTTCCCCTGGGGCACAAGCATAGGTCTTAACCTTTATGACCTTTACAGGGCAAAATCTTCCATAATACTCAAACGATCGTCTGATGTAACTATCATATTGTTGGATGTCATTTAAGATAAATTTCTTCATGTTCTTTGGTGTAATTTAAGATAAATTTCATACAATGAATTTGATACACAGGCTAGGTTGTATATACAATGCAGAATAGCTTATTTTCTCTTACTTGGCCTTTTGCTTCCCACAGAGATTTAGAGATTCCTTATATTTCTATAACATAGGACACAATCGCTATGGCCAAAGATGACAAAATTTCTTCTCTTCTTTATGGGCATGGTTAAGTCCTGTTCATGTTGCCCTGCCACTGATCTCATTCGAAGCAAAAGATATAAGCCAACCTTTAAAGAGCAGCATTCCTTGCCTGGCTTTTGAGAGTTAATCCTATCTCCTATATGGCTATAAATATTAAACCCACACTTCCCTATTTTTGTAATGATATAGTTTTTTTCTCCTTAGGCACAAGCATAGATGTTAACCTTTATAGCCTTTATAGGGCAAGATCTTCCAGAATACTCAGATGTTCATCTCCTTTAACCATCATGTTGTTCGGTATAATTTAAGATGAATTTTATATTATGAATTTAATAAAAAGGCTTTTTGAATCACACAGGTAATTTTCAAAAATAACAAAGTTATATTAATTACATATTTCATGACCCATACCTAGAAACTTTGTATTTCAACCCACTCATGCACCTAACAAATTAAAAAAAACTAACAGCGGAAATAAACAAAATATTAGTTATCAAATGGCATTAACTCAATCGGATAAATTCCTTAACTTTTAAGGAGGAGACCCAGGTTTTCAAATCTTGCCAAAAGATACATGCATAATTGTCAAGTTGTTGCAATACCACTATGTAGTCATGATGTATTAGGTGGGGCCCGTTTCAATCCAATATAACCCATTAAAAATAAATAAGTATAGGAAGTATTAGTTCCCCAAAAGATACATGAAGACTTGACCACAAAATTGTAGTAGTAATGGCAACTTTTAGAGGGACCCATATGGGCAAGGGGTGCACCCTATGGGGACAACAAATAAGTTATTGATATGGGATGCAGTATCGTCAAATTAGACGAAGTATTCTGAATCCTTTCCAATTACATTCAATTACCTATAAAATCAATTTAGAGGGACCATGTATTTTTGGTACACATGCATTCAAACTTAAACATGTATCAAATTACATTCAATTACCTATAAAATCATGGTATCAGGAAGCCTGAATAAGTCAAGGCCCTTCCAACCCAAAAGGAACCTTTCCAATGCCCATTGAGCACATTCAGAAAAGATTGACAGTGGTGGACATGTCTAAGCGTTTGCTTAGAGCAAGATTAAGGAGTTTTAAGAAGTCATCCAAGATTTGAGATCGAATTCAAGAAGAGAACAGAGACAAAGAGAAGAATGTCTTTTTGAAAAGAAAAAAGAACTTGTGCAACAAATTAGAGATTATATTATCAAATAGCATTAGCTCAACCAGTTAGATTCCTCGACTTTCAAGGAGGAGACCAAGGTTTGAATCTTACCAAGCAATACATGCATAATTGTCAAGCTGTTGTAATGCCGCTATGTGGTCATGATGTAATACGGGTAGGACCGTTTCAATCCCATATAACCCATTGAAAAGAAAAAACAAATTAGATATCAGATTTTAAATTGTTTTTGGGTTCGTTTTAAATAACATCTAATGCTCATAACAAATAATGACCATAGGAGCTTAATGTTATGGGAAATTTGAAAATCGATGTCTTCAACACAACAGCAGTTTTCCATGAAAAAAAGGAAGTTCTGCCCATTTAAATAAAAATAAAAAAGTTTTCTTTAGAAAAGGAATTTATTCTCTGGTTAGTATATTAGTCGCCCACAAAAAATGTCCTCCCTACACACCCATATGCATTTCATGAATAATTATAAAGTAGGAGTCTTATAAGCATTCACAATCCTGAACAGTAAAGCCAGGTAATTAACTTTTTCCCATGTGCTCCTCCTACCTGTATTCTTTGTTATGACAATAAATTAAAATGCAGACTTCTGGGGACCAGTAAGTCTAATACTATATTCTAATTTCTTCATTTCCTGTATCCACACATGGGTAAAGGCATAAAAATGTAGGTACATGAATGTACTCCAGCAAGAAAAAGACAGACGTCTTGCCGGCAAGTTATTGGAGAGCTGAAGTCCTTTTAGAAGACAGGCTAGAAAGTGTCTTACTGCAAGTGGTAATTTTTTAATTCATAAATTCTATTATCCTCCAAGTTTGATAGTACAATGGGATTTAGCGTTTGTCCATTAAACCTTTAAGAGAGCTTCAAAACTTTGTAAAGATTACTGATAAGAAGCATTAAGATCAAGACATGCTTTTCCTACTATCTATATTGAAATTTCAATGTGGTGTATCAAACTCAACATTAACAAGCTAAATGAACACTTAGTACCAGGAATGTGTTGTCAAACATCAACAAATGCCAAAAAAAGGATAAATCAGAAAGACTTTGAGACTACCTTGCTCTCGTCAAAATCAACATCAACCAAAGCAGCCTTGTTTGGAGATGAATACTCCTCCAAACATTGAAAGTTCTTTGATGACCAGATCCGTACAGTCTGATATATACAAAAGAAAACAAACAAATTAGTTGGAGTAAGTCAAGAAAGAAAAAATATTTGTGATTGCCAAGATAAACAGTGCAAATTATAAAAACAACTGAAAATAGAGAATCGGTAAGTGATGCATAGAACACCTCTAATCTATGGTGAATCCTAATACAACCATGATAATAATGGAGGAAGAAAAAATTTCAGTGCATCTTACAACATAATACAAGAACCATTCATATTGGCAGGCCATCCTAAAGACAAACATATAAATATAAAAAAGACCATGGCAACAAATAGCAATGTGCCAACAATATACCATCACAATCCAATCTCTTTCAGAAGTACTTGGACAAGTTGACCTTTAGAAATTTTTCAAATTGCCAGGCAAATTCTGGATATACAGCACTGGCAATTCTAATATGGTTTGAAGTAACCCAATTGGATGTTATACAATTACCCAATGCATTCCCAACAATATACCAAGAACTCAATAGGAAAGCAGCAGATGAGAGCTTACAATGAATCGCAAGTTGCATGCATGCAACTCCTCCTATAGTATCTTTCCTTGAAAGCAACATCTGTGTTATAAGTAGCACAATTTGTATAGTCATGAAGGTCATACAGTAGAATGTCGACGTCTATCATGTACTATCTAAACTTAAACAATGCTTTGTCAAAATATTTATCTAAAATAAAACATTAATTTTAGTCAACCAGCGGAAAAATATCTGCTTAATGTTAGTTGAAGCCAAATATGAATTGAACTAAAGGAAAACTTGAAGGCATATGATCTTAAAAAGGATATAGAAAGGTGATGATTTGAACAAAAGCTCCACCTAAAAAAGATTTATTGAGGAAGTTTCATATTAAGAAACTACATTTGAACCATATATAACAATGATCTGCCAGTATCAAATGGGAGGAGCTCAACTGGTTAAATACATCGACTTTCAAGGCCAAAACCAGGGTTCAAATCTTGCCAAGCGATATGTGTGTAATTGCCTAAATGTAATATCATGGTGACGTGGTCATGATTTAATTCAGGTGGGGTCCATTTCAATCCCATATAACCGATTAAAAAACGTGTCCTGAGACAGAACTAAGGTTGCATGTTTGTGAATAACTGTGGTCGATGGGAACAAGTGCAAAACAGTGTGTTATACATGAGGCTGATATAGTGTACTTTCTATTCTGCCCAATAGAGGAAAAATGAAATTATGCCAAAAATTGTGTTATGTTCAATGTGCTTATCATAAGGAATTAATACATGTTATAATCCCTTGTGACTGAAAGTATTATTGACTGACGGTGGATCCTAGGAATGTTTAACACGGAAAGGATCTAATACCAGTGTTGTACTGCAGCCAATGCAAATGTCATGGATAAGTTATACATACATGATGTTGTTCTCAAAAATTGAGAAGCATCAAGTAATTGCACACATCAAGCGTAGCATTCATATCCTATGTTTAGTTATAAAATGCTGAGTTGTTAACCATCATCTATGTAAGCTACATTTCAAGATGTCAAACATAAAATATCCAAGGAGCATTCCCAGCATAATAACTAGTATGAAAATAAAGATAAGAGGATAACAAGTGTCTAGATTAGTACAATACCTGATCACCAACACCAGTTAAAATCGATTCCATTCTCATCCTGCAACGGTCCACTCTGCAAATTCATATTTTAAATGGCAGACCTTGAGAAAGATATATGAATAGAAGATCAAAACAAAGTGGATTAACACGCCAAACTCTGGAACAAGATAATGCAACCAAATTCACAGACAAATAATAACCTTGTAACATTTGTCTTAATTGCCTTTGCAATGTAACTAGTAGACCATGCAGAAAACAAAATCTGCACATGAAACTTGTAATATCATGCTAAAAGCGCAATGCAGAATTGTTAAAAGATATAATATATACATAAAATGGCATGTCCAGACAAGCCGCAATACTTAATATGACCACGAAGTACTCATTCTACTTGTTCATTAAAGAAGGAAAAGATGTATGTTATTCATTCAACTCTTTTGCTTCTTAAGAAGCCAGGCTAGTAAAGTTGCTTCCCATGCCAGCACTCCTTTTCTGAATTCCCATGGAGACCATGAGAGGAAAGGCAAAAGAGAAGCTAAACTTAAACACATGGAGGGTGGGCTCTCATAAATACATACAAACATTCTTGACAGAGCTCTAATTAATGAGGCAGCAACTAAAGAAAAAAGATCAAATGTACTGTTTGCAAGATTGATCAAACTCAATTGTGTATACAGTTCATCTTGAACAGTGAAGAAGAATAAATTACCTTCACATGTGTTGGCTAAAAGTTGTACCCCTTTTAATAAATGATTTAAATCCAAGTGGAGTTCCAAAATGAAGGAATTACGATGCCCAAATACTTGGTGAAATTGCACTTATAATAGATTGGATAAAACGTCAAGTGATATAAACTTTGTGTCACATTTATGAGCTTTTCCTCCCTCAAAAAGTTCTTAAACACTTGGAAAAATTTGCTTGCGGAGCGTGAAGGATGGGGAAAGATAAAAGGCAAACAGGCATATGCAAGTTCCTATCCTTTCAATTATCCCTTTCCTCCTCAGGCAACAGATTTGCAATGCTTGTGACTTGGAAACGAATTTCACTCCCAGATGCAGGCCGTGGAAGAAATAAGAAAGGCATTATGTCTAAAACTGGACATCAACAGAGTCATTTTCTATGTGCAGGAGGAAAAGGCAAATAGAAAAAGGTCACTATGCCTTAATGTCATTTTCCTCTGGAAACATTCTTCCACAAGGTGTCATTGACACTTGGAAAAAAAATTCTTACAAAATGCAGGTCGTGGCAGAAAAAGAGGGAGGAGGAAAAGTTACTGACTTGTCATTTATCTTTGCTTCCTCGCATGCATATGCCTCCACACAAGAGGCATCCAAAACTTTGACAATTTTTCAATACAAAAGACCAGTTCATAGAAGAAAAGCGATAAGGGGAAGTCATGTTTTAAAGTCGCTTGATGAGATTTATAATGGTCTCTATTCTTAATCGTCTCCTTCATTTTTGTGATTATCTAGGTTCGAAACTGGATAGTCCTAGTTTTCATGTCCAGTTCATCTCAGTTACGGGCTATGGTCCTAGTTTACATGTCCAGTTCATCCTAGTTGGACAGAATGAGGTGTACATACCATTGTACTCAATAACTGCATGTATGTTAGACTTGCTAAGGTGTCTATGTATGCCCAGTTCAAGGGCAGTTTGCGACCATTTGACCTCACCTTCGTAAAGTGTAAATATACTTATACCTCCCTAATGGAGACTGGACAGCATCAGTTTTGGCAACTATCTTCTATCATATACTCCTAAGTCAGTGTTTTCTGCTATTTTCATTCCAGTTTGTCCATTCTGCTGTTATAGTTTGACTAAAGGTTTGTATCATTTTGTATCAGAGCCTTGTCAAGGTGTCCGTTATGCTTCCTTGTCCACTTGGGTACCATCCTCCCTCTGTATAATTTTCCACAGCTTCATGTTGGGCTTGGTTGTGGTATCTTTCCTCCTTGCCTTGTTATCAGCCTCTTACACAGCTCCTGCTTCTGCACCTGTCACTCCAAGCTGTTGCTTTTTACCCCTGCGAACCACCATTCTGCTTTTGGGGGGTCTTCTTTGCTGGCAAAATTTTTTACATGCATTATGGTGTGCCATTTTTAACAGTTGTTCAGTTTGTTATCCAGACTCAGCATCCCCTGCAGCAACATTTTTTCCTCACCACTCAAAGCAGATCTGCTAAGTCCAGGAAATTTTCTTCCTTCTGTTTCATGCAAATTACTGTTTTTAAGTCTCTGCTTTGTCTTCCCTTTGCTGCCATATATTTTTTCTTTATTATCTCCCAATTTCTTTTAAAAAAAAAAACCTTTGAGCCAACTAGTACAAACAGCTCTACTCAAACCTCCAAAACAATTAAATTTCTGACCTGAGAGCTGAAGATCAACAGAATGAGCTTCAGCTAAAGCTAATGGATCAAATGGCAAATATGTTCCAACTTCGCATGGGATAACACTCTACCAATTCTACCTCTACAACTTCTCATTGCCCAACCTGCATTCAAGTTGGACACCATGATATCAATTCCTCATTTTTATGGCACAATTGATAGGGATAAAGTGGATGCTTAAATTTGCAGTCTAGAGACATATTTGAAGATGCAAGGAACCTCATGGGCACAAAATATAATGGTTGCTGAGGTCCATATGGACGTTCAAGCCCTTATCTGCTAACAGTCCCATGTTAAACTTCTACAAGCAACAAAACAACCAGATATTGATATGTGGCCAGAGTTCAAAACAACTCTTCGGGAACACTTTTACTCCTTAGGGTATACAGAGGAGCTCTTGGCTGTTTGGCTTCAGCTCTGTCAAAAATGCTGGCCAAACAGTCAAGCAATACATTGAGGAGCTCAATAGACTCTCTATTGATGAGGAATGACATTCACATGACCCCTCTTTCTCCTAGCTAGGCTTAGGATTGCATTTGATTTATTAGCTTAGCTTAGTTATTTTATTATTGCTAATAATTGTACCCACGTGAGAATAGTATGCCACGTGCATCTTTAGCTGCTTAGGTGTAGGTCATGTTCTAGAGTAAGTTTACTTTAGTTTATTTCTTGCTAAGTTTACTTGGATGCTATCTTAGCAAATCGGCTTACTTTGGCCTCTGTTGAAGATATGGCGGATGGTGGTTGTTTGTAATTTTGGCATCCTCTTGCCTATTTATTTCATGCATTGGAATAAGATTTCAGTTGGAATTGCTTCAACCTTTTCATCTATCAATTTGGACATTGCTGAAAAAAAATAATGTCCTTCATGTCAACCAGATTGTTTTCTCATCTTCAAAGAGGAAATGGAGCTTATCTCCATTACTTTCTTAGAGTATGCTAACCAACTTGCTGGAAAGGTGGAATCTAGGAAGCAAAAGAAAAAGACCCATGATTTTCTTGCATCTCATGAAAACAGCACTTCTAACCCACCTAACTGCACAAACCCTGCCAACCTATGCAAGAATAAAAATTCTTCTCAAAGTGGCTCCAATAGGAGTTTTGGCAAAGGGCACAATTTTTTTTCTTATCATAAGCATATTAGACATTCTTCAGAAGAACGACGTCTTGAACTCAAAAGAAGCCAAGGCCTTTCTAGCTCAGTCATAGTCGCATCCATAGTCAAATCATAAAGATTCCATGATCGAGGTAACCAATCCCGATGCTTCTAATCAGCAACTTATTCTCATGGTCAATAGTTATGATGCAAAAATCAGGAAGCTTTGTTCACACAAGATTGCCAAACCAAAGGACAATTTGGTGAAGCTGATCCTTGATAATTGATCAACTTATATACAAGTTGGGAGAGAGTGGGTTGTTGAGAGCTCTAGAACTGCCAGGTGAGAGCTGCTTCAGGAATCATGGGTATGGGGCTGGTGACTTCTCTCTTGGATTGGTCGATTGGGGGAATAGTTTTGAAGTTGTCTTTCTTCCTTGTGACTAGCCAAAAGAAACTTATTTCACAGAAATTGGTGGAAGATCTTCATTTACCAACTACAATGCATCCATGCCCATATCCATTGGGATAAGTCAAGAAGGAAGGACACCTTACAACTGTCACTTGCCAATATTCTAGGACATTTGCCATTGAGCCATTCTTGGACACTGTTATGCAAGCCAAATTCAAGGTACTTAATGACTGCCATCAGGTACCTCACTCTTTCCAAGTTGGTAACTGTGTTTGGATTTCTTTGGACAAGCAAAGGTTGCCCAACAAAGACCAACACAAGCTGGAGCTCATCAGATATAGGTCTTATACCATTCTCCAAGCAGTGGGGCTCAGAGCTTTTCGTCTGGATCTACCAGCTCAACTTAAATTCGTGATGTTATTAATGTGAACAATTAAGGCTGTTCAAGCCATGTCACTTGGAGGAGGGAAATTCTATCACTCATTTTGAAGACCTGATTCCAACTTTTCAGCAACCCTTGGTGGATGATACTTTGCTCAATATTCATGCTTGCATCAACCAAAAGAATGTTAGAAAATTAAAAGCAAGCAAGCATAAACAACAATAAACAGTACACGAGATTTTACGTGGAAACCCTGCAGTGTGCAGGTAAAACCACGGGGCAATGGCAACTTTTCTTCTTTTATTATTCTCAGCTGATTTCATACATTCACACTCTGTCATAATGCAAGGGGCATTCCCCTTTTTATAGAAATACAAAGGAAGATTCCAAAAAAGCTGTGGCACATTCCAGATAAAAGCGCTTTATTAAAAAGCTAAAAAGCAGCTTTAAAAACAAAAGCAGCTTTAAAAGCAAAAAGCAGCTTTAAAGCAAAAAACAGCTTTAAAGCAAAAGCATTTTTAAAGCTCCACCAAGCACCACTCTGCTGAAGAACATCGGAGATCTGGATATTGACTTCACCTCCTAACATTCTCCCACTTGAAGTCGATATACAAGAATTCTTTGCCTTTGTTTTCCATCCAAGTGCCAATTGCCCAATGCTGCCCTTATCACGTTTTCAGCAAGCCCAGAGAAGTTTTGCACCACTCAAACTTCTCTCTCTTGACCGGCTTTGTAAGCATATCTGCAGGATTCACTTCAGTATCAATCTTCTCCAACAGGATCCTACCTTCTTCCACCACATTTCTTATAAAATGGTACTTAACATCAATGTGTTTGGTGCGATCATGGAATGTTGGGTTCTTCACTAATTGAATAGCACTTTGACTATCGCAATGCAATGTAATCTTCCCTTGCATTATCTTGAAGTCACCCAACAGTCGCTCTAGCCAAATTGCCTCTTTGCTGGCTTCAGTTGCTGCAACATATTCTGCTTCAGTGGTTGATAAAGCCACCACAGATTGCAACTTAGAAGTCCAACTCACAACTCCACCAGCAAGAGTGAAAGCATATCCTGTAGTGGACTTTCGCCCATCTCTATCTCCACCATAATCAGAATCCACAAAACCTTTAACTTGCAAATCTGCCGATCCAAAGTAAATGGCAACATCTGAAGTGCCTCTTAAATATCTAAATATCCACTTCACTGCATTCCAATGCTCCTTACCAGGATTCGCCATGTACCGGCTGACTACTCCCATTGCTTGGGCAATATCCGGTCTGGTGCTCACCATGGCGTACATGAGGCTTCCTACTGCTGATGAATATGGTACACGAGACATGCTTGTCTTCTCTGCTTCTGTTCTAGGACATTGTTCGGAAGACAATTTGAAGTGTGGAGGAAGTGGGGTACTGACTGGTTTTGCATTCTGCATATTGAAGCGCTGCAGAATCTTTTCTATATATGTCTTTTGACATAACCAGATCTTCCTTCCTGTTCTGTCCCTGTGTATTTTCATCCCTAAAATTTGGTTTGCTGCTCCTAAATCCTTCATATCAAACGTCCTAGCCATCTGAGCCTTAAGATCACTTATTTTCTTCATGCTAGGGCTTGCAACTAGCATATCATCAACATACAACAACAAGATAATAAAACTGCCATCATTAAACCTCTTATAGTATGCACAATGGTCAGCTTCACTCCTGTTGAAACCTTGGCTCTTCATGAAGGTGTCAAATTTTCTGTACCACATCCTTGGCGCCTGTTTCAATCCATACAGAGATTTCTTAAGTCTGCAAACCAAATGCTCTTTGCCTCTTTCTTCATAGCCCTCAGGCTGATCCATATAAATCTCCTCCTCGAGATCACCATGCAAGAAAGCAGTTTTTACATCAAGTTGCTCCAGCTCTAAATCCTGTGCTGCCACAAGTGCAAGTAAAACTCTAACAGTAGTCAGCTTCACAACTGGAGAGAAGATTTCATTGAAGTCTATACCTGACTTCTGCACATAACCTTTTGCCACCAAGCGAGCTTTATATCGTTCCAACAGCCCATCACTGTTCTTCTTTACTTTGTACACCCACTTGTTACCAACAACCTTTCTTCCAGGTGGAAGATCCACAAGTTCCCACGTTTCATTCTTCCATAGTGATTCCATCTCCTCATCCATGGCTTTCCTCCACTTATCTGCATTCTCAGATTCTCCAGCTTCCTGAAACGAGCTAGGCTCACCATCATCGGTTAACAAAGCAAAAGAGGACTGAAAATCAGGAGAATACCTATCCGGACGTTTTTGTGAACGTGTAGATCTTCTAACCCAATGTTTTGTTGGTTGTGGCTCTTGGTCTTGTGCTTGTTCAGGCTGCTGAACTTGTTGATCTACATGCTGATCAAAAACTTCAACAACCTTATCTTCATTTTCAGCTTTGTTCATATCTACTTCAACAGGTACAACTTCAGGTGTTTGTTGTACCTCCTTCCTTTGCATGGATTTTTCATTAAAAATAACATCTCGGCTAATAATTACCTTGTGGGCAGTAGGATCCCACAGTCTATACCCCTTCATTGTATCTCCATAGCCGAGAAAAACACATTTCCTTGACTTTGGGTCAAGTTTGGACCTGTTTTCTTTTGGCACATGGGCAAAAGCATCACAACCAAAGGTACGCAAATGAGAGTAATTAACAGGCTTACCACACCAAACCTCCTCCGGAATTTGTCCATCCAACGCAGTTGTAGGTGACCTGTTAATAAGGTAAGCAACTGTATTAACAGCCTCTGCCCAAAACTTTTTCTCCAACCCAGATGTGTTGAGCATGCTTCTTGCACGTTCCATGATTGTGCGATTCATCCGCTCAGCCACACCATTTTGTTGTGGAGTATATGGCACAGTCTTCTGGTGCTTAATCCCTTCCTGCGTACAAAATTGATCAAACTCCTTGGAGCAATATTCTCCCCCATTATCTGACCTGAGGCATAAAATAGGCTTGCCCAAACTTTTCTCTACTCTTGCCTTGAACTCTTTGAATTTTTCCAAGGCTTCCGACTTCTTTGTTAGAAAATAAACCCACACTCTTCTAGAATAATCATCTATAAATGTCAAGAAATATCTAGTACCTTTTAAGGACTGAGTGGGGACCGGTCCAAATATATCAGAATGTATAAGCTGCAAAAAATCAGAACTCTTACCAGGACTTGCAGTAAATCGAACCCTCTTTTGTTTGCCAAAAATACGGTGCTCACAAAAGTCTAAATTGCAAGACTTAATCCCAGACAACATACCTCGGTCATGCAGAATTTTCAATCCTTTTTCACTCATATGCCCTAGGCGTTGATGCCATAGCATTACTCCATCCTGAGCATTGCCTGAAGTTGTTGTTGCTGCATGGTTTGTCACCGTATCACCACACAAACGATATAGGGTCCCATAAGGTTCTCCTTTTGCTACTACTAGGGATCCTTTGGTAATTTTGCAATAATTGTTACCAAAAGTAGTACAATACCCAAGCTTGTCCATCATCTTGATTGAAAGCAAATTCTTTCGCAAAGCAGGCACATGTCGTACATCACATAACATCCTTTCTCTACCATCATCCAACTTGATCCTTATATCCCCTCTTCCCACAATTTCTAAAGGATGATCATCACCCAAATAGACCATCCCTCCATTATAGGATTGATATTTGACAAACCAGTCTCTATGTGGAGACATGTGGAAAGATGCACCTGAGTCCAAAACCCAAGTATATAAAATAGATCTGCTGCTACTGGTACAGAAGGCCTCACATGTTGCCATCTCTATTGCATCTCCAGTATTGGCCTCAGCTGATGGTTGATTTTGCTTTTCACCATTCTTCTCCTTTTTTAGATGCCAATAGTCCTTCTTCGAGTGCCCTGGCTTCCCACAATGCCAACACCTCCCTTTCAGCTTGCATCCTTTTGACTTAGACCTGGATTGTGATCTACCTTGTTGACTCCTTTCGTTAGATCGACCTCTCACAGCTAGGGCTTCATTGGTTGAGGGTTCTAGAGATGATTTTCGCCTCAACTCTTCTGCCAACAAAGCGGCTACGACATCATCAACTCTTAGAGCTCCAGATGATGCATTGTTGATGGTCATCACCAAATGATCCCAGGTGTCTGGGAGAGAACAAAGTAGGGTGATTGCTTTATCTTCATCCTCCATCTTCACATCAACAGAGACCAGCTTACTGATTAGAGTATTAAACTCATTCAGATGATCTGCCACAGATGAACCCTCCTTCATCCTCAGGCTATAAAGTTGCTTTTTCAAGAAGACCTTATTTGTTGCTGATTTAGTCTCATACAACTTCTCAAGCTTTTCCCAGAGGGCTCCCGCGGTCGTTTGATCAGCAACATTGAACAAGACAGAGTCTGCTAGGCAGAGACGAATTGTAGACATCGCCTTCCTGTCTAGCTTTATCCACTCCGCATCTGTCATGTTGTCAGGTTTACCCGCGAGCCCTTCCAAGGCTAGGGCTTGGTCGTTTTGAACCAACAAATCCTCCACCTTCATCTTCCATAGGGTGAAGTTCTTGCCATCAAACTTCTCAATCTCGAACTTGGTTACACCTCCTGTCATTGTTGCAGCTCCCACTCGCACAAAACCCTGACCAACGAGTTTTCAAAGAACCTCGCTCTGATACCAGATGTTAGAAAATTAAAAGCAAGCAAGCATAAACAACAATAAACAGTACACGAGATTTTACGTGGAAACCCTGCAGTGTGCAGGTAAAACCACGGGGCAATGGCAACTTTTCTTCTTTTATTATTCTCAGCTGATTTCATACATTCGCACTCTGTCATAATGCAAGGGGCATTCCCCTTTTTATAGAAATACAAAGGAAGATTCCAAAAAAAGCTGTGGCACATTCCAGATAAAAGCGCTTTATTAAAAAAACTGCTTTTATCAACTGCTTTCTATAACAAAAGTTGCTTTAAAGACAAAAGCAGCTTTAAAAGCAAAAAGCAGCTTTAAAGCAAAAAACAGCTTTAAAGCAAAAGCATTTTTAAAGCTCCACCAAGCACCACTCTGCTGAAGAACATCGGAGATCTGGATATTGACTTCACCTCCTAACAAAGAAGCAAACCACTAATTCCTTGTTGGGATGCAAAGGTCCTTTGCCAAAACAGGCCAAGTGCTTCTCTGAGTTTGCTCTTGCAATGAAATTTCCTCATCTGTTGTAGGAGTTAAGGACAACTTCTGCCAAGTATGGAAGAATGATGAGATGTATGATGGTCTCTATTTGTAATCATCTTCTTCATCCTTGTAATTATCTCAGTTTGCATGTTCAGTTCATCTAAGTTGCCAACTAGAGTCTTAATTTGCATCTCCTGATCATCTCCATGTACGTATCACCAACTGCATGTAAGTTAGACTAAAGGAGGTGTCTATCCATGCCCAGTTCAAGGGAAGTTTGCACGCATTTCAACCTTACCTTTGTAAAACTACTTATGACTCACTAATAATGAGTGTACATCATCAATTTTGACAGCTATCTTCTCATTTGCTTTTCAGTCTGCGTTTTCTACTATTTGTATTCCAGTTTTTGCATTCTCTTGCTATAATTTAACTACAAGTTCATGTCACCAATTTACTCCGTTCTTCCATGAATGTATTCCTCCCCACAAGGAAAGCTTGACACTTTGAAATTTTTTGACCCAGAGCGCAAAGTGTAGAGGTCAAAAAGAAAAAAGAAGGAAGCCTAGAATTTTTCTCCCTCAAGGTCATTCCTCTGTGCCACTTTTTCCTCCTAATAAACTAGCAAAACTCGGTTATTTTGTGCATAATAGGAGAATAAAGAAGCTAAAGGGAATATTGGCAGCTGAAAGAACTTGCAGATTTTGATCAAATGTTAGTCAAAATTTGAAGCCTCTTCTAGAATCTCTCTCAAGCTCATATCTGCAGAAGCCTTCAAGCCTTAAAGGAACAAAATTCTCAACTAGGATTTCTCCTTTTACTTCAAAAGACTTTAAAATTTGAAATAGATGATCACTGAACTAGAAAAAAATTTGAAAATGGGACAAAAGTGGGATTTCACCTTAAAGTTTTAAAGGACTAACAGTTTTGGAAAGGCATCTTAAAACTTTCTATCAACAAGTTTCCAATAGAGAAAATTATATGGTTTCTCTCTTATCATATCTCTACTGCAGAAGTGAACAAAAGAATTGTGGATTTAGGGTTTTACAAAAAGTTATATATCCTTCACAACTTCAAAATTCATGGATAAAATTGTCGAATTTCTTTCTTTTTATCTTTAGAACACAGAATTTGTTGCAGATATGGCATTAAACAGAGCTTTGTAGGGCTATAGTAAGTTGACAATTTCATGGGATGTTGCTGACAAAAAGCTCTGCTTCTATCTAAGCATGCCATCATCATTAACAAAAAAAAGGAGAGCATTCAAAGCCAAAATGAAATTCAAATTTACACAAAAAGTTCAGAGCCAATTTTCTTTGGTTATGACCAGATATTTGATACAGATATGGGCATGGGTACCCCTTTGATGACCTAGTCAAAAGAATATCCAAAGATGTCAAATATGACAGTCTGTGGGATTATGAAGCAATTCAAACCTTTTATTTCCAAATCACTCAAGTAGCCCTTGAATGGTCAAGGCACTTTGACCTTGAATCTAAAGAAATCAGATATCAAAAAGGAGAATGTATATTTTCTTGCAGACCCTGAGTGATAAATGTTGTCTTCAAAATTTCTTTGATAGATAACCACCCTACATTCCTAACATTGGAGGATAGCCAAAAAAAAGTGGGATGAACACACAAAAGGCTGCCTTAAGTATGTCAATGAAAATTGACTCAAGAAGAGAAAAAACAAAGATTATCACAAGATTTTTAATGCACATAATTCTTTATTCAAAAAGGAATTCAATGACACAAATATTTTGCGAGTAAAATTTATGGAAAGAAAAATCATATGGTTTTCAGCTTTTCGGTGTTTGGATTTATAAAGTAAATACTTGCTTATGCCCATAAAATTGACTGAGCAAAGGTAATCAGCAATGAGTTGACGAAACAAGATTCCCAAGTAGACTAAAAGGCTTTTTGTGACCTCGTGTTCTATAAGCTATTGATATGTGCCAAAATATGCCACATACGTTGGCATTCAAAAGAAGATGGATGAAGAAGACCCTGCTCCTGATTGTTGTCCAAACTTTTATAAGGATTCTTGGCACCAAAAGAAAATAAAAAATAAAAAAATGCATATATATCAGTGGTTATTTCATTTGGAGGTACATGCAGAATTCAACAAGCTATTTTAATTTCACAATCTTCAAAGAGGCAATGGAAGCCATCTATCCGATGGCAGATTGGCAGGTTCATAAGAACACCTTCTTACATCAAAAGGTGTGTTAAAGTCAGCATGCTAATTGCTCTCCCAAAAAGGCTTGATGATGTATTTATATTAATGGAATTCTCCAGATAAATTGTCCCTCTACTAAAACAATGCACAAAGAAGCATTTGAAATTTCCTGTTGAATTTTCATTCACCATTCAATAATTTACTAGCAGGTCAAGCAGGGATGATGAAAACCTTAGAGCTGAAATTTTAAATTTTAAAGTACGTTGAAAAAATGAAAAATTATCATAGATTGAAGAAATGTTTTTAGGGATACTTGACTTGTTTAAATATGTTGAAAGAAGGGAAAAATATGATAGATTGAAGAAATACTCTCAGGAATATTTGACTTCTATACAATTATCAAAATGATCTTTGAGGATGGTTGGGCAAACAATGACAACGTGCATGATATCAAGCTGAAATCAGCAGGAATGGGAGGATTCCCAAATTGCATCAGTAGCAGTGAAGGAAATGCAAACTCTAGTGAAGAAGAAGAGGAATAACCTCAACCTTCAGCTATGGAGAGGTTACAATAAACCATTACAGATATTCAAGAAACAATTGTCAACTGATGCTTCTCAAGATCCATTGGATACATTGAAATTACCAGAACCCCAAAGAAACAAAAACTTCTCCTTTAACAGGAAAAAGGAGTAGATCATTCAACATCTAAAGAGAAGGGGAATAATAAAGCATCAGATAGTTCTAAGACAGATTCATCTTAAAGTACAGCTCCATATGACTTAAGAAATGGAGGAAATGATGATAACAAAGGGAGAAAAAAAAGTTAAAATCCACCCAATCCCTAGCCAAAGAAAAGTGAAAAGGGAAAAGAAAGAAGAATCAGCTAAAGCTGATCAAGAAGACAGGAAGAACAACCAAACAAGGGTTGGCAAGATTCCACTACTAATTTTTATAAACAAATGCAAGATTGTAATTCCAAAACATTAGTAGCCAGTCAAGGACACATTATAACATTTATTAATGATTTTCTCGCAAATGGAACAACATTTTGTACAAGTTCATCCCACTATCAATTAATGTTGACGCTTGGATCCACAGGAACTCATTTCTATCTCTGTTGTACCTTGACTTCTAGCTCTCTCATTTCTTTGAGCATGTTAGGATTTATCCATTTTCAGTAACCCTTGAGGCTGTATGCCATACAGCTGTTGCACTTCAGAGTAGTTTACACTAGATTCTTTACTCCAGTTTAGCTTATTTTCATAGTACTTTTTAGTTACAACAGTGCATTATAATTTGTAACAGCTTCTTTCAATGAGTCCCATTGGTCTACTTTGGCCATCTGTAGACATTAATAAAATTATCTTATCTGTCTATAAATATTTTCTTTGTCTTTGACAATGATTTAACAATTCCAAAGAAAAGGAAGCAAAAATATATTTCCGAAGTTAGATTTGAAAGTAAAAAGAAGAAAATCGTTGGAAGACAGGCAGCTCCCAAGGAAAATGTTCCAAAGGGTTAAAAGTTAACCAAGGAGGATTATTAAAATTCTGCTCATGGATTACCTTCTATGGATCATATTAGAACAGTGGGATTTCTTCAATCAGAGGTAGATATGGCTAGACAAATTATTCAAAGCTTTTAAGTGAAAAACTTGAAGCTACTGAAAGAGGTTGAATATTTTATAGGGGTGGTTAGAATTTGTGTCATTGAAGAAACATTCTACCTCTACATCAACACCAGATCGTCAGCCAAAATCTACTCGAACTTTGGAAGATTATGAAGGGGTAAAAAAGTGGTTGCATCTGCTCTAACATGACTATCAACTGTTGCACAAGGCTCGTCATTCGAGCAATCAAGTTATTCAGAGGCATACAAGATTGAAGCAATTGGTATGGCTTTAATACACTATGTTGATGGAATGCATCAGAAAGCTGAAGAGTCAATTGAAGAAGCATGGGAATTGTACGTTAAATTATTCCATTGAATACAAGAAATGAAGGATCTAGAAAGTGATTGTAGAAAAGAATTTTAAAAACATAAACCTTATCATATATGAATTAATTAATATTTCAGAATTTAATGGAGAAAGGCAAGCTACTATAGTCACCTATGATGGCCCTAATGGATCACCTCTACAATGGAAAGTGAATGCAGAAAAAAGAAAGGAGGTTCTTAAACTGACAATGGAATTATCTGAGAAACCTTTCAAGCGTCTAAACAATATGATGCGGAAGATACCCAAGTTCCTTCAGAATTATGGAATTGACAAAAATCTTCGCAAGGGCGAACTTAAAAATTTTGTGAAGAAGAAAATATGTCAACATTTTTAATAAATAGATAGATACAAACAAGGATCCATGCTCAAATTTGAAGAGTACAACATCAAAAATATGAAAAATTTAACCAACCTATGCAGGTGATTTTAATGATCTGACTTCCATGCAGTTGCTAACAATTTGTCTGTGAAAACAAAAAAGATTTAATGTGATGGACAAATTGGGATATCAATCTCCCTAATATGATGAGAACAAAGAACAAGTTGAGTATTGGCAGTTGTATCTATTGAGGAAGCAAGTTCATGAATAACAAAAAAAGATAGTTGCAGAGAAGGCAACCATAGTGATTAATTATAATTGTGGGGTCCATGTTTCAATGATAAAGGCTTCTTCTAATATATATATATATATATGAATATAATATTTTATAACATTATAAAATGACTTTGTAATTTTAAATGGAGTGAATGAGAAAAAGTAACTTTTATTTTCTTTTAATATACATTTAGAGAAGTAAAGAATGGAAGGGTTATTTTGTTGTTTCTAGTGGGAAATGAGTAGAACAAGAATTGCATATACTCCATTTTATGGTGAAAGTATGTGATAAGCGAGGGATGCCTGTTGTCCATCCATTATTTTATTTTCAATTTCAAGTGTTTTTATGTTTGCTACGGTGAGTGGAATACTTGATCCCATTGCCTTAATTTGGAGTACTATTTTTTAAATTTCTTTGCATATTATGGAAGTAGAGCTTGAGAATTTTACTGAAAATCTTGCAACTTTCTCATATATGTTAACTGAAAACTTGTTCTATTATTTAGTATGCCTTTCTCTGATTTGAAAGTTAATTTTGATCCAGTTTTTTTTTCAAGAAAATGCTCAAAAAAAATTAAACTCATTGTAGAGTTATGTTCTGTATTTTCTCATTTTCAAACAAAATTCAAAATCCAGTTTTTCACAGAGAAGCCATCCCTGAAAAATAGTGGAATGAATTTAATTCCCAAGGCTGCCTGAAATACCCATTTTCAGGCCAGCAAAATGGAACTTCTACTGGGAATAAAAATACAATCACTTTTGCAAGGATAGTCAACAAAAGCAATCCAAATCATTAATATCATTGTTGAGTTGTCTATGAAAGAATGGAGGTCTGCAAATTGCATACCCTGTAGAATGACCCTTCCAACAGCAAACTTGAGCAGTCCCATGAACCAGTGCAGATTTATGCTGTTCCCTCACAAGTTGTTTTGCCCAATCTATTGGTGGCGTTCCAGACAGAAAAACTTCCTTGACAAGATTAGAGAGTTTGTATCTTTGTCTATAATACACATCCTTCCATAAAGATGTGCTTTGTATAACATTATACCTGCAAAGAAACAACATTTTACAACAGAGAATATTATGAATGTGCAATATAATACACGGAAAACAATATGCCTCAACAGAAGTAAACAAGGTTTGTAAATACCAAAAAGATACTCAACACTAAATATCATGCAGATGCATGGTATGTAGTCAAGATAATGAACTTATAATATATACTATGGTTCAACACAACGAGGTTTCATTAAGAAAATGTCTGGTACAGCTTGGACAAATGTTACAGCAGAATTTAATAACAAGCATTTTCAAAAATATAGAAGGGGGCAAGCACAGAAAAATTGCCCATAAGCTGGACAGAAAACCTTTGTTATCCTGTTGCTGTTAATTGTTTTGTCATCTGATAATCTATTCAAACAATAAAATGCAAAATGTTTTATCAATTTGCTCCTGCCAGGGGAGATTGGTAGGCCACAAGCTCGCTAAGAGGCAGCTCCATCAACTTCCTTTCCTTTGGTTTCTTTTTTATAATACTTTGACCAAATCTGTAATTGTTTGTAGATGAAATCCAAATTTGGTTTATCCACATTGAGCACCCTTGCACCAACCATATCTTTTTCATCTTTGATATGTTCATTATCTGCATTTACGAGATTCATCAGCTTCAAAGTTAGGTTCTGATTTGGAACAGTCCTACAAATTTACCAAGACTTTCTTCATTGTATCCATCAAAACTCAAGTAGATATCCTTCCAATATTTGTCAACTTCTTCAAGTGTAGCTTCATTAGTCTTCTTTACCATTTGTTCACTCTTCAAATTAGTCTTAATTCCTACACCCTTGAAATAGACGTCCATCTTGTTGATTTGGTTGAAAACTTTGTCGATTAAGTTGGCATAAGCTGTCCACAGCAAAGGATTACCTTGTCTTCCCAAAAATTAAATGTCTACTTTATTCGATTCCGATGTTTTTGCTTTGCACAACGCAAACAATGGTTCTCAATATGGCTTATACTTCTCCATTTCTGCTCGGGCTGCTTTGTCATGAGCTTGTAGACTAATTAGCAGTTTTGTGTGCTTGTACACACAGGCCAAGCCTTTTCTACCAATGATTTAAATTCGTTGTGAAACCTATCAACTGCATTTACAAGAACACCTCCAACAACAGTGATTTTATGCATTTTCTTTAAGTCCATGGCAATATCATTGGCAAACTCTTTCGCAATTCTTTGTTCTTCAACCACTGGGCTTTCTTTCTTCTTTTGAATGACCTGTGAAATCTGTTCAGCTGGATCAGGAACCTTCCCAACATCTTTGGATTGAGATGTTTCAGATTCGGGTGTCCCTGCTTCACCCTTCTTCTTCTTTCAAATGCCAAATCTAAGAAATATTTTTCTCATGCATTCTTTCTTAGGTTCAAGTTTGGCATTTTTGTTTACCAGGTCCTTGATGATATCTTCAGTTAACTCAAATGCTGATTTTAATAGACCAATATTTCCCTGAATGTCCGATGTTGGCAAATCCTGCACAACAACTGTAAAATCCTCTCTGCTCAACTTCTTGCCTGTAGGTGTGTCCAGCTTGAGAACAACTTGTTTCACAATCAGATTCCGTTTGTCCTTATTGTAGGCTACATTTGATCTGATAGTCTTCTTGGTATCTACCAACACATCATCAAACATATTTGAGAGATCAGTTTTCTTTCTGATTCTCTCCATGCGCTAAATCTTCTTTCAAAATCTAAGTCAGAAAATCATCATAATCTACTTGAGAATGCCCTGTCAAAGCCAAATCCTTATTTTGTTGATCCTCTCCCTCTAGTTCCGTTTTGTCACTCTCCATGGGTTCCGTAGTGTCACTGGGAGATTTTTTCCCTGATCTTCACACCTTTCTGCTTTTTCTTCTTGGCTTTTTCTGGTGACGAGGGCTTATTTTTCTTTTTCCCCAGATCATTATCATCATCATCTCCATAACAACTCCACTTATGCCTCTTATTTTTGTTTTGAAGAAACTGCAACATGTATCTCAGAATCTCTTGAGGATTTTCCTTTGAAGATGATTGATGTGAGAGATGTTGTGTTTTGGGGGACTCAATAGGAGCTCTACCTCCTTCAACAACTTCTTCAAATACTTGGTGAATGGGTGAAACATATCCTAAGTTTATGTGAGCACCTATCACTTCAATGTCAGACTGCTTCATCTCTAGGAGAAGAATCTCCTTCAAAGGCTTCTTCTGCATGGACTGACAATTCAGCATCCAAGGCAGTATGCATTGCTTGAAAGTTGAGACAACTCTTTCGGCAAGGGTTCTCCTGAACTTCCTTCAGTTTCTTTTGTTCCATCAGTTTCTTCAAATCCATCAGGATGTTGCTCATTAGTTATCTCTTGATCATTCTTCATTCTGATCCATTTCGGCAGCACAGATTTTCCTGTTCCTCAATCATAAGCACATTGATTACCATCACAGTTGGCCCAAAAATCCTCAGCATCTGATTCATGCTCCTAACACACATTTGTCCTTTTTGGATAAGAGGCTTTGATGACACCTCTTTGGTCATAATTATTTCTTTCTGTGACTCTTGGAAAATGAAAACGTTGGATCTCTACTTCCAAATTACTTAAGTCTCTTGAAGACTTATAGATATAATGACCAATTGAAAAGGAAAAATTCCACCATGCCCTTGAGGTGCTTTCCAATCACCTTCTCATGAAAAGGTTTAACCTGTCAGCAGAATTCTTTGAGGACTAAGTCATCAGTGGGCCTAATGGCGAGCAGCATGGCCTTACTCATTCCTCCAAATACTTGTACAAAAAAATAAGTCACATTCTACACATATTAGTCAACATATGGGTGCATCGCCCTCCTCTGACAATTAGGTATTTTTGTCTCCTGAAAGGATTTCAAAAATATGGCTCAACAAATTATCGCAAATGAAAGGCCCCTTTCTTTGCCAATTCTTTCCACAAAAACTGGGTATCACTGGGGTACTAAAATTAATGCTCAATTTTCTTCTTTGTCCCTACATTGATTCCCTTAGGAACAATCTTCAATATGATATAACAAAAATCTAGTTCATATAAAATGACATAGTGGTCAAGACATTAGAGAGTTGAGAAAACAATTCTTGGCAAATCATGTAAGCCCCCCAATCAATCGGCTTCTTATTTTCGAATATTATCTTCAAGAAAGGAAACATCCAAGTACTTGAAGTGACGAGATCCTAGCTCACCACCAATTTTGCTAAGCAAAACAATTGAGTCACAGATTTTTTCTTTGAAGTTTACTTTGGGCGCTTTCAAAATTGTGTGAAAATTCCTTTCTTTGAAATACACAGCCAATTCGTACAAATGAACGTCAGAAATGCTTCTTGATTGTTTTCCCATGCCAATGTTGCTTTTTTCTTAGTGGTAATTACCACACCTTCCAGTACTTCATTGAGTTTGAACAGTGCCGAAACTACAGATGGTTTGATAGAAGCAAACACCTTTCCATTAGATGTGACTAAATTTCTTGTCAACAAATTCAAATGCATTGCATAATACAACACCAGTTCTGGGCAAGTGAAAGTTCTCTTCGAATATGGAGACTTTGGTGATTTCTGAATTCTTCAGTCTCCTGTATCTCCTCTCCAAAGAAATGTCTCTTTCAAACGCCTTGAAATTGCCCATGGCCATCATGGTATTTGTGATATTTGATACCTCCAAAGCCATTTTGTTGTCCTCTGGAGGCTTATATTTGAACTTCATCCTTTTCAAAGATGTAGGCATCCCAGTCATGACTAATGAACTAAGAGATCAAAAAGAAGAGACTTAGCTAAGAGACACTCGAAAGGTTTTATCACCTTTCCGAGATTTAGTATGCAGGTGAGCAATGAGCGGGGAGCATTGTGCTTGACATGATATGCAAGCCTGCAAGGACAAGTCCATAAGCAAAATCCAAATGATGTGGTGAAAATGGTGTGCGGAGATACAAACAAAATAAGCATGATGACAACTTTATGTGCAAATTCTACCTTGCAAGCCTGCAAACTTTTCGCCACAAAACACGTGCAAATTAGATGTGTGGGAAAAGATCATGAAAGGAAACCGATGGGAAAGAGATGATCAAAAAAGATTTACAAATTTGGATAAGTATCTCCAAAATGCAACATCCACAAAGACTTTCCACACAACATTTTAAAAAATTGGGTATTGACATGAATTCAAGCAGAATCTGGGCAAAGCTGAGGTGTAAGTCAAATGACCGAAAAGGATGAACAAGTCTTTAAGACAAATTACACATGGTTCTCCTGGAAAACACTCAAGCAAATTGCAAAAGAGAGACAGTTATGTGGGAAAAGACTAACTTAAGACTTATATAACAATGACTTTTAGTAACTTTCAAAACATGCCACAAAGGAACAGTTGTTTATCTCTTTGCGTGGATCTGAGATGAAAATGCAGACAGAGGGTCCATTTCAGAAGTTATATGAGTACAATTCCAAATAGGGAAAATATAGAGATTATAGGCAATACAAAGAAGAAGAAAAAGGAAAAAGAGAACTCTGGCTAGTAAAGGATTGATGCCCTTACTAGAGGAAACAGCAGTGCTTCAAAGTCGTTGTTTGCAACATGACTTAGATAAGGAGATATTCTGCATGCATGACCTGAAGGACGAGTGAAAATGAAAAAATATTAAGGTGACTACAATTTATAAGGAGGGGGGAAAGGAGGAATTTATTACATGTGGGCCAGAAAAAGGGGGGCGGTTGAGTGCATTAAATGCAAAATGACGGCAAGAGCGGCAATTTCAGAATTTGCCGAGTAACTTTTGCAAAGATGCATAAGTGAAGGGTTAAGTAACACATGTAAAGAATGTGTGCAGTCCTTGACTGTCATCCCCACAAGAAGATGCCTGCATGAAAAGTTACTTGTAGTAAGTGTGGAACCTAAATGACTAGCACATCCACATGGAGCACTCTTTGCGAGGGTCAAATGAAAGCATGTGCCGGATACAGGGGTAGACTAACACTTTGATGTTTTACGAAGTTCAATTATCAATTGTATGCCTGCATTCTCACTCCGCAAGGGAATAAGAAAAAATTCCTTCATTTTGAAAGTGCTCTTTGCAAGAAGATGGTAACTCAATGAAGTTATCATCATTTTGTTTTACAGTTCTTTCAAAAAAGTCCTCTTTGAAGAAAACAGTGCGTCAGGGTCATTTTTTCAAGTTTTGAAAACATGACCAATTTAGCACCATCAGCTCCCCATCCCAGAGGCGCCATGGAACATAGATTCAAGTGTCATTTTCCATATTTAGCCAGATTTCAAACTTGTAAGACTGACTTTTTTTTCGATGACATTTAAAAAATTTCAGTCATATTCAGCCCAAAAATAGAGATATTCATATAAGGGACCTAATTTTATAAATGTTCTTTCCAGAAATTTTTATTAGGGGATAAACATACAATACTTTCAAAACTTTTGGCTCGGCATCAAGCAGTAGAAGAGATGTAGAGATATTGAAGCCCTTGATGTTAATGAGGTCAACCTAGCATCCAACCAATTTATGGGAATTGAGAAGGCAATAGTCACAGATGATCAAATCAGTTGATTAGATGGAAAGAGTTGAATTAGGGAACCAAAAGACTACAATTCTACCATGTATTCATATCAATCTGCACTGTATATTGAAATTTCAGTTTTCATATTTAAAAAAATCTAAGATCAGTTTAAAATTACAAATTATGTTGATAGTCAATTTAAGCATTGATGTGATACAACTTATAATGATAAAATTTATTTGCTTCTTTATAATTTTACCGTTTACATTTTACATAAGCATGGTCTCTATCTCACGTCTAAATGACGGATTTCCAATGTATGGATTCATTTCATGGTTCTGTGAAGTTTTGAATAATTACATAATTTTTACCATTTACATTTTACAGAAGTGTCGTCTCCATCTCCACTCATGTCTAAATGACGGATTTCTGAAGTATAATTCATTTCTCCTTTTGACTCTGTGAAGTTAAGCAATTGCATAATTTTGGTTTTATGCATTTTTCAAATAATCAAGGTGAACATCTAGGAATAATCCCAACTAAGTCTTGAACATTTAGTTTACCAAATTTTTGCCTGGGCTTTTACAAAATTCACTTGTCACTTTTAGCATAATTACACCAAACTAAAATAAAAATTATAATGCTTGCCAGTCTAAGCAAGATAAAATAGCTAGCTTCATCCTCTTTCAAACACTTGTGTTTTCTTTTTTGAATTGGTTATACTGGATGCGTGCAGGTCTAAGCAAGATAAACTACCTAGCTTCATCCTCTGTGTTTCTTTTGAATTGGTTATAAGTGATCAAATCCGTAATGCATCATGACCACATACCATAGTATTGTAACATATATCAATTACGCACATATGGTTTGGCAAGATTCAAACCCTTATCTCTAAAAGTGACCACATATCATAGTATTGTAACATCTAGCAATTATGCACATATGACTTAGCAAGATTCAAACCCTGACCAGTTGAGCTCCTGCAATTTGAGCCTGAATACTTTTGTTTACTCCACGCTGATGAGGGTCAGGGCTCAACTACCAACCCACACTTGTTAGGATGCCTGATTTCAGAGCTTGGTTTTGGACAAATTTCCAGAATGAGTTCAGAGCTTGGATGTGGAGAAAATTTTCAGCATAGCATACGCACCAGTCACCTGAGACAAGCAATCTCAATGACCAGAAGATTGCTCCTAATCACGAGACGAACCACCCTACTCTTATAACAAAGACCCCATGACCGTCACTCATGCCAACCAAGCTAGGCGATTTTGCTTACCCAATTGAACAGCGAATTGGAGACTATAACCTTACCTTCCTGTTGACAGGGAAAACCTCTAGACAGCATGACAAAGACAAGATAGCTTCATCATCTACAGAATGGTTATGTTTCCCCTCTAGTTTATGATAAAATGTGGGAAAAACATCATGATATCACATTCGAATGACTCGTCTGCAACCCTAATACCAGAATTCAGATTCCGTATAAACTCTCCAAAAATATTCAATATACATTTAAAAGACCACAAACAAAACCTAATAAACCGAATCCAAGAACGCAAAAATTAATAATAATAATGGAGGAGGGAAGCCAGGGTTATTTGAGCTTTATCAAATTCATGTTGACTTTACTGATTCTGAATTTAACATATGCAAATCCGTCGGAGTCCAAATTAACTCGGATCAAAGTTCAGGATGATGCAATTAGTGTTTGCAGAGAATGAGACTTAAGCGGTGATGAAAACCATAACAACCTGGACTTTCAACCATGTAAAAAGTGATAAACTTAATGCGGTAGAAGGAAATAGTTTGAAAAATATGAGAATTACCAGGATTTGCTGACAGTCGAGGCCCTCGCAAGGTCCACGGGATCCAAATATCCAAAGATTTTGAAAAGAACATCAGCGCCCACGTTGTTTATCGGATTCTTTCTTTTCTTGACAGGCGGATTTCGATCCTTATGTTTCGCACTGCTCATCGTGTGTTCTCCGGATGATCTGGAAGGCCACAAGATGCAAGAACAAAACGCTTGGTGGACTTGTGTTTGTTTACAATTTTACATACCTCGGAGTTTGAAATGGATGGCCTTTTATGTGTTCCCCGATCTAAAACGTTATAAAAAAAACACTATCCGAATTTAAATCTATATAAAATGAATTTATAAATTAATAAAGTTTAAAAGTTTCTTACCTGTGTTACATGGCATTAATTTAATTGGTTATGGTTAAAATGGTAAAATAATTAAATTTTAATAGTATTTAAATTTATATAAAATGAATTTATAAAATAATTAAATTTTAATTACTATTTAAATCTATATAAAATGAATTTATAAATTAATAAAATTTAAAAGTTCCATAAGTAATTGGTTATGGTTAGAATGGTAAAATAATTAAATTTTAATTAGTATTTGTATGATTTTATTTTTATTGGGTTCATAATTAAAATTTTAATTTGTTAAAAAAAAAAATTGATTTGATTAGTGTGAGAAATTCCTACGACCAATGTACATGGCTGAGCAGTCTCCTCTCAACCATGACCCCTCGTAAAGCCGAGAACTATGCTTTTCAATAGGGAATTTAACACATAGTCATCACACACCCATCCCCTCACATACTCGTTCACGCCGCGGTTTGACCTTGTCCGAAACGTTGTGTTGTCCCCCTCATAAAGTAAATAATTATCGAGAGGGACCAGGTGAAAAAAACATGGGGGTGCAACACAACGATTCGAGCTTTGGCTCTTCTTCGGGAGGTCCAAGGTTCAAACCGTGGCATGGGCGAGTGTGTGAGGGGGTGGGTGTGTGGTGGCTTTGTGTTAAATTCCCTATTGATAAGTATAACTCTCGGCTTTACGAGGGGTCATGGTTGGGAGGAGACTGCTCAACCCTGCACGTCGGTTTCTCACAATAACCAAATAAAATAAAAAAACCCTTATATCAATATATATATACACACCACTATATAGTGATGATCTAATATAAGTGACACTCATTTCAATCTTAAATAATCAATTGAAAAAATATATATCGATTATAAAAAAAAATTAATAAAATGTTTTGTTTTTTTGTTTGATAATAAGGGGTTGTACTCGAGTCCCTCACCCTTGACAAATTACATCTCTTGTTTAGAGCTTGAGAGTTTACAAATAGATACACTTATCATCTCGATTGAGATGCTATAGTTAGAAACCTACATCATTTTACATAAAAATGTTTGAATTCTTGATTTCCATTTTTTTGGATCTTTTCAAATCTTTGTTTGAATACAATTACTCCATAATTTAGCATCTTTCTTGACATTTTTCTATAGCAGCCTTCACAATGTCCAAACTTCATCTCTACTATTTATGTCTTGCATCTTAGTAGAGTAATATTTTCAAAACATCGCACTATCGTAGTCTGCTTTACCAAATTTGGATTGCTAGTTTCCTTCCTCAAACACAAGTGCAACCACAAAATTATAATAAATAGTCTAAATGAAAACACATTATTGTTACAAAATAAAATAAATATTACCAATGGAAAATATTAAAGTAAAACTTAATCATTAATTGATTTAGGCAATCAACATTTTTTGTCAACTTCAACTAAACTTTCTACTTCCTCTAACCATGGAAAGGAGAATTTAACTTCACATCCTTGATCAAAACCCCTCTTTTGGCTAGCTTATCTGCACATATGTTTCCTTCCCTTAATATATGTGTAAACCTAATTTCTTCAAACTCTTTAGCAAGATCTTGAATTTCCACAATTATCTCTTGTAAGTTCCATGGAGCCTTTGGTTTCCTCAAAATTGCATTTATTACTATGAGAGAATCACCTTCCATCCACACTCTATTCCATTTCATTTGTTTACATATTTTTAACTCTTCTAAAGTTGTTGAAGCTTCAGTTTCATTATTTGTGTTAAATCCACTATTGAAAGCATAATGAGACAAAATCTCTCCTTTATTATTTCTAATTATTCCTCCTCCTCTTGGTCTTGGATTTCCTTTAGATGCTCCATCAAAATTCAATTTAACCCACTCCATATCTGGTGGTTTCCACTTTATATTCTTTACCTTATTTTTGCTTCTCTTGTACCCAACATCATAATTCCATTTAACGACTTGACTCCATCTATCAAGACCCTCTGCTTCCAAATTAAGAATTGGGTAAGTTGATAGAGTTGGTTTAGACTCCTTTATGGCTAAACATATCTTCTTTTTCATTACCTCTAAACTGCTTTCCTTTACTTTAAATATTCTTCTATTCCTTTCTAGTTATATAGTCCAAAGTATTGTCTCTTTTGATATATCTCATATTGTTTGTAAAACCACACTTTTATAAGTGCTCTGTCATTGCTTTAACCAATCTTCAATTCTGCTATTCATCACCATGCATTTACCAAACATATTAAGAATCAATTTCCATAGATTCCAAACTATTGAGCAATGTCCCAGGAGATGGTCAATGCTCTCCTCCTCCTTATTACAGAAAACACATTAAGAGGTGTCATAAAAACCCCTTTTCATAAGGTTATCCTAGGATAAAATTCTTATATGACCTACTAGCCAAACAAACATTTTGACTTTAGGAATGCTTGGGCTATCCCAAATATCTTTCTATATTCTAGTGACATTATTATTATGTTGATGTTGAACATTATATCCACTTCTTGTTGTGTATTCTCCTGAGTTATTCAACTCCCAAATCAATTTATCCTTGGCACCCCTCAAAATAATCATAGTTGTTATCTTTCTACTCAGTTGCCTCCTAGCATCAATGTCTTGTATACTTATAAAAAAATATTCTTTCTATTTGTATCTTCCTTCTCGATCCTTGTACACAATGTTTGAAACCCTATCACCATATTTTTCTTGAAGCAATCTCATCCAAGGTTTCAAAATTGGATCTATATTGAGTGGTTTTTTATCACACCAAGTATCCATCCAAATAGAAATTTTTTCTCCAGTTCCCACCACCCATATTAAACCTTTAATCATAAGATCAATAGAATTTGTTAAACCATTCCAAAGAGCAGAACCATTTGGGAGAGAGAATGCAATAAATATTAAACTTGCCTCATAGGGGTCAACATACTTAGAATAATTATTGCCCATTGTCTTTGACTCTCTTTGTACAATCTTCATATAACTTTTCCCCTAAGAGCTAAGTTTGCATCTGTAAGATCTCTTAAACCAAGACCTCCCCTAGTTTTATCATCACACAACTTGCTCTATTTTACCAAAGGAAATTTCCTTTTATCATGTAAACCTTACCATAAAAAGGATCGCATAATAAAGATTAAATTTTTTTCAACTGATTCTAGCATAGAAAACAATGACATATAATATGTTGGAATGACTTGTAATACTGACTTAATTAATTGCACTCTTCCTGTTAAAGATAACCATCTACCTTTCCAAGCTGGAAGTTTATTTTGAATTTTACTAATAACTAGATTCCATAAATCTATCCTCATTTTCCCCTCAAATAAAGGCATCCCTAAATAAAATATTGGCAAATTTACCTCCTCCATTTGAAGCAACCTACAAATTCTTGCTTTGATATTAGCATGAGTGTTAAGGAAGTAAATTTTAGATTTAGTCCTATTAACTTTTTGCCCTGAAGCTCTTTTGTACTCTTTTGAAAAATTATTCAAAGCTCTGGCCTCATTTATCCGTGCCTTTCCAAAAAGGGTTGTATCATCTACAAACTATTGATGGATGATGTTATCGATGTTATTACTCTTAATTCCACTTATAAGCCCATATTTGTAAGCCTTCTTTAAGCTCCTACTCAAAACTTATGCCATAATAATGAACAAATAAGGAGATAAAGGATATCCTTGTCTAAGGTCTCTCTTGGATTTAAAATATTTTGTCACTAACCCATTGACCAACACTGAATAAGAAACTATAGAGACACAAGCTTTAATCCATCTAACTCATTTCTTCCCAAAACCAAACTTATCTAAAACTGCAAAAAGAAAATCCCATTTAACCCTATCATAGGCTTTACTCATATCAAGTTTTAAGATCATAGCTTCCTCTTTTCTTGAAGTTGTTGAATGTATAACTTCATGAGCTACTATGATCCCATCTAGAATGTGTTTCCCTTTCACAAATCCTCCTTTCTCTTCTAAAATAATTTTATCTAACAATGGCCTTAATCTATTCGCCATCACTTTGGAAATAATCTTATATACCATATTACATAGACTTATGATTCTAAAAGAATCAAACAACTCAACATCCTTCTTTTTTGGAATTAGGGTAAGATAAGTTGCATTTATTTTATAAGGAATGTATTGTTTTACCCTAGACTGTTCCACAACCACCAATAAAGAATCCTTCACTATATCCCAATTATGTTGGTAAAAAGTTGTAGAGAGCCCATCTGGACCTAAGGATTTATCCTTAATCATAGAGAAAAGAGCTAAATAAATTTCTTTTGGAGTAATAGGCTCCATGAGTTTCCTATTTTCATTTGTTATAACTAAAGGAACATCTTGAAGAAGTTTATCATTAAGAACTTCGGTCTCCTCTGAACCTAGAATATTTTGATAAAATGACTTTACCTCTTTTCTAATTTCACTATGATCTTCAATCCAAACCCCTTCTATTGATTTAATTCTATTAATTCTAGAAGATGCTTTCTGTACTATAGCTATCCTATGAAAAACTTTGTATTTTTATCTCCTTTTAACCAAGTCTGTCTTGATTTTAATCTCCGGAATTTCTCTTCCTTACTCAAAATATTATGATATTCACTAAGCAACTCCCTTTCCTCCGAGCTTGTATTATTTTCATCACCTTTTTGGAATTTTGAAAGTTTATCTTTTAGTTCTTCTTTCTTCTCAAAAATGTTTCTAAAGGTGTTCTTGTTTCATTCTTTTAATCTAGATGTCATAGATTTAATTTGGTTTGGAAGAGCATACAACCCACCATTTCCTAAAGAATTCCATGTTTGAGCTATCATATCAACAAATTGAGGATGGTCTTACCACATCTTCTCATATTTAAAATATGATATTTTTTGAATTCACTTACCACCATTTTAACTCTTATTGGCCAATGATTTGAACCAATCCTTGTTAAGGTATTAATTTTAGCACAAGTTCCTTCATCAAGCCAATGATATGAGAGAATGCATCTATCTATTTTGCTATTAGTTTTTGGCCTCTCCTGTTGTTGGTCCAAGTATAGTTGTCTTCTTCAAACTCAACTTCCCATAGATTGTTGTTTTGAATAAAAGCTGAGAAATATTTTATACTTTGGGTCAATTTCTTAATTCCCCCAAAATTTTTGATGCAGGAGCATCCGAGGGCAGTAGAGCAATCCTGCACCAACCAACAGGGAAAGAAGCCAATGCAGAGGGAGGGTCGCAAAATCGCGACCAAATCAGGAAACAGGGCTACGACGGGCGAAGGGTCGCGAAATCGCGACCGAAACCAGCGGTGGAGGCAAAGGCGGACGGAGGGTCGCGAAATCGCGACATGTCACGATTTCGCGATCGAAACCAGCAGCGGAGGCAAAGGCGGACGGAGGGTCGCGAAATCGCGACCGAAACCAGTGACAAAGGCGAAGGCGGACGGAGGGTCGCGAAATCGCGACATGAAATCGCGATCGCAATAGTGGTAGGGGCTTCGGCAGTACGGAGGGTGCGACCGCAACAGAGGCAGGGGCTTGGGCAGTACGGAGGGTCACGAAATCGCGACCGCAGCTTAAAAACGAAGGCGCAGCAGAAAGACGTCGCGATATCGCGACATGTCGCGATATCGCGACCAAAGCAGAGGAAAGGGGGACTCGATGGAAATACGTCGCGATATCGCGACCGGTAGCATTTTCGCGACGAAAGAAGAGCCGAAGACCAAGAGGCGAAAAGTGACACGTGGCGAACACCTGGGCAACGAAGCGACACGGGGAGGCAAACGAAAGGTTCGGGAAGAGGAAACGAAGGGCCGCCAGCTGGAAACGGAGCGTCACCCAAGAACCTTTAAAAAGGGAAACAAAGGCATGCACAAAGGAGGGAGGGAAAAAGTTGCTAATTCGAGAAGATCATCACGTGGCATTGGGCGAAAAAGACGCCATTCTTTTGCAACTTAGGAATAAACAGCCGTGACTGTAATTTTCGTCTGTGACTGTAACTTTGGGCCGCATGCGAATGGAAATAAAACAATATTTTTTTTTTTTGTGAATATTGTGCTGTCATCTTCGACGCATGCGAATGAATAAACTGTTCTTTTCTTCCCCGTGAATGTGGTGCCGTGACTGTAATGTTCGGTCGTATGTGAATAACATAAGATGTTTTCTTTTTGTTTCTGTGATTCTAGCTCTCGATCAATTATAAAAATGATTTCTTTGTCACAGTGATGTTGGTTCTCGATCAAGTGGTATCAGAGCCAGTGATTCTGAGTGTGCAAACAGAACGCCGAACGTGAGGCAGTTTGCACCAGGATCTGTGGAAGGATTTCGAGAAGAGAGAACGGGAATACCTGAGTAGTGTAACAGAGAAATTGTGAGCAGGATGCCTCCAAAAAGAAATCGTGGTCGCGGGAGAAATGTGGCGCAGGATGAAGATTTCAGAGCGTTGCAGAGACAAGTGCAAGCCCTGCAGGAAGAATTGCGAAAAAGGACCGAACCTAAGGGAGAAGAACAGAGTGACGATGAAGCCTAGGAAACTGAGGGTCCGTCAGATGATGAAGATGCATTGGATCCTTCTGAAGCTAGACTGTTGAAAGCTCTATCTCAGGTCGGGAAGAGACCAAAGTTTGATGTCTCTACATATTCTGGGCACCTCAACCCAGAAGAGTTGATTGACTGGATCAACGATATGGAAGAATACTTTGAGTATGAGGAGGTGGCGGATCCAGATCGGATAAAATTTGCAAAAACAAGATTAAAAGGCCATGCTAGTTTGTGGTGGAAAGGAATACAGCTCGAAAGAAATAAAAATGGAAAGGAGAAAATAACCAGATGGGACCGAATGGTGGAGAAGCTGAAGAGACAATTTATTCTTGCGGATTACGAGTTGGACCTGTTGAGGAGGATGTAGAGTCCGAGGCAAGCGAGGCAAGTCTGTCCAAGAATACACGGAAGAATTCTACAAGATCTCCATCGAAGTGGCCATTCGGGGGCTAATAAGGAGAAAGTAGCTAGATACATCAACGGGTTGAGAATGAACATTCAGGAAGAGCTCGGCTTGATCAGAATAGCCACCATAGAAGATGCATACCAGTTGGCCTTGAAGGTAGAAGAGAAACTAAACGAGAAGATTCGAAGGCAACCAGAGAGGAAGGGATCATGGTGGAAGAATCGATGGAAGAACCGGTGGAGGAAATTACCGAGACCAGAAGAAGACTGGGGAAACAAGCAAACCCCAAGAACAAAAAAAAGAGAATACCTACCGCCCGCGTGATCAGAACAATGACTACCAGAGAGGAAGAGGTAGACCTGGACGTGGGTATGGAAGAGGGGTATTCCATGGAACCTGTTTCCAGTGTGGAGAAGAAGGACACCGGTCATACGAATGTCCTCAACACCAAGAAAGGACGGACAGGAGACCTGAGGGTCATGCCAGAGCTGCTGTGGCAGATGAAGGTGCAGAGTCAGAACACTGAAGAGGCAAAAGGAGGAGAAGTGTTGATGATGAAAAGAACACTGTTGAATGAGGAAAAAGAACCGGAACGGAGGAAGAGCCCATTTCTACACGAGGTGCAAATGTGCAGGGAAAGTCTGTAATGTTATCATTGATAATGGTAGCAGAGACAACTTAGTTTCAGAAGAGATGGTTACTAAGTTGAAGTTGGAGAAGAGGAAGCACCCACATCCATATCGGATTTCATGGTTGCAGAAAGACCACAGAGCACTTGTCAGTGAACAGTGCTTGGTCAAATTTCACATTGGGAATTATCAAGATGAGGTCCTATGTGATGTATTGCCAATGGATGCTTGCCATTTGTTGTTGGGAAGACCATGGCAATTTGACGGACGTGCGAGT